>CM069454.1:69581246-69982176 GCA_035610835.1 Ophiura sarsii
AAGACCTGACTAGGTACAAAACTAAGACCCGAGTACAAAACTAAGACCTGACCAGGTACAAAACTAAGACCCGAGTACAAAACTAAGACCTGACCAGGTACAAAACTAAGACCCGAGTACAAAACTAAGACCTGACCAGGTACAAAACTAAGACCCGAGTACAAAACTAAGACCTGACCAGGTACAAAACTAAGACCCGAGTACAAAACTAAGACCCGACCAGGTACAAAACTAAGACCCGAGTACAAAACTAAGACCCGACCAGATACAAAACTAAGACCCGAGTACAAAACTAAGACCTGACCAGGTACAAAACTAAGACCCGAGTACAAAACTAAGACCCGACCAGGTACAAAACTAAGACCCGAGTACAAAACTAAGACCCGACCAGATACAAAACTAAGACCCGAGTACAAAACTAAGACCTGACCAGGTACAAAACTAAGACCCGGAAGTGATCTAGGATTAGTCCGGGGGTGGTGTGGGTGGTATGGGGGTTAACCGGAAGTGATCTAGGATTAGTCCGGGGGTCATGGGGGTGGTGTGGGGGTTAACTGGATGTAGTCCGGGGGTCGTATGGAGGATGTGGGGGTTAACCGCAAGTGATCTAGAATTGGTCCGGGGGTCGTGTGGGTGGTGTGGGGGTTAACCGCAAGTGATCTAGGATTGGTCCGGGGGTCGTATGGGTGGTGTGGGGGTTAACCGGAAGTGATCTAGGATTAGTCCGGGGGTCATGGGGTGGTGTGGGGGTTAACCGGAAGTGATCTAGGATTAGTCCGGGGGTCATGGGGTGGTGTGGGGGTTAACCGGAAGTGATCTAGGATTAGTCTGGGGGTCATGGGGGTGGTGTGGGGGTTAACTGGAAGTGATCTAGGATTGGTCCGGGGGTCGTGTGGGTGGTGTGATGGGTTAACCGGAAGTGATCTAGGATTAGTCCGGGGGTCATGGGGTGGTGTGGGGGTTAACTGGAAGTAGTCCAGTAGTATTAGTTAGTATTTTATTATTCAGGGAGTACAAGACAATCACTAGGTCTGGGGTGTGGGTCAAGGGGTGGGAGGGGTATTTTTTTACCATAGATCAAGTACTTTTTATCCATTATAAAAAAATATAAAAAAATAAAAAAAATAATTCCCCCCCCCGGGCCCCCACCCATCCACCTCGGAGCTACCACCCCACCCCATCATCCCACCCATACCAAGTTCTGACCAAAACCACAGCAGACCAACAAAACTTGCAATGGAATTCATGTCGTACGAGATACACAGTATTTCCGATACAAATTAAGTTGCCGAATTTGACTACCCGATCTACAAAACTAAGACCCTACCAGGTACAAAACTAAGACCCGGAAGTACAAAACTAAGACCTGACCAGGTACAAAACTAAGACCCGGAAGTACAAAACTAAGACCTGACCAGGTACAAAACTAAGACCCGGAAGTGATCTAGGATTAGTTCGGGGGTGGTGTAGGGGTTGACTGGAAGTGATCTAGGATTAGTCCGGGGTCATTTGGGTGATGTGGGGGTTAACCGCAAGTGATCTAGGATTGATCCGGGGGTGGTGTGGGTGGTGTGGTGGTTAACCAGAAGTGATCTAGGATTGGTCCGGGGGTCGTGTGGGTGGTGTGGTGATTAACCGGAAGTGATCTAGGATTAGTTCGGGGGTCATGGGGGTGGTGTGGGGG
This sequence comes from Ophiura sarsii, assembly GCA_035610835.1. Taxonomy (NCBI): domain Eukaryota; kingdom Metazoa; phylum Echinodermata; class Ophiuroidea; order Amphilepidida; family Ophiuridae; genus Ophiura; species Ophiura sarsii. The sequence goes on from CM069454.1 coordinate 69,582,931, forward strand.
TTAACTGCAAGTAGTCCAGTAGTATTAGTCAGGGGGTCATGCGAGTGGTGTGGGGGTTAACCGGAAGTGATCTAGGATTAGTTCGGGGTGGTGTGGGGTATAACCGGAAGTGATATAGGATTAGTCCGGGGGTCATTTGGGTGGTGTGGGGGGTTAACCGGAAAGAGTCCGGGGGTCTAGTTTTGTTACAATTTTAGCACAAAATGACATTAAAAAGCAGTATTTTATTATTCAGGGAGTACAATGGGTCAAGGGTGGGAGGGGTATTTCTTACCATAGATAAAGTACTTTTTATCCATTATATAAAAATAAAAAAATGCCACCCCCCCCCCCACCTCGGACCTACCACCCCACCCCATCATCCCACCCATACCAAGTTCTGACCAAACCACAGCAGACCAACAAAACTTGCAATGGAATTCATGTCGTACGAGATACACAGTATTTCCGATACAAAGTTGCCGAATTTGACTACCCGATCTACAAAACTAAGACCCTACCAGGTACAAAACTAAGACCCGAGTACAAAACTAAGACCTGACCAGGTACAAAACTAAGACCCGGAAGTGATCTAGGATTAGTCCGGGGTGGTGTGTGTGGTGTGGGGGTTAACTGGAAGTGATCTAGGATTAGTCCGGGGGTCATGGGGGTGGTGTGGGGGTTAACTGGATGTAGTCCGGGATTAGTCTGGGGGTCGTGTGGATGATGTGGGGGTTAACTGCAAGTGATCTGTAGATCGGGTAGTCAAATTCGGCAACTTAATTTGTATCGGAAATACTGTGTATCTCGTACGACATGAATTCCATTGCAAGTTTTGTTGGTCTGCTGTGGTTTTGGTCAGAACTTGGTATGGGTGGGATGATGGGGTGGGGTGGTAGCTCCGAGGTGGATGGGTGGGGGCCCGGGGGGGGGGGGGGGGGGAATTATTTTTTTTATTTTTTTTATTTTTTTTATAATGGATAAAAAGTACTTGATCTATGGTAAAAAAATACCCCTCCCACCCCTTGACCCACACCCCAGACCTAGGTGATTGTCTTGTACTCCCTGAATAATAAAATACTAACTAATACTACTGGACTACTTCCAGTTCACCCCCACACCACCCCATGACCCCGGACTAATCCTAGATCACTTCCGGTTAACCCATCACACCACCCACACGACCCCCGGACCAATCCTAGATCACTTCCAGTTAACCCCCACACCACCCCCATGACCCCCAGACTAATCCTAGATCACTTCCGGTTAACCCCCACACCACCCCATGACCCCCGGACTAATCCTAGATCACTTCCGGTTAACCCCCACACCACCCATACGACCCCCGGACCAATCCTAGATCACTTGCGGTTAATCCCCACACCACCCACACGACCCCCGGACCAATTCTAGATCACTTGCGGTTAACCCCCACATCCTCCATACGACCCCCGGACTACATCCAGTTAACCCCCACACCACCCCCATGACCCCCGGACTAATCCTAGATCACTTCCGGTTAACCCCCATACCACCCACACCACCCCCGGACTAATCCTAGATCACTTCCGGGTCTTAGTTTTGTACCTGGTCAGGTCTTAGTTTTGTACTCGGGTCTTAGTTTTGTATCTGGTCGGGTCTTAGTTTTGTACTTGGGTCTTAGTTTTGTACCTGGTTGGGTCTTAGTTTTGTACTCGGGTCTTAGTTTTGTACCTGGTCAGGTCTTAGTTTTGTACTCGGGTCTTAGTTTTGTACCTGGTCAGGTCTTAGTTTTGTACTCGGGTCTTAGTTTTGTACCTGGTCAGGTCTTAGTTTTGTACTCGGTCTTAGTTTTGTACCTGGTCAGGTCTTAGTTTTGTACTCGGGTCTTAGTTTTGTACCTAGTCAGGTCTTAGTTTTGTAGGTCTTAGGCAGGGATGCAAATAGTGCGGGAGCGGGGAGCACCGCTCCCAGGAAATAACAGCTAAAATTGAGGAAATCATGCCATTGTCAAAACAAACAAAAAAGGAGGAAGGAAAGAGGAAAAAGAGGGAAGAGGAAAAAGAGGAAAAAGAAGAGGGGAAAGGGAGAGAAAAGAGAAAGAGGGAAAAGAAGGGAAATAGAAAAGAGAAGACAAGATGACGAATAGGGCAGGGCAAAGCTAGATTCAATTTGAAGTGAGGCAGTAGTGAAGCCACAAACTGACGCATGTGGATGGAATGTATCATACAGGAAATCTCAAGACCTTCGAGGAACATTTACATTAATATCATCAGGGCAGGCAGTCAATGAAAAACAGTGAAAAGAAAACGAGTCGAGTCGTGAAGGTGGATCTGAAGAAAGTTATACAACGGGGAAATTCAATTTATCAATGCAGCACTAAAAATTGAAGGAAGAACTGTTGAGAACGACCTAGAAAACCTTGAGGAAATATTGGATCAATGAGATATAAAGAAAAACCATAAGCACCAAACAAGTTGGAAAGTAGTATAGTTTGAGGAAATGGAATCATCAACATCAAGAGGAATAAGCAGTAACATAAATGGAGATGACTAAAAAGACAGCAGCTGACACCAACATCTCAGATTTGAGGATATCATATTTTTGCTAAATAAAAGGATGAAAAGGGAAGACAGGGCCAAATTGATAGTCACATTTAAATAAACCCTTTCAATGCAAAAATAGAGAACGTTAAAAAAGGAGATGCACATGATAAATACACAAACAGACATAAATCTCAATAATTGTAATCACAAGCGTACAAATGGGACTACGGGCTGCCAGCAGGAGTTCAAAGATAAAAGTAACCAGTGGTCTGTTTACTCTCTTCATATCCATGCGAGTGATGCGACAATAAATGTTTGACAGCTCTGCTCATAAATCTTGCTCGTGCAGATTTCTATGCGAAGTGCATACATATTGTGCCATGTAACAGAGTCTATCATTCATTCATGTACCATTAAGAGGATCATACCGTACTATTACTATCATTTGAGATCTGGTAAGGAAAACTATGAATATGGAAGCTTTCAAAATCAAATTTTTGTGTATACTATACTTTGAGAATGACTTATTACTAAGTCATGAGGAAAATAATTGATCTGAGCAAACAGGTTTAACTTTAAACATGTTAAACAATGAATGTTCAGTGCAGTTAACATGTACAGGTGTAAACTACCTCAAGTTGGAGTATATTATTATTTATGCTAACATGTATATTACAACCTATTCATAATCTGGTGCTGGTGTTCATGAAATAGCCCTTTCTGCATCAAAAATCTTGTTTGATTAATTTATTTTGCATGCTGAATTCCATTACCATGATATGATGGAGTAAATTGTCATGATTGTTGGGCTGGAATTTATTTTAGTATATTCAAATGGTAGAACTCCTTTTCAGCTTGCAGCTTTCTATCTAACTATGCATTTGCCCACGTCATTCAACCACTGATTTGACCGGACTGGGATGACTTAACTTGACTTGACTTTTACATCTTTCTTGAACAATGCTTGATATAAAGAGGCTCGAATCCGGAACTTGAGACACGGTTGACTATGACTTGTGCTTGGAAGACGGTGAGGACCATCTGTAAAACAGGGAATGCCATTACTTAAAACTTAAATTTGATAACCAACGCTAAAGATAATTCTTGTTATGAAGGAGACATAAACAGTTATTTGTATCACAACATGCTCTGTGGGCCAGGGTGTCAGTCGGGATATTGATTTGCAATTACAAAACCATTTTTAAAATAACACTCATCATAGTTATAAGAACTCACAACCCAATGCAATTACATATCGTCAGCCTGCTTCGATAATTGCCTAAGGCCGTGTGTCTTGAACTCGCCACCCTTACCGTTGCATGTCCAGATTTTTACATTTTACAACATCTGAGATTCGAATTAGCATATCGCAATAACTATTTGTTCTACCCCATAAAAAGTATATATTTTCTGAACGGTAATCTCACAAGGAATCCAAATATGCTATTAGAATTTAAATAAGACCTAATGGTAACATGTTGTGATTAAGAATGTTCAAAAAATATCGATTTTTTTCATATTTTGATTTAAGCTCAATAATAATTTTATACCTATCCCAATCATAATTTTACTGTGCATATTTAAGTTCCTCATGCAATTACCCACCAGAACATAATAGTTGTTAATGGTAAACATGTTGAAATATACTATATCGAGAAGTAAATGAGCACAAACGTTTAAATTTCATATTTATTAGAGTTTACAAGTATATATTTTTTGGTATGTACCCTATCCTGATTTAAACGGTATTTTTGGATTCCCCTATTTGAGAGCTTTCCAAAAATGTATAATTTTGCTATCATCGGTTAAATATTTCTTTTGTTATAGTCATGTATGTAAAACCGATGAATTAGGGCAAGTTCACTGTGTAGCGAATAGGGAAAAAGCCAAGGACAACGCAATCGATTCATGATTACAATTGTTGCACAATAGTTGTCACATTTGTTGAAACAGAATCTTATAGAATATAAAATAGTCTATAAAATGAGAGCAAAATCATGTTTGTAGCATACAGGGATGAGGAGTTATAGTAAATTGAACGTAGAATGGGAAACATTTTCTATATTCCCCATAGAGATTGCACACAGCGCCGCCGCCACCGCCGCCGCCGCCACCGCCACCACCCCTGACTTTCACAACATAATCAATCATATCTCAGCCAAACATGTATAGAAATACCTGATTTATTAACACAATGTAGCTAGATAAATAGGCTTTCACATGACACCTCAACCATAGCTGTACCACATTTAGTTGTTGAGTTAATAGAGAGAGATGGATGATTTGTCACCAAAAATGCAACGCCACCACCCTTTTTGGGTGGTCAGTTCAAAACACATGGCCCTAACTCATTTTTTCTAGTTCTTAGAAAACAACAAAAGTATGAAACCTGTTACCTGTGTACCTGTTACTCATTTTGCATTATTGATAGATGGATATTCATTATGTGGAATGAGGCCTTGTATTGTTGATGTGAGGTTTGTATTGTTGATGTGATTTGGATTAGTGCATCCATGCACGCCAATTGAGGATTGGCGCGCGCCAATTAAGTCATATGGCCGTGTGTTTTGAACTCGCCACCCTTACCGTTGCATGTCCAGATTTTTACATTTTACACCATCTGAGATTCGAATTAGCATATCGCAATAACTATTTGTTCTACCCCATAAAAAGTATATATTTTCTGAACGGTAATCTCACAAGGAATCCAAATATGCTATTGGAATTTAGATAAGACCTGATGGTAACATGTTGTGATTAAGAATGTTAAAAAATTATCGATTTTTTTCATATTCTGATTTAAGCTCAATAATAATTTTATACCTATCCCAATCATAATTTTACTGTGCATATTTAAGTTTCTCATGCAATTACCCATCAGAACATAATAGTTGTTAATGGTAAACATGTTGAAATATACTATATCGAGAAGTAAATGAGCACAAACGTTTAAATTTCATATTTATTAGAGTTTACAAGTATATTTTTTTTGGTATGCACCCTATCCTGATTTAAACGGCATTTTTGAATTCCCCTATTTGAGAGCTTTCCAAAAATGCATAATTTTGCTATCATCGGTTAAATGTTTCTTTTGTTATAGTCATGTATATAAAACCGATGAATTAGGGCAAGTTCACTGTGTAGCGAATAGGGAAAAAGCCAAGGACAACGCAATCGATTCATGATTACAATTGTTGCACAATAGTTGTCACATTTGTTGAAACAGAATCTTATAGAATATAAAATAATCTATAAAATGAGAGCAAAATCATGTTTGTACCATACAGGGATGAGGAGCTATAGTAAATTGAACGTAGAATTGGGAACATTTTCTATATTCCCCATAGAGATTGCACACAGCGCCGCCGCCACCGCCGCCGCCGCCACCGCCACCACCCCTGACTTTCACAACATAATCAATCATATCTCAGCCAAAAATTTATAGAAATACCTGATTTATTAACACAATGTAGCTAGATAAATAGGCTTTCACGTGACACCTCAACCATAGCTCTACCACATTTAGTTGTTGAGTTAATAGAGAGAGATGGATGATTCGTCACTAAAAATGCAACGCCACCACCCTTTTTGGATGGTGAGTTCAAAACACATGGCCATATAGAAACAGATGAACACAGCCATTACAATAATTTGATTAATTCCATGGATTTGTCAATGCAAATTCAATAATGCAAAATGAGTAACATGTTGGAGTTGTCTGGTGGCCCTTTTGCAACAAAACTCTTCATTTATCAACACTTTTGATTGGTCAATGACTTAGGTATTATAACAGCATGTGCATAATGTAATGAAGTCGTGATTTATGCAAAAAACTCAATTTTGCTGAAAAGTGAGTTAGGCAATTATCGAAGCAGGCTGACGATATATAGTTTTAAGTTTGACATTCAATTCCATGTTATTTCTGAATTCATAATATTTTTGAACAATGAGCACGAACGAATACAAAGGTCTACATTTATGGTACCATTGTTACGGTTTGATTGAGGAAATCTTGAACCTTAGGACCATGCTCCTGAGGAAGAAATGACTTTTTGCACCCCTGGTCTTAGGTCTTAGGTCTTACGTCTTAGGTCTTAGGTCTTAGTTTTGTAGACACCCCTTTAGTTACATGTTTGCCAATATTCAAATATTGGGCCCCCTACAATTTTCTGGATCAGTTGTTGTGCCCCCTCAATCATAACTACCACGCTACGCCCCTGGACCCATGGTCCCCAACTATTTGTGTGACATTCTTCCATAGCCCTAGGACATGGTCGGGGACATGGTATCGCACCCGATCTATTCTACATTTAATTGAATCGGTGCATGACGTCCAATTCATTGCATGGACCGTGTTACCAAGTTGGCCTACGTGTCATGAAACAGGTGTGTCTTTCTTTTGATAATTCCCGAGTAGCTAATCCGCTATAAATAGTTTATTTAACTCTCATACTGTATAATAGCAACTATCCTACCGAATATAGTACAGCTTTAATGTCGTACAGCTACCCCTGACGAGTATTATGTTTACACTTGAAAACATTGAAATATTGACCATGTGTCTGGTTGACAGCTTGTCTGGGCACATCCGGGATACTCGCCTGGTTGCTCGTTCGTCTGTCACATACCGATGCATCGTCCCAGGGGAGGGCAGTCATCAGCTACTGTATAAGCATCCATGATGAAGAAATGACGCGTAAAAGGGGTTACACTTGAGATTCAAAGGGTTAAGGGGTTCAACATCGATCATTTAAAATAACAAGGGTATGACAACGCCTGGTGAGTTTGTTGGTATTTTCCCTGTCGCATGAGCTTCGTTACCAAGAAAAGACCGAGGCCATCTGTGCTAAAGCTGTACTGTTTCATTTACTACTTTCAACCAAGTTACTATTATCTGTTAAAAATTGGCTATTAAAAAGAATCCATGTGATACAGGTCTACTAGGGGTTAAGGGACGCATCATTTTATTTTGATTTTGAGGGGGATGGAAGTTGGGGTCGGGCGGAATTTTTTTTTCGCCGCCGAAGTCCGCAACATTTTTTTTCGTCGCCTTTAGTGGGCATTTTTGTGTGTGTGCAAAGGCGGCAAAGTTGTTTTTTTAAAGGTTTTACTATTTTTCTTACATTGAGTTGGGCGAGTCAGATTTTTTTTTTAATCAGCAGTGGGTCAACTTTTATTTTCTTTCCCTGTTCCTGGATAATGGGCAAAGTTTTTTTTTAATAAAACTTCCATGCCCCACCCCCCGCCCCCTGAGTATCTAATGGTGCGTCCCTAAAGTAATTTCATGATGAAATCTTAATTTAGAGTGCATTTAGACATGCTTATAGTATTAGAATTGACCGTCTCCTCCCCCGGGATGTTGCATCGTATCCCATTCCTGACCGTCCCCTCCCCCGGGATGTTGCATCGTATCACTTGAGCCCCCAACTATGCCCCTATTCAAATGTATACACCAGCGATAGATTAGGACATAACATGTGTGCGGCATTATAGTTCCCAGAGTGCAGAATCAACACCTTACTTGTTTGCTTATTTAACTCGTTTCATTGGACACTCGAACTTAGTGGTAAGGTGATCGATACGATGTTAAAGACGCTCTTAGCGCACATAATCATGCAGGATTCATTTTTTTATTTTCAACCTTACAAGTAATTCTTAGACTTTTTAGAGGTTTACCTCTGTCTGTAGCACTACTATGAATGCTCGGGATTGGGAATAGATTTGTATTTAAAATCCCTGTAGAGCTTTAGTTTATTGCATCATGGTTAACATCTCCCACGACCCTACTCTAAGCATATTCTACTATTTATTGTATTTCCATTCCGTGGCATCAAATCAAAATCCTTACCTTAATATGGTCCAGGAGCATGATAGAAGGCCATAATATCTTGCATGCATTTATCATCGGAAGTGACTATACAGCCGATGATCGGGCACCCATTTTGAGAAAAGCTATACAGCCGATAATGTTAAATGACTGCGATGATCGGGCTGCCATTTCGAGAAGCTATACAGCCGATGATGTTAAATGACTCACATGCGAGGCCGTAGGCCGACACGCGGATAGCCCGCTGCAGGCGCTAGTAAGAAAGAGAACCGCAGGCACAGAGGGCCGAGGTGCATGAGGCCGGCTTAACAAGAGAACCGAACGGTTTAGTGGGTCCATTAGGGGGGCTGGGGTACCGCGCCATTTTGCAATATTTTGCGAAATCGATCGTGGTTATCACGTGATACGTATCGTGGAAAAATAATGTACACTGTTTTAACTAAATGCACTGTGGGATTGTGTTACCAGCCTAAAATTATAGAGGTCGCAAACCCGGTCGCAAACTTGCTTATATTGAGCCTAGCTATAACAAGCTAAAAGTGACATCTCTGAATGTATTACCAAAGTGTGAAATTGTTGGACACACTGGTAAAATGGTTTTACAACAAGTTTTGCTATCATATTATCAAACTGAACTCAAGTTAAATCACTCTATATCGAGCAATAATATAATTGTTTACGCATTTTAATTGTTTAGACAAAGTTAAATAAATCAAGGATACATTTATGATAGATAAATAAATAAAAAGAAAACTATAAACGCATGGGCGGTATTTATAATTGATAAAAATTGACATAACAATGATGTTACATTAATATACCATCAAGTTTAAAAAATAGAAAAATAATGGGAATATTCGAACCCGTGATTTCCGATTGCCAACGACATGGCCAACCTACGCACGCCACAGAGATTTACAACTGTAATTGTGATTTTATTATTTAACCATGTCCATTTATTTATAACGAACGGATTTTTATTGTGCCATTTTTGCCAAATGTGTGTGTTGCTCTCGCACAAAATGTGTTTGTAATTTGATTATAATTCTTATTTTTAAAAGAACGGTAATTTTTTTTGACATTTTCGAGAAAAAAAATGGCGTAACCCTGCTCCGGTAAACGCCAGCAGTGTGGTGTCCACGTGGGCAAGCATACAGATGATGCTAAGCAAATCCAGCATATAAAACAAAAAGTGCTCCTAATGGGACTCGAACCCACAACCTCTCGCTCCTCAAGCGAGTTTCTTTCCACTACACTAACCGTGCTAATTGAAAAAATTGAACGCAAATAATTTATTTATATCATGGGTCATGGGTTAATGCACTGTGTTAAATTCTACAATCCCGGCCGCCACTCTGTTCAAAGGCACAAAAAAGTGGACTTATTTTATGCTTTTTTTGCAATTCTGGGGTGTGTGGATCGTGTTTTTTTATCAAATTGGTTAGATATCCGTCCATTTTAGAACATCTGAAATTTAAAGTGCACCCACACACCCGGGAAAGTATGCTGCCAAGGGCATATATTTTGCACGTAAATCCAATACAAAAGTTCAGAAAATCGACCAAAATATGACGTCATGACCATTGCTTCGGGACAAAATGGCGCGGTACCCCACCCCCCCCCCCCCTATGGGTCCATTTTATTCGAAACCACTCATCGGCTGTATAGTTTTTCCTGAAATAGCTGCCCGATCATCGGCTGTATAGCTTCTGCCTTTATCATCACAATCGTCACAGTTATCGAAAGCCAGTGAACTCATCTACAGAAAGCCTAGTATAGACATTTGTGTCGATTGACAGGTGCAAGTAGTCTCTTGTCTCACTTCTGTGCCTCTGTGATCACAACCTGTGAAACGATTGGAGTGACACACAAACGCGACATGATACTAATTATCTTGGTAAATCTAGACTGCAGACTGCAACGATCGCGATGTTTGACGATGATAAATATACTGGTCATTTCTCGATATGCTTGACGGAATTAATTACTTTTCCTTTTTCATTCTTGTCGCTATAGATCATTTTAGTCATTAGGCACCTTTATAAAATACATAATGTAATATCCCGTTGTTGCTAAGTGTAGAACCATGCATTCATTTTTTCATTAGACAATGATTTGACAGTTATTCTAATCATGTTTTCATTAGACAATGATTTGACAGTTATTCTAATCATGTTTTCATTAGACAATGATTTGACAGTTATTCTAATCATTTTGATAACAAAATAAGGAATATGCAATGACTACAAAACAATATAGCAGACATTAAATTCGATCTAACGTTTGTAATCTGATGACAGAGAGGTGGCCGAGCCTCTACCACGCTGTAGCGTTGGTCGGCAGTTTTCCATCAGAGCACAAAATCGTGGGTTCAAGACTAGTCGCCTTGAAACCAGGATTCTTTGCTTACCTCCCAACAAGTTCCTATCTAGGTCGGACATTTTACAATCACATCTTAATTCAGTATGGTTAGTTTCTCTTTCCGTGGTTTGATAATCAGATTTAATTGTAGAATTTCTCCTCTACCCCATTCACTGTGTACAACGTGCAGGTCTATAATACGGTGAATGTCAGTGCGCCGTGGTTCGGAGAGTCACGTAAAGCCGTTGGTCCCGTGTATTCATACGCCCGACCCTGAACATGATAAATTAGTTGCAGACTGTAATATTTGATGATTGGTATTGATTAGAGACACACAAATACGATGTTTAACGGTGCTTATTTATTATACATGTAGAGTCAGTGCGTTACTCCAATAGACTGTCGCGCATGCGTGATGCATAGTCTATACTAGATTCAAGGATACTATATACATCCCTCCTTTTTCCCAGAGTTTTTTAGAGAATGCAATGTCTAATTTTTGATGAACTGATAACTGTATGCCTTCATCATGCTATAGTCTTTATTTAACTTTAGTTTCAACCAGTGTGTAATGCTATATCTACTTTACCCTTCCTTTTAAAGGGTTTTTTTAAACAATTCTTTTCACAAAGTGTGAATTAAAGAGGTTTTATTCTTCATCTCTTCTCTCCGATGTGTTTTGTTGTGTTTCACCTGTGTGAATAGTTTACATTTTTCACAAGCTATTTTCTTTCACCAGTGTATGTGTTTACATTTTCACCAGTGTGTATGCAGCATGGTTACTGTCTTTCGTTTCACCAGCGTTGTACTGTTGTTTACTCTTTTTCTCTTCTTTTGTTTGCCCCGATAATTGTTTTTGTTTATCTGGACAGCCTATGTGTCCTTGTTGTTTTATTTGGACAGCATGTGTGTCCTTGTTGTTTTATCTTGGACAGCATGTGTGTCCTAGTTGTTTTATCTGGACAGCCTGTGTATCCTTGTTGTTTTATCTGGACAGCCTGTGTGTCCTTGTTGTTTTATCTGGGCAGCATGTGTGTCCTCGTTGTTTCATCTGGACAGCATGTGTGTCCTAGTTGTTTTATCTGGACAGCCTGTGTGTCCTTGTTGTTTTATCTGGGCAGCCTGTGTGTCCTTATTGTTTTAACTGGACAGCCTGTGTGTCCTTGTGTTTCTTGTGTTGTGTTTCTATTTATGTCAATACCGATGGTAACATGCCAAAGATGGCAATGTTAAGTGTTCCTATCTATGTCAATACCGATGGAAACATGCCAAAGATGGCAATGTTAAGTGTTCCTATGTCAATAGCGATGGAAACATGCCAAAGATGGCAATGTTAAGTGTTTCTATGTCAATAGCGATGGAAACATGCCAAAGATGGCAATGTAAAGTGTTCCTATCTATGTCAATACCGATGGAAACATGCCAAAGATGGCAATGTTAAGTGTTTCTATGTCAATAGCGATGGAAACATGCCAAAGATGGCAATGTAAAGTGTTCCTATCTATGTCAATACCGATGGAAACATGCCAAAGATGGCAATGTTATTAAGTGTTTCTATGTCAATAGCGATGGAAACATGCCAAAGATGGCAATGTAAAGTGTTCCTATCTATGTCAATACCGATGGAAACATGCCAAAGATGGCAATGTAAAGTGTTCCTATCTATGTCAATACCGATGGAAACATGCCAAAGATGGCAATGTTAATTGTTCCTATGTCAATACCGATGGAAACATGCCAAAGATGGCAATGTTAAGTGTTCCTATGTCAATACCGATTGAAACATGCCAAATATGGCAATGTTAAGTGTTCCTATCTATGTCGATGGAAACATGCCAGAGATGGCAATGTTAAGTGTTCCTATGTCAATACCGATGGAAACATGCCAAAGATGGCAATGTTAAGTGTTCCTATCTATGTCAATACCGATTGAAACATGCCAAAGTTGGCAATGTTATTAAGTGTTTCTATGCCAATAGCGATGGAAACATGCCAATGTTAAGTGTTTCTATGCCAACAGCGATGGAAACATGCCAAAGATGGCAATGTTAAGTGTTCCTATCTATGTCAATACCGATGGAAACATGCCAAAGATGGCAATGTTAAGTGTTCCTATGTCAATACCGATGGAAACATGCCAAAGATGGCAATGTTAAGTGTTCCTATGTCAATACCGATGGAAACATGCCAAAGATGGCAATGTTAAGTGTTCCTATGTCAATACCGATGGAAACATGCCAAAGATGGCAATGTTAAGTGTTCCTATCTATGTCAATACCGATGGAAACATGCCAAAGATGGCAATGTTAAGTGTTCCTATCTATGTCAATACCGATGGAAACATGCCAAATATGGCAATGTTAAGTGTTCCTATCTATGTCGATGGAAACATGCCAGAGATGGCAATGTTAAGTGTTTCTATGTCAATACCGATGGAAACATGCCAAAGATGGCAATGTTAAGTGTTCCTATCTATGTCAATACCGATTGAAACATGCCAAAGTTGGCAATGTTATTAAGTGTTTCTATGCCAATAGCGATGGAAACATGCCAAAGTTGGCAATGTTAAGTGTTTCTATGCCAACAGCGATGGAAACATGCCAAAGATGGCAATGTTAAGTGTTCCTATCTATGTCAATACCGATGGAAACATGCCAAAGATGGCAATGTTAAGTGTTCCTATGTCAATACCGATGGAAACATGCCAAAGATGGCAATGTTAAGTGTTCCTATCTATGTCAATACCGATGGAAACATGCCAAAGATGGCAATGTTAAGTGTTTCTATCGTTTTAGACAAAGTACCTAGTACCTATCTTGCATTTTTTCTTCTTTTTTTCTTTCGTCATTTTCCCTTAAACGGTTGTTTTTAAAGAAATCGTTGAACACATACTTAGATTTTACAAATGCAAATCATGTTCTTTGCATGAATAAATAGTGTACCATAAGTGACAAATTTAAAGTCTCCAGCGTTATATGGAAATACTGATTCAAATGACAAAATCAGACAAGGTTTATATTATTACTCGTTTTTGTAAATCTTAATCTTAACAGTTGACCTAGAAAATCAAGTATTTCCCTGAAATTATATTTGTAGAGTTCATGTTTCCCTTATAGAAATGCAACTCAAATGTTTTTATTATTCATCTTCCCTAATCTTAATCTTGAGATTTGCAAATCAAACGTGTTGTTGTTGAAATAATGCTAGATGTAAATATCCTTATTCCATAAGAGGAATACCAAAACATAAACTGAGCTATGTTAATTCGTTCAAGACCGATATAGGTTATTCTATATAAAGGAAGTTATTGGCCCGGGTTATTAGCACAGTTTGATGACAAACAGGGCAATTCAAAGCGCATGTTATTGTGTTAACGATAACATCTTAGATCAAACGTCTAAACTAAATCACTGAAATAGAGCAATGATTTTGTTCATCTTTCACTGAGCGAAAACAGCCATTTTCTTATATCTAGCACCATGGTTACTCTGCTGTCTGTACCTATACGGGCACTGCATATCCCAGTAACTCTGTGTGGCTATATTGGTTGTACAGTTCTCATACAGTTACTAAGTTCACCATTCCTGTATACACTAGTACTTGTACAGTTCCCATACAGTTACTATGTTCACCATTCCTGTATAAGTTCCCATACAGTTACTAAGTACACCATTCCACTAGTACTTGTACAGTTCTCATACAGTTACTAAGTTTACCATTCCTGTATACACTAGTACTTGTACAGTTCCCATACAGTTACTAAGTACACCATTCCTGTATAAGTTCCAATACAGTTACTAAAACCATTCCAGTATACACTAGTACTTGTACAGTTCCCATACTGTTACTAAGTACACCATTCCAGTATACACTAGTACTTGTACAGTTCCCATACAGTTACTATGTTCACCATTCTTGTATAAGTTCCCATACAGTTACTAAGTACACCATTCCAGTATACACTAGTACTTGTACAGTTCCCATACTGTTACTAAATACACCATTCCAGTATACACTAGTACTTGTACAGTTCCCATACAGTTACTATGTTCACCATTCCTGTATAAGTTCCCATACAGTTACTAAGTACACCATTCCAGTATACACTAGTACTTGTACAGTTCCCATACAGTTACTAAGTACACCATTCCTGTATAAGTTCCCATACAGTTACTAAGTACACCATTCCAGTATACACTAGTACTTGTACAGTTCCCATACTGTTACTAAATACACCATTCCAGTATACACTAGTACTTGTACAGTTCCCATACTGTTACTAAGTACACCATTTCATCGCTGCACCAAAGGAATGGAATGCTCTTCCCGAACATGTCCGACGTGCTACATCAGTGCAATCCTTCAAAACGTCATTGAAGACATATCTTTTTAATTTATGAATTGTGCATTGTAGACTGTGTTTGTATAATACTCTCATGTATTGTACATTATATTTCATTGTGTTAATGAACTGTGGTTTTTAATGATTACTTATTTATATTTGTATGATAAGTTGTTGTTGTTGTATTTGTATAGCTTCCTTATTATGTTCTTATATTTTTTCATACATGTATGTTATGCGCCTCGGGGTTGTGTTCACAACGTGAGGCGCATTATAAATACCCTTTTATTATTATTATTATTCCTGTATACACTAGTACTTGTACAGTTCCCATACTGTTACTAAGTACACCATTCCAGTATACACTAGTACTTGTACAGTTCCCATACTGTTACTAAGTACACCATTCCAGTATACACTAGTACTTGTACAGTTCCCATACTGTTACTAAGTACACCATTGCTGTATACACTAGTACTTGTACAGTTCCCATACTGTTACTAAGTACACCATTCCAGTATACACTAGTACTTGTACAGTTCCCATACTGTTACTAAGTACACCATTCCAGTATACACTAGTACTTGTACAGTTCCCATACTGTTACTAAGTACACCATTCCAGTATACACTAGTACTTGTACAGTTCCCATACTATTACTAAGTACACCATTCCTGTATACACTAGTACTTGTACAGTTCCCATACTGTTACTAAGTACACCATTCCTGTATACACTAGTACTTGTACAGTTCCCATACTGTAACTAAGTACACCATTCCAGTATTTTTTTTGCTTTTTGGAAATAAAGAGCAAATGTGAACAATAGCCCAACAGACATTAACAAAGTTAATGAACTGAGTGATTACAAATCAAACGGGTAACTCTCAACAGAGAGCTCTGATGGGCCAATCAATTGGTTCACTGCAACTCAGAAAATAATCAAAAATACAAGTAAACACAATTGGGCTAGTAAAAAAAGCCAATGAAAGTGGCGTGGGACAGGAATAGGATAAACACCCAAACATAGAGAATAACATCAAAAAATAAGAAGAAAATAATATCTGGAGGTCATTGATACATCGAGAAAGCTAATAGCCAACATACTCTGAAGAGTTGGAGAGAAAGTGTCTGTTAACACGACATTTAAAAGATTGTAGTCCTTCCTCTTGGATGTTGCCAACAACATTGACTGGAAGACTGTTCCACAGTGGAACAGCTGTATGGATGAAACTTCTGTTTAAGCAGCATGTTCTGGCAGGCGGCAGTGAAAGGGCATGATCTGGCATTGCAACACTTAAACGTGTAGCACAACGATGAACATATGGTGTGGGGAGCAGTGCTGCTAAATCTTGTGGGCAGTGGTTGGTGTGCATTTTGTACAAGACCGTGACTGCTGCTACCTGTCGCCGGTGAAGTAGGCTTGTGATGCTGAGATGCGATAGACCAGTAGCGTCATGAGCTCCAATGACCTTGAGTGCCTTCCTTTGGATGTTGTCAAGCTGGCTTAGGGTGAAGCACTAGACCAGCCTAGTGAAGCATACTCCATTACACTACGGACTTGTGATTTGTACACAGTAGATCTGCCTAATGCCGTCAATATATTTGCATGTATATACACTAGTACTTGTACAGTTCCCGTACAGTTACTAAGCACATCATTCCCGTATAGGCACGGTAAACCGGGTAACCATGATGCCGAGAATAAGCATGGTTGTGTATACAGTTTATAATGTGCTGTGTACAGGGGCGGACTGGGACCTGAAAGCGGCCGTGGCAAAATTATTTAAGCGGCCCTTTTTGACCATGTCAGCGTAGCGAGCGGGGGTAGGACAAATTTTAGTCCAAAACGGCCCGGAAAAATGCTTTACACAATGGGAAAGGGGGGGGGGGGAGTTTTCGGAAAACTTTGTGAGTAACCGGCCCTGAGAGGCCCAGAACCAAGCGGCCTATGTGGCGATCGCCACAACGCCACAGTGGCCAGTCCGCCCCTGGCTGTGTACATCTTAATAGATCCTGTCTCTGGTACGAGAAGTTCTCTCTCCCCAGGCCTGTGATAGTGCATGTAACCGTATTAAACGCGTGTCATTTAACAATCTCAAATGCATATGGAATGAGTGATACATGCAACACCAACATGTCAACACGTTTTCAAAAAGCAATTACTTATTAGGGTAAGCCGAGACGACAGTTTGGGGTGATGTGCCTCATATGATGAAACATCGGCAGACGTGATGAACAACGTGTTTCTCTTGGAAATTAAAACGAGACCATTTTTAATGGCGTTTTCTTGAATCCATGCTTCTACAGCATCCAACATTTTGTAAAGTAAAAAAGGGTATGTATAAGGAAAACAAGATTACGTTATACTCTAAAATAGGCAGTACGAAAACATTAAACAACTGACCAAGCTCAAAATACATTTTCTTGAATGTATTCCCGGTGTTATTTTTACAACTGCTGACTGTCGCAAAAAAGGTACGGTTCTTGCATTTTCAAAGGAACTGGTTAGATATCTGAACTTACGACATAACAATAATAAACAACAACATGCAGATATTTAGGTATGAACATTATGTTTTACAGTACGCATCCAAGATGTCTAACAGATCCAACCATGCATTTACATCATACATACCTGTTTCGCGTCGCCTTAATCTATAATGTATACCATACTTATGTCAGGAGAGTGCATCAAAACTATTCCCAAATGGTGGACATTGCCAGCCGTATTGGATTTCTAATTTGCATAATGTATGCAAAAGTTTTGCTTTCATCATACAACTTTATATCATCAATGAAAATAAATGACATTGATGCCCATGCGATGTATTTTGTAGACGCGAGGAAGCACCTATCCATCATCAGTTCAATCATCACTGGATTTATAGATTATATAATAAACCTGCCCAGTTGGCAGAACTCCGTTCCTGATTTCGATGGCGTATCCAAAAGAAGTTAAAATGTTTTAAAAAGGTGTTGAATTGGAATTTAATAACAATACAATATTTGTGTCCGCAAACATATTTGTATGATAGAACCTATTGTATACGATGTTTACAAATGTCTTTGTCTTAATATTTCAAAAACTCCTATGTTGCGTGTCTGTCGCAAGAATATAACGTTCTTCCTAGTACCAAGCCGAACAGTTCTTAACTAACGATTCAATTATATAGTGTATTGAAATCGAGAGACAGCACACATTATAATAGCCTTATTAATGCCTATCTGATGTGATTTCTGTCGACCAATAATACATTCGTCCTGGATTTCTCGCCCGTGAAATTCGCCATTCATATCATACACATTTTACCAAGCAAGGCTCAACACATTCTACCATGCAAGGCTCAACACATTCTACCATGCAAGGCTCAACACATTATACCATGACATTTTATCATGCACGGCTCAGCACACTCTATCATGCAAGGATCAGCATATTATATTTTGCAAGGCTCAGCACATTCTAGCATGTAAGGCTCAACACCGGGCTCAACACATTCTAGCATGCAAGGCTCAACATATTCTAGCATGCAAGGCTCAAAACTTTCGATTATGCACGGCTCGACACATTCTATCGTTCAAAGCTCAGCACATTCTATCATGCAAAGTTCAACACATTATATCATGCAATGCTCAACACATTCTGTCATGCAAGGATCAACACATTTAACTATGCAAAGCTCAACAACACGTTATATCATGCAAAGCTCAACCCCTTCTATCATGCAAAGCTCAACACATTCTATCATACAAAGTTCAACACGTGATATCATGCAAGCCTCAATAAAATATACATAAGATTGTGTGGTGAACTGTATTTTGGTATCCCCCTCTTCATTGCGTCAATGAGTCGTCGACATTTAAATAAAGCTCATTTTCACAAACATCTAACAGGTCATCAAGGATATATCCTTGTGGAACAGAAGCATTCATGGGAGCAGTGTTGGAGGCCTGGCCTGACATGACGACATTGATGGATCTATCGGATATGTAGTTGTGTATCCATGAAAGCACTCTTCCGGTAACGCCCTTTGCTATTAGTTTTGAGCAGCGTCCGTTGTGCCATACTTTGTCGAAAGCTCCTTTTGTATATTGTATAGGGCAATGATACAAACCTCGTTCCTTGGGTCTAAAGAGTTGTTCCATTTCTGTGACAGGATTTTGAGGAAATCGGCTGTGCTATGGCCTGCTCTAAATCCAAATTGTCTGCTGGAGATCAGGTTATTGATGAAAAGAAAGCGTTTTAGTTATTTCTACACGACAGCTTCCATGATCTTGCTGATATTGCTTAGCAGTGAGATGGGACGATACTCTCGTGTGAATTGGGGTGACAGAGGCTGTTTAGGTTAGGAAAAACACCATGAGTGAAACAGAGGTCAAAAAGTCTGCAGAGTGGACTGGCAAGTTCAGCACACAATTCTTGAGAAGCTAGGATGGAATCATGTCTGGTCCAGTGGCTTTATCTGGATTGAGATGCTTCTATCAGTTTTCGATCACCATTGAGGTTGAAAACTATATTGCCAGTAGATTTTGTTGTTGATGGATGGACATTTGGGACCTGGTCATTATAGCACCTTGGAGTCTACAAATGTCTGACAAAAACTACTGCCTTGTCCCTTGCTGTATTATGGTGATGTTTTGATGTTCGATCACTGGGATCTAAGAGCCCAGCTGTTCTGACATGGTGTTGATGATTCTCCACCAGTTTTTGCTGCTCAGTGATTTATCTGCCATATCTGGTCTCGATTTAATGATGTCATTTCTCCTGGCTTGTTTCTCAGCTTGTTTGTAGGAGTGTCTAGCTTCAGCGAACTTTGCCTTGCTGACTTCAGTTTGGTCTTGTTGGGCTTTCTTAAAGAGACGACGCTTCTTCCTAGATGACCTGCGGGGCATTTGTCGTTGAACCAAACCTTGTATCCGGTCCTCCTGGTGACTGT
The DNA here is from genome assembly GCA_035610835.1 of Ophiura sarsii. Taxonomy (NCBI): domain Eukaryota; kingdom Metazoa; phylum Echinodermata; class Ophiuroidea; order Amphilepidida; family Ophiuridae; genus Ophiura; species Ophiura sarsii. The sequence continues at coordinate 69,602,904 of CM069454.1, forward strand.
CTTACTTGGGATGAATAAGTCCATAGCATCGCAGATGATATCGGTGACATTGGAGCAAGCGATTTCAGAATCTTTCTTATCACTCTTTCGCTATACAAATATTTACGTAGTTTAACAGGTATCTTGACAAATTATTTTGAAGTCGATCTACACAATTACAAAGCTAACCTACTTTTTTCTAAGGCCACGATTTCACCAACTTATCACGCACTTAACATAGTGTAACATCAGGATATGTACCGCACCTTTAAACTAAGTAGTCGGTTAAAAACAGGTCATAAACAGCACGGGTTAATTGGGTTGTTACGGTAATGCATTTTCACTTAGATTACGTTTCTTTAAATACTAACTGATGCCGATGTAATCAAAGAACATAATACAGGTGTATGCGATGCTCCGTGTCTGCATAATGCATGTCTGCTTCAAAGGAGTCCGATTTAATCTCAAACATAACTTAACATGTCCTGAGTTTGGTTTGTCAGAACGCTGGCAGTTTCAGGGATTTAAAAGTGTTTAATTAAGTTATTTAAAAAGACAGATATAAATAATTCCCACCTTCTCATTCGGTTTATTTACTACTATATATAAAGCTAAGAAGGTAACAAACCTAATCGACGAAGGATTCCACTGATCCGATATGTTGCGATTTTAAAAAGTTTTTCAATGTTTCGAAAGTTTAGAGTTTTTAATAACTTCGAGATGATTTTGGGAACAAATTTCCGATCGACTGACCGCCCCTTCATATGATTGAATTGCCATTTATGTTCTAAGGCATTTCCTTATATGTAGGAATATCGATTAACAAACACTATTTATGTTGTGTTTTACTGCAGATGAATTCATGCATGTGTTGCTGGCTCCAGCGTTTATACGCCCTGAGGACCGTATGGTAATGCCCGCAATTTACTCATCTTCCCACAGGACACATTTTTACTCGTTTTTTCTCTGCATATTTGTAGGTTTTTTAAGCACCGGAGATGCGGCGTCGCGGGGAAACTACGGGTTACAGGATCAGCTGGCAGCCCTTCGGTGGATCAATGCAAATATCGCAAATTTTGGTGGCGACCCGAAACGTGTGACTCTGTTCGGCTTTGGGTCAGGCGCCGCCAGTGTTGGTTTTCTCATGATGTCCAATCAAACTAAAGGTATGCGCATATTTCAGTTTTTCTCATAGGCCTATCAAAGTCATCGTCTATTGTAATATACTTTAAGGGTAGTGTCAACCCTTTTAATATGAAACTTATCAAATTTTGAACTATTAATGTGATATATATGAAAGTATGAGTCAGAAAATCCATTTTTGGTATCAAATTTCACTAAAAATGCAGTTTTATAAAAATGTTGACCCAAAAATCACATTTAACGTGAACGTAACAAAATCAGTGGTTTTTTGAAAATACCGAAATTGCACAAACATCATTTAAAGACACTTCTCTAGGATATGTTTTATTTATTTTTACATAAAAACTTTTAATTTATTAAATTATTTACCAAAAAGTGGAAACAACTTTATTAAAAAATCAAAATGTTCGCACTTTTTGATCAATAATTTCAAAACTAACAAATTGTATCTAAAAAACCCACCTGATCCTTGACAAGTGTCGTTAGATGATCTGTGTGAAATTTTCGGCATTATTTAACAGACACTGATTTAGTTACGTTCACCGATAATTTTGAGCCAAAACAATTTGTGTATCAAAATTAAAAAAATTAAAAAAATTGTTAGTGAAAATGGATTCTCTGACTCATTTCATTTACAAAAATGTTTACCTTGATATCATCATGAAATCGCTCTACGTCCTAATTGGACATTGCGTGCTTAACCAACTCATTCCACACTTTCCTATCCCTAGCTAACACAATTATATTGTATAAATCAGTGACTGTTCATAGTTCCTTTTAGGTCTCTCTTGATAACTGACCACCAGGAGGTCGGAGGTCGTCCTGGGTCTTTAAGTGCTGGATTAAAGTATTCTGATAAAGCTTTACGAGCTGGAGTTTCAGCATCCATTCTGAGTAGATGACCTAGAAATCGTAGTCTACGTCGTTTTATTTTACTCCAGGGCTGTGTCTACATCACGTTATTAGTTCAAAAGTTACAGCGCTTGATAAATGTCATCATAAAAGGGTTGACGCCTCCCTTAAAAGCCTCTTCATCAGGGCGCCATTGCTGTATCTATCGTTGTGAATGCGTACGCGTAAATTGTCATAATCTACGCAAACATCGCGTCAACGCACTTAAAAAACAAAGAAAGCCATATCTCGTATGAATAAACATGATACGACAGACATAATAAAAAATGAAAGGTAGAATCGATCCCTTATTATGTAGCCTGCTTCATCCCCAAACAGAATGCGTAATGTAGACTACCGTTTCCCTTTTCTGCCACCGCATGACAAAACGAGCATTAAGTTGTAGGTATAAATCTATGGAGGAGTTTCACGTGAGGTCATACGCGTCGATAAGCAGTTATCTTAGTGTCTCTTCGGCGTGTATTACCATTCATACTGCAAGAAACCACATTACCTGATTCCCCTATGGTATGTGAGCAGTGAAGGTTTTGATAAAACTATTCCTTCTTGTAATTCTGTTGAGATATAAAACTCTAATGGAAAATGTTTAGGGTGCTACCATGACTACGGTGCTTTTATTGCTTTGTTTTTTCAAAACGTGCAAATAGGGTGGGTGTATGTTTAAGCGGCCATCTTTGCTTGATGATGGACAACCCGGCATTTGGTACACGTAAATACATATTCACATCATACATAAGTATAACTTTAATTGAGACATAATTTTGTTACCAAAACCTAACCTGAAATCAGGATGTATCATGATTATTTATAATGACGTGTTCGACGCAGCCCAACGATAAATCGTGGGGCCCATTTACAAGCTTATAAGCGTGGTTTTACATACATGAACATTACAGATGACCTTTTCTCACCCTATACAGGTTTGGTAAGCAGCGTTATAGCGCAAAGTGGCGCGCCATTAGCTACTTGGGCGATGACACAAGATCCCTTAACTTTTGCCAAAATGGCGGCAGATAAACTAGGATGCATCGACGACACCAATCTTAAAATGGTTGAATGTATGCGCAAATTACCAGCTTCAAATTTCGAGAATCTCAAAGTACAAGCACCGTTATATTTCACGGCGTTTGCTCCCGTTATAGACGATGACGTGATCAGTGAAGATCCAAAAATACTTATGCAAAAGATCTCCAGGAATGAGATAACACTTGGCTGTAACTGCAGCTATTTGACCGGTGTTTCTAGAACTGAGGCTTTTAGCTACGTCGGGGATTACGTTGATGGCGCTGGTCAGCTCGATGTCAGAGTCTTCGAACAGGTTCTGAACGGTTTTGTACAGAATCACTTCGGCGGAAGCATGCAAGCAGGGTCCGTGGTAAAAAAGTAAAATGAAATTTTTAATTTACTTATTGGTGGAGATGGATTGATGTACCCCCTAACTTCTTGACTAGATGGTGCTCCTTAGTGCGGTGAAATCTTTCTCTATTAACCATTCTAACACATGGGGCTACATCGTGTGTGGTAATGTATACTTACATTAAGAATAAACACCATGATTACCATACCTGCTGTATTCAATCCATTTAAACACAATGTTGATGCAAAGGAAAACGCCGAGACTTGCATAAATTTAGGTTTCAACCTTAACAAAATTTTACGGTGAGCTTATAGGCTGTCACGAAAATTGGGATTTATCATCAAAATCAGTAAATGCTGGAGGTATTATGTATTGATGTTTTCCGCAAACAAAATGCTTTAAAATGGAAAAAGGAGGCAGTTTTGTCTGTCTTACCCTGTTCGTTATAATTTTTCCTCCATCTAAACACATAATTTGGTCAGTGTTTGGCAATGTTTAACCAGCTCGTCAGCCGTCTAAACACATTTCTGATCGATACAAAGGAATGGCCCACACTATTAAGTTAAATTTGCAAGGAACCAAATAAACTAAATACGATTACCTTACAGCATTATGATGGCGGGAGGATGATTACCTTACAGCATTATGATGGCGGGATTACCTTACAGCATTATGATGGCGGGAGGATTTTAGATACCGGTCTTCTTGTATACTGTTGCAATCAAAATCATCACAAAATCTAAACTAATTGAAGGTTAATTTCTTTATCAAAATACGATATAATACTGACAATTTTACTAAATATGAGGACTAAACTATATTGTCAAAATATTACACTAACTATATGTAAATGTAATCGTGTATGCTGGATTAAACAAGTCATTGATATCATTGAGTTGATGGTGCAATCGTAACACTCAAATCACAACTGCAATAACCAAATAATTGAAGGTTAATAATCTCTTGTTGAAAATAATACCGACACAATTTTAAATAATATGACACAAATGCAACGAATGTAATGAAAGTCACAGTCAGACATCATACGCTATACATTATTATAAAGCCTTGGATTAAAAATGTCATTTATATGATTAGACCCCGAAGTGCAATCGTAAATGATTCCACCACGGCAACGCAAACCATAATGAACTATAGTATTTCACCACATTCTAAAAATGGTTCAAATCCCTGTAGGCTGTAAATTAATGTTCCGTGTAAAGTGCTTTCAACATGTTCAATAATCCATAGTGCGTTATAATTATTCAATATGGTTTCAACAGATCGAATGCATAATGATACTTAAGTCTAGTCTTAGGGGCTACTCGGATGTACGGAAACGGTCTTGCACAATTTATAACCAACGTTAAGTACACCTCTTCCGGACGAAGGAATGTATAATTCAATGTTATCCACTGATGTTTGGTGTTCATTAATCTAGTTCAAATAAAAGTGGAAACCAGTTTAAGTAGGTGAAAAACCTCGAAATGACCCGAAAACGAATTCGACATAATTATACCTATGTATGGAATTACCGTACGTAAGAACATAAAGCGCGTTCTTTACCAATACAAGTTTATCTCTAAACACCGAAGTGCCCCTACCGCCGCCTGTTTCTTTTAATATTAATGTGATGAAATATCGTAAACATCTGCAGTAGACATGATACAGAATATACCATAACAAACGGCATTTCCTTGTCAATATGTATGCTCATAATTACTGCATAGTTTCAACCTAGAATATTAAATTATTAAATTATGAAGTAACTTCTGATCTTTAGTTCGAGAAGATAGTTAGCTAAAAAGCGAGGGAAAGTACATTTTGATTTTTGCACTTTGTTTTCAAACACAGGGGCTAGTACGTGTTTAGACCATATTGATTAACGACAACAAACACAGGGGCTAGTACGTGTTTAGACCATATTGATTAACGACAACAAACACATGGGCTAGTACGTGTTTAGACCATATTGATTAATGACAACAAACACAGGGGCTAGTACGTGTTTAGACCATATTGATTAATGACAACATTCCCGATCCCCATCATCCGCCGGTTAGTTAGCGCTATCAGTAAATCAATTATTTAACTAATACGAGAGACTGTGCGTTAAATGTAAATATCAAAATGTTACTTTGTCACACTCGTTTTATTTCCTTTGTAAATCATTCTTCGCGTGCAATATCCCCAAGTTAAAGAGATGAAATATCTTCTTAATTTAACAATTCATATTTACCGGTTGGATCTATAATGTTTGAGGTTTGTACATATTTATCACCTCGTATGTTATTTCTTCTGAGCACGTCATTGATTGTATTCATATATAAATTAATTACATGAAGGTACTGACCTCCCGAAAAAAGCCACTTTACTAACAATCATCGGTTTCACGATTTTATTCTTTAAAATACCGGGTGGTTAAAAAAAAGTTAACCCAAGTTCAAAGTAGTTTTTCAACCTCATTTATAGGTTCAAAGAATTTGTGTTTACTTAGTCTTGATCAGCAGTAAGTTTTGAAATTATCCTGAACAATTGCATGTTTAGCTTGTTTGGTTCTTCAGATATGGGTCATTACAGAAAGCATGCACAAAACTGCCTTGTCCACAGGAGCGTCCTGTTTTGTGCATGCTTTCTGTAATGACCCATGTGAAGAACCAATCAAGCTAAATGTACTATTTTTCAGGATAATTTCAAAACTTACTGCTGATCAAGACTAAGTAAACAAAAATTCTCTGAAACTATAGATGTCGTTGAAAAGTTACTTTGAACTTGGGTTAAGGGGGGACTTAAGGAAGTTTTTGATTTGATTTTTTGAATTTTGCGAGTGCTGTAATTATTGAACTATTCATCAAATGCATATAAAAGTATACATTTTTGGAAAGGAAATGGATCAGAGAATCCAAATTTGGCGTCAATTATGACCAAAAAAGTAGATTTTTTGAGAAAATCACAAAATTCACTTTTTTGACCCAAATTTTTTTGAACAAAACTAACAAAAATAATTTTGAGTAAAAAAATGGCCAAATCACTTGATAAATGATGTTAAGACACTAATGAAGGGACTTTTTTCTTCTTTTTTTAAACCTAATTTAATATTTTTGAAAATGTTGACCAAAAAGTGCCAAAAAACGTGAAACAATGGGTTTTGTTTTTTTTACACGTTTTTGCCAAAATTTCAAAAAATATTGGATTAGGTTCAACAACAAAAAAATCGTCCCTTCATTAGTGTCTTTGCATCATCATCAAGTGATTTGGGAATTTTTAACTCAAAATTTTGTTTGTTAGCTTTGTTCCAAAAATTTGGGTCAAAAAAGTGATTTTTGTTGTTGTGATTTTCGCAAAAAAATCTACTTTTTTGGTCAAAATTGATGCCAAATTTGGATTCTCTGATTTATTTCCTTTTTTTTATACTTTTATATACATTTGAGTCATAGTTCAATAATTACAGCACTAACAATATTCAACAAAAAACTTCCTTAAGTCCCCCCTTAACTATTTTTTGAACCACATGGTATAATGTTATTTTAAAGAGCACAAACAGTCGCTTAATTAAACTCGCGTCTTCGGACTAAGTTCTCAAAAATCATTTCGAATAATACACATATATTTCAACAGATTAATAAACAAATTAAATCTAATAATCTCGGCATCGAACATTATGTATGGAGGTAAAAAAAGAGAAGATTTATAATGCGTTGGTCATCAGCATGAACATTATGACAACACCTTTTTCCACCAAAAAGTAAAAGTAAAATGTTTTCCGTATTACATTTTAAGGGTAGTATTTTTTAATAGTCTTATTGTGGTCAATATAATTACATTTACTTTTATTTTTTCTAAATGAAATTTTGACAAGTACAGTTTGACTAAACAATTAAATGGTTTCATTTTCATGCATTTGTTTTGTAGGAACAATATCAAATTCCAATTCATGGATCCATGAATTCTGTCAAAAGCACACCCACATGAGTCATACTTTGGTGTTTTGTCTTTTGAATTTTAGGCTACAGCAATTTTAAGGTTTGTGGTGTCTGTGGTTATGCACTAGTTGATTCCTTTCCATTAATTTAGCGACTGTGGAGAGCAAAGATTGAATAACAGATTTAGCCCCATGCAAAAGTAGGTGATAACTCAAGCAGAGACGGAGGCTGAATATTTATTTAACCTTCATAGAAATCATAACTAATGAGAAATCTCTCCATAGTCAGAACAGAATCACTGGAAAGGACTCACAATGCTGCGCAAATTGAAACCGTATTAAGGCCGTACTGCAAAACCTATGGGTCATACGTATAAGTGACTTGTACGTAATTTTACGCGATAGTCACCAAAGTATGCAACACCATACGTACAAGTACCCATAAGAATTAAATTAATCAATCCAAATATGTCTTTATTTATTATGGATATTCTGACCTTTTATTTTTTGCTTGAACGTATTGTATTGCAGAATATGAATTTGGCAAATAGCATATAAGTCGTACGTAAAAGTCATTTACACGTTTGAGCTATACGTACAGGTATGAGCTATACGTACAGGTATGAGCTATACGTACAGGTATGAGCTATACGTACAGGTATGAGCTATACGTACAGGTTTGAGCTATACGTACAGGTTAGAGCTATACGTACAGGTATGAGCTATACGTACAGGTTTAGAGCTATACGTACAGGTTTGAGCTATACGTACAGGTATGAGCTATACGTACAGGTTTGAGCTATACGTACAGGTTTGAGCTATACGTACAGGTTTGAGCTATACGTACAGGTTTGAGCTATACGTACAGGTTTGAGCTATACGTACAGGTTTGAGCTATACGTACAGGTTTGAGCTATACGTACAGGTTTGAGCTATACGTACAGGTTTGAGCTATACGTACAGGTTTAAGCTATACGTACAGGTATGAGCTATACGTACAGGTTTGAGCTATACGTACATGTTTGAGCTATACGTACAGGTTTGAGCTATACGTACAGGTATGAGTTATACGTACAGGTATGAGCTATACGTACAGGTTTGAGTTATACGTACATGTATGAGCTATACGTACAGGTTTGAGCTATACGTACAGGTATGAGCTATACGTACATGTTTGAGCTATACGTACAGGTTTGAGCTATACGTACAGGTATGAGTTATACGTACATGTATGAGCTATACGTACAGGTATGAGCTATACGTACAGGTTGAAGCTATACGTACAGGTTTTGCAGCATGACCTTATCTCACCACACAATGGCGTATTCCCGGAAGGTCTTTTCTGCAGCTGTGTGAAAAACAATTGTAGGTACGGATAAATACCAACGCACGTACGACTGTCTTATAATCAGGTGGCAATTTATCGCACTAGCTAACTCCGCTTTGACATCGCAAGTATTTGAGATATGTTTATGATGCAATTGTTAAGGTGAATGCACATGGGTACCAGAATCAAGTAGGCACCCTAGAGTGTTAATTGTGAAGCATAGGAATTCAGTGGCTTGAAGATATTTACAAATGCATGCACCTGTGATGTTTGTTGTACCTATGTGGTAAACATTCACATCGATAAGAAAGCAACCAAATGCAACGCAAAATGTAATGTGATGCATCGACCTCTTTCCCGTGGAACAATGTATGCATCTGAATACATATTTCAAATATTTCTATCAGAAAATTCTACATTTTTCAAAATGTTAGCTGAACTATGACCTTTCAGGAATACTTCCCGAATGAATACTCTCTCTACACATTCTGGTATGCCGCCCATCTGTCCTCCACACCTTCATGACACACTACTTACTTTCTATACTCCTTCTAAAACCGTTCTGACCACTCCTAAACAAACCGATCTTTCTGACAACTGTCCAGTGGTGTGGCCCAGTGATGTAGAAACCACCCCGGTCGATATCCGAATTGATAAATTATAACTAAACTCATTTTGGTAATACTGTTTTGTTAGATTTTTTGAATTGTGACTAAATATGAGTGGGACAAACAGAGTTTCAATATTGGATCACTGCTAACGCTTTTCTTGCTACGTCAAAGCACTATATCTTGATGTAGTAAGCTAGGCTCTCTTGCAACAATCATTTGATTACTCTGTTCGGAACATAATTCTCAATTCAGCATAATTGTAAAATAAAAACAAATATACATTTCATATCTTAAATATAGTACATTAAAGAAATTCACAATCCAGTATGTATGTTCATGATATAATATATTTCAATGCTTCCATTTGTTAACAGAGCAGTGATCAAAGAGGCTATATTTTATGAGTACAGTCATTGGGACGCTTCGGAGAACAACAGATACACACTGACCGATACGTTAGTAGATGTTCTCTCCGACCACGAGTACGTCACACCGGCGATCCAGATGTCTAAGGACCTGTCAAGGGCGGGTGTGGATGTGTACTTCTACGTCTTTGGGCACAAATCTAAAAATGATATTTATCCTAAATGGGCAGGTAGGTAAAACTAAGTACTCAACGGCTGAATGTCATTTTATTTTATTCTACTAGAGACATTTTTTCATCAACCACAGTGAAATATTTGACACATTTTTACAGTGGATATTTCGGGCATGAAAGCAGCTGGCTATTAAAGTCTCCTTTCAATTTTAAGATAATTTGGTTAATAGTTCGTATTACTCTGATACCATAGCTAACTGTAGAGTCATAGTCACACGTACATCAAAGTATAGCATATTGCTTTCCCGGTTTCTGTACACCTTAATTAATTCAATTTACTTTATTCAGCAAAATGATGACAAATAAATACAATACAAATATTTTCGAAAAGAGGCTAGGAGCCCTAGTAGAACCCTTAGAACAATGATACTGAATCAAGGATTCCAAGACCAAGTGCTGTTATGCTAGCTTTATTTCAAAGCTCTAGTTTTTATCAAAATCTGAAGCTTACATTGTGTGAGCTAATCTCTTTCCGATTACCTGATCAGGAGCATTTCGTCAAGGAAGAGTAAATTTGAAATACACTGGAAAATACAGATGACTTATACACTGGTCTTGACAACAAAAGACACATGTAATATTTGTAAAGAGTACTTCTCGATTTATTTTCATTAAGTGATTTCGTCTTTGTCGTCGTCGTTTTATGGATCGTGGCTGATTCTTTGTGACCCTATTGATGATGGAGCGCCATCATTGTCTATTTTGTGACATGCGATGTGCAGAGATAAGAGATAAACCTGTTGCTTCCTTAATGCCATCAGTCCAGCGGTGTTTTGGTCTTTCCAGGTTGTCACCTTCTCGTCTTGCAATGTGTCCACAGAATTGCAGCTTGTTGCGCATGATCTCAGAAGTTTGGTCCCCAATCTGGCTTCTGACAAATTCATTGGTCTTATGCTCTTTTCATGATATTCCTAACATCTTGCGCCAACACCACATTTCAAAAGCTGATATTTTCTTTGCATCCGCAATTCCCACAGACCAGATTTCAACTCCATATGTAGCAACCGGAAAGAGTAATGCATTCATAATGCGTACTTTTGTGGCCTTTGTGATTCCTCTATCCTTCAAAATGGTTGATAGCGCATTTGCCCATGTTTTGGCCATGACCAGTCGCCTTTTTATCTCCCCGAATGAGTGATCCAAAAAATTGAAGGTGTCAACACAATCTTCTTTATTGTTATCGACTCTCACTTGTTGGTTGTTGTTATCTCCACAGATCATGACTTTGGTCTTCTTAACATTCAGCATGAGCCCAAACTTCTCACTGGCTGCTTTTATCTGTATTACGTTTTTGTTCAGGCTTAAACAACGTCCTAATCAATATATTTGGTGTACCAGATGTTGGGCAATGGACGTTTTAATAAATTTCCTATTTACCAGGTGTTGGGAAATGGACGTTTAAATCAATTTCCTATTTGATGTACCAGGTGTTTGGAAATGGACGTCATAAACAATGTCCTTGTTGGCGTACCAGGTGTTTGGACATGGACGTTATAAACAATGTCCTATTTAGTGTACCAGGTGTTGGGATATGGACGTTTTAATCAATTTCCTATTTGATGTACCAGGTGTTTGGAAATGGACGTCATAAACAATGTCCTATTTGATGTACCATGTGTTGGGAAATGGACGTCCTAAACAATGTCCTATTTGATGTACCAGGTATTGGGACATGGACGTCCTAAACAATGTCCTATTAGATGTACCAGGTGTTGGGAAATGGACGTCATAAACAATGCCCTATTTGATGTACAAGGTGTTTGGAAATGGACGTCATAAACAATGTCCTATTTGATGTACCATGTGTTGGGAAATGGACGTCATAAACAATGTCCTATTTGATGTACCAGGTGTTCGGAAATGGACGTTATAAACAATGTCCTATTTGATGTACCATGTGTTGGGAAATGGACGTCATAAACAATGTCCTATTTGATGTACCAGGTGTTTGGAAATGGACGTCATAAACAATGTCCTATTTGATGTACCAGGTGTTCGGAAATGGACGTCCTAAACAATGCATTCAGCATGAGCCCAAACTTCTCACTGGATGCTTTTACTCTGTATTACGTTTTTGTTCAGGCTTAAACAACGTCCTAATCAATGTCCTATTTGGTGTACCAGATGTTAGGCAATGGACGTTTTAATACATTTCCTATTTACCAGGTGTTGAGAAATGGACGTTTTAATCAATTTCCTATTTGATGTACCAGGTGATTGGAAATGGACGTCATAAACAATGTCCTATTTGATGTACCAAGTGTTTGGAAATGGACGTTATAAACAATGTCCTATTAGATGTACCAGGTGTTGGGATATGGACGTTATAAACAATGTCCTAGTTGGTGTACAAGGTGTTTGGACATGGACGTCATTAACAATGTCCTATTTGATGTACCATGTGTTTGGAAATGGACGTCATAAACAATGTCCTATTTGATGTACCAGGTGTTGGGAAATGGACGTTATAAACAATGTCCTATTTGGTGCACCAGGTGTTGGGAAATGGACGTTATAAACAATGTCCTAGTTGGTGCACCAGGTGTTGGGAAATGGACGTCATAAACAATGTCCTATTTGATGTACCAGGTGTTTATATGTGGACGTTATCCTGCACACGTGTACAATTGTAGGCAATTCTTTCGTACACCTTTATTTGGCGTTTTAGCTCAACACAACGCCGGAACCTTAAGAATTGTTTACGAGTGTATCTACGACTTCGTGTGATCTTCATCGAATAGATGAGGTCGCAGATATTGATACATGTCGTTTCACTGCTACCGGATCCTTGGCAATCGACCGCTATCCATAGACCACGTGAAATCATTATTATAACAGATTTGCAATGATTAACAAAAGTACTATAGTCATGTTGAGTAGACGTTTCCAAAGTCTACATGATGTCTTCATAAACAATTGCGGATATTCCCGAACCATATTCAAAAAATCGTTTGTGTCTTACTGTACCTCATAACATATGCAACCGCATTTCACATGTTACCTGTCAATATATCAAGTAGCAGTCACGAAATTCGTAAGAACCGACATTTTCCCACACTTTTTCAGTTGGGAATTGGTCATATATACAAATTGACATTTATTAAATCAAAAATTGCTGATGAATATTCACTTAATTTAAATTTGTCCGGCAACATTTCCACAAGATGCAAATACTCTTCGGCAAATAAGACGAGGGACGAGTGTCTTTATAATGACGCAATAATGTGATTCAACGTATTTGCCAATCAGAGAATACGGCGTTAACTGTGATAATCATGTATACTATTAATTGTAAATTTAACACGTCCTGTGTTCAAAGACACGCTTACTTCTTAATTGTTTATGACAATTTGTGAGGAAGATTACTATCCACATGTCCCCACTTCTGTTCCATTCAAATACAAGTATATAGACAAAATACGCATCATTATATGCGCTAGTTGTTATTTGATTATTGAGTAATATCACAAACAAACTGAACCGGACAGACGCACGTAGCCAATAGACGTGTACAACACGCTTACCTGAAGGCAAATGGTTATAGGAAAATATTTGCCAAGTGAAAGAACGAACTTATTATATTCGTTGACATTATGGGAAACTTGGTCGCCATCTGATGAAAAGTCAACGTCCGTGCAGTTAAGTTAAAGGCCAATTGGTTATTCTGAGAATGCCCTCCATTTTGATCGTTCAATATGTGTATGCATCGTACTTTGAAATACTCAATGTGGCGAAAATGTGCTGGAGTTTCATCCTTGATTTCAATGTAAGGATAAATCATTTGTGCTTAATCATGCCACATACATCTAAAGTTAGTATTACTGATTTCCTTGAATTAAAATTGAGTAGTCTATCATGCAATGAGAGTTAAGTTAGAGATTATAAATAATGTGATCAGGCAATTATTTGCAGAACAATTTCTGTGGTTTCGTTACGAATTTGGCACCTGGTAGCAGTGATAATTTCATCTTGCTACCTTGGTGACATAAAGTAGATCACAATGTAAAAAGGTAAATATTAAATACTAGGCGGTCACCCGGGGTTTGTCGGTTCTCGGATTTGGGCGGTCACCCGGGGTTTGTCGGTTCTCGGGTTTGGTGGTTTGTAGAATGCATGCATAAAGGGTATACACCACCAAAGCACTATGGGATAGCACGTCCGGTAAAAGTTTATCACAGCAATAGTTCCTTTTTGCGGTACAAATTGCGAGACATTTTTCAATTCTTTTGATTACTTTTGGGTATTATACATTTTTATGAGTGTGCCGAGTACAAATCTCCAAAAAAATCGCACTAGTTTAAACATTTTAAACTTTTAAACGACCGAAATCGGCGTAAGGTCCGTCCTGAGTTATGGGGCGTAAATAAATGGCCGAAATCGCTACATCAAATCCATCGCAAAATATTAAAAAAACCTAGTCTGACATCAAGGGGTATGCTTTTGATATGTTTTGTGGACAACCCTTGGGAACAGTCTCTGTAAATGTCATGAAAGGACGTATGGGATAACTCAAGTTAGAGCCGATTGTATGACCCCTACTTTGCACGTAGCGTCTATGGGGAGCGTCTTGGTGGTGTATACCCTTGAAGCTGCGGGCGCTAACTGGTTACCAAAAGACAATGGGCATCAACAAAATTCTCAATGAAATCTCATACACATGATGATCCACACGCGGGGTAAGGTCAAGTTAGGCCTACATTGTTTAATCCTTTCAAAAATCGTTTTAAATCAACTAAATGATGTCGTTTTCTTTGGAGATTTTCAACAAGAAACACCTTTAAAAACCCAGGACATTTTGTATTTCATATGATGAATCATACACGAGTTCGAATGCAAACTCTCATGAGGTTTTTATTGTTTTAAACGAGTCACTAATGACCATTAGATTGAGTCGCGACTTTCTTTGACACGGGTAAGTTCTCACACAATTCCACTTCCAATGCAAATTAGATTAAACATGTTAAAAGAGCCGGGGCTATGGAGGGGGAGGGGGGGGGGGGGGGGGTGTGGGGGTCGATAAAGAGTCTATTGAAGTTATTTCTAGTGATCTATGTGTTTTTGAACGATGATAAATAGTAGGCCAGGAGCACTGAGAGGGGTCCTTTGGGTTTCACTCATGTCAAAAGACGCTTTAAAGCTAGTGGATTAAATGAAACTGCATGTCGGACGTAATTGTCGTTGGGTCATATTATGCGTTTCAGCCATCTGAATGTTAGGCCTACTCGCCTATATGATTTTAAATTCAAGTAATTGTGAAATAATAGCATTGTAAAATCGATAATAATGCTTATTTTGAACTATCTACAGGGTAAAAAATACGAGCGGACCTATATAGACTTTTCAGTAATCTAGTAAAAGGCCCTCGGTGAGAAATTTTCTTTTAAAAAGCGCGTACACGCGCACCTTCGCACCGTTAGAACATGCAATTTTGAAATTTCACGTTTTGACCATGTTTCTTGTGGAGGCCGCATCTTCAAAACGGAAGCATGAAATGTAATAATATAACTCGGGAATTTAGCTCAGAATTTCACTGGCAACAATCTGAAATATGTCTTGTTTGCTGTAGACAAAGTGTGTGCTCTTGAAGGGTATACACCACCAAAGCACTATGGGATAGCACGTCCGGTAAAAGTTTATCACAGCAATAGTTCCTTTTTGCGGTACAAATTGCGAGATTTTGATAGACTTTTTTCAATTCTTTTGATTACTTTTGGGTATTATACATTTTTATGAGTGTGCCGAGTACAAATCTCCAAAAAAATCGCACTAGTTTAAACATTTTAAAGTTTTAAACGACCGAAATCGGCGTAAGGTCCGTCCTGAGTTTGGGGCGTAAATAAATGGCCGAAATCGCTACATCAAATTCATCGCAAAATATTGAAAAATCTAGTCTGACATCAAGGGGTATGCTTTTGATATGTTTTGTGGACAACCCTTGGGAACAATCTCTGTAAATGTCATGAAAGGACGTATGGGATAACTCAAGTTAGAGCCGATTGTATGACCCCTACTTTGCACGTAGCGTCTATGGGGGAGCGTCTTGGTGGTGTATACCCTAAAGCCCGATCGGACAAACTTTGAAAATTCGACCCTTAGACGACCTTTGACCCCGGACGACCCAAGAAAAGCAAAGCCGTTTTATATTTTCCACGCTCGACTCGTATTCGGAACGAGTTTAAGCCCGATCGGACAAACTTTGAAAATTCGACCCCTAGACGACCTTTGACCGCGAAAGACCCGACAAACGCTAACCCGTTTTATTGTTGCCACGCTCGCCTCGCATCGAGCATTGTGATCACCGAGTTTAAGCGCGATCCGACCAACTTCAAAAAGTTGACCCCTAGATGACCTTTGACCTCGTGCGCTCTAGCGAATGCGAACTTGCTCTTGCGGGGACCGAACAAACAGATCACCGAGTTTCTCATCACCGAGTTTAAGCCCGATCGGACAAACTTTTAAAATTTGACCCCTAGATGACCTTTGACCCCGGACGACCCAAGAAAAGCAAAGGCGTTTTATTTTTTCCACGCTCGACTCGCATTCGGGCTTCCCGTCCCCGAGTTTAAGCCCGATCGGACAAACTTTGAAAATTCGACCCTTAGACGACCTTTGACCCCGGACGACCCAAGAAAAGCAAAGGCGTTTTATTTTTTCCACGCTCGACTCGCATTCGGGCTTCCCGTCCCCGAGTTTAAGCCCGATCGGACAAACTTTGAAAATTCGACCCTTAGACGACCTTTGACCCCGGACGACCCAAGAAAAGCAAAGGCGTTTTATTTTTTCCACGCTCGACTCGCATTCGGGCTTCCCGTCCCCGAGTTCAAGCCCGATCGGACAAACTTTGAAAATTCGACCCTTAGACGACCTTTGACCCCGGACGACCCAAGAAAAGCAAAGCCGTTTATTTTTTCCACGCTCGCCTCGCATTCGAGCTTCTCATCACCGAGTTTAAGCCCGATCGGACAAACTTTAAAAAATCGACCCCTAGATGACTATTGACCCTGGACGACCCAAGAAAAGCAAAGGCGTTTTATTTTTTCCACGCTCGACTCGCATTTGGGCTTCCCGTCCCCGAATTTAAGCCCGATCGGACAAACTTTGAAAATTCGACCCTTAGACGACCTTTGACCCCGGACGACCCAAGAAAAGCAAAGCCGTTCTATTTTTTCCACGCTCGACTCGTACCCGGGCTTCCCGTCTACGACCTTTGACCCTAGATGACCTTTGACCCTGGACGACCCAAGAAAAGCAAAGGCGTTTTATTTTTTCCACGCTCGACTCGCATTTGGGCTTCCCGTCCCCGAGTGTAAGCCCGATCGGACAAACTTTGAAAATTCGACCCCTAGACGACCTTTGACCCCGGAAGACCCGACAAACGCCAACCCGTTTTATTTTTGCCACGCTCGCCTCGCATCGAGCATTGCGATCACCGAGTTTAAGCACGATCCGACCAATTTCAAAAAGTTGACCCCTAGATGACCTTTGACCTCGTACGCTCTAGCGAATGCGAACTTGCTCTTGCGGGGACCGAGCTGCACCCACCCACCGAGTTTGAACGCCGCCCGACCCCGGGAAGGCGACGAAAAAGCGCGCACAGATAGACAGACAGACAAACAAACAGACAAACAAACAGACAGACAGACAGAGAGTAGCGTATTATAATATAGATATTTCAGTAAAGCAGGTTTCGCCTAATTTCATATAAAAGCCATTGTAATGTTTAGTAAAGAAGGTGATATGTCACGATATGGTGTTCTCAATCTGTCACCCACGATTCGGATCAACTTTTTATTCTAAACGCAATGACATCGCGCTGACAGATCCAGAACTAGCTCTCTGTATAGACAAAACCCTTTCACATATCTAGGATTACAAGCAGTTGTCACTTCTGAGCATTTTATTTTGTTCCCAGAATTCTTTCAGTTTAGAATTCCTAGGTGCTTGTGAGCAATATTTTTTATGAGACAAATTATAATGCGAACGTTCAAAAACATCAAAACTCATCATCTGGGTCTTTTTACAAGGTTCGTGAGGTTTTTTTGCGGAGAAAAACATACAATTCGAGAGTTGTTCACAGTAGTTTAATGCTTACATTCCTTTTAAATGGTTTGCTGATTAAAATGTTAATAAATCAAATCTTGTCTATGTCTTGGACAAATGTGAACATTACATGGGAATGAAGGATCCAACTAGGGAAGTGTCAACCCTATTATTTTGATGATCAACTTTTGCTTCTAAGTTTGAGAATATTGAATAAAAGTACATAAAAGTATACAATTTTAGAAAGGAAATTTGATAAGGAAGCCGATGGTGATATCAATGTGATACCAAATAAACTAAATTTTGAGAAATGAACCAAAAAGCCATTTTTTTACCCCCAATTTTTCAGACAGCATAACTATAAAATAAAAAATGGTAATTTGTTCTAATATACGTTTTTGTAAACAAAACAATTTTGTCTAGGAGGCAATTTTTTCTTTTTCCAAAATAAAGCTTGGTTTTGGAAATATTGCTAAAAACATCGGAAAAGTGTAAAAGTCGTGTTTTTTTGCGTACATTTTGCTAGAAATGGATGCATATCTCGAGTTTAAAATCCATAATCGAAAAAATAAAAAATTGCCTCCTAGCGCTGAAAGTCCTCTACACAATGGTAGTAAAAGCTTACCTGATAGTTTGATATATTTTTAGTTATGTTGTCTGAAAATTCGTAAAATTCCTTCAAATTTGAACTTCTAGAAAACATCGATTTAGTAAAAATATTGACATTTTCCACCATTTAAAGCTAAATGTTCACGGAACACACGGGCGTGTGGCCTAAAAAGCGAGTATACTATTATGAACAATCATAATAAACTATCAGATTTAATTTATATTGTCACAATGTGAAGAAATTGGAAGAAAACTGAAATTTAAATGATCGTAAGATTGGCCTTTGTTTACATTTTAGACATTGTTTTGCGCTCTTTTGTTTTTCGCGTCTACGTCGCGGATATTAAGCGGCGCGTCTAGTATTACGCGCGGGAAGTTTCAGCGCGCGACGCAATGATCGAACAGCTGTCGCAGCATTTGAAAAGCGCGGAACTCCGCTTAAATTCCCGCCAAATAACTATGCGCCTTTTCCTGACTCAAACTTACCAAAACAACAATTTAAAATCACCCAAAAGAACGGGAAATAATAGCTTCCGATTAGTAACTTATGATGGTAATGATAGAATACATATAAAAGTATAAAATAATAGAGAAATATGACATTCAATATTTGAAACAAGTGCCGGGTTGACACTGCCCTTTTAAGGCTGGATGAACAACTAATTAATCCCAACAAAATCACATTTTTTTTGTAACAAAAGGAAATTAATTAACATTGGCAAAGATGATCCTGTGTTTCTCAGAATTATAAACCAGGTTGTGATTGTTGTAGAATGCGTCTTATTTTCTATCCTAAAAGAATGTCAAAATATTGCTACGTTTAGAAGACGTGGAAGAAGCTAGAATCATCAAAAAGTTCGGAAATCTTTTTCAATTGTTCGGATACCGTATGTCGTGAAATATACATATTATGTTACATAGCAATGAAACGCTGATGTGTTTCACTTTCCAGTGACCATTCATAGCAAGGGCGGAAATCCCGGGGGGGGGGGGGGATATATGCCCCCACTGGGTGTGGTAAATGTAATCATCCCCCCCCCCCTGATTTTTCACATCCACCAAAAAACCAAAAAAGGGAGGAAAAATGAAAAAATGAAAGGGAAAAAAAAAGGGAAAAAAGGGAAAGACGGGATATGCCCCCACATTTTGACCTGGGTGTGGTAAATGTAATCATCCCCCCCCCCCTGATTTTCCACATCCACCAACAAAAAAAAACAAGGGAGGAAAAAGGAAAAAATGAAAGGGAAAAAAGGGAAAAAAGAAAGGGAAAAAAGGGAAAGACGGGATATGCCCCACTTTTTGACATGGGTGTGGTAAATGTAATCATCCCCCTGATTTTTCACATCCACCAAAAAAACCTAAAAAGGGAGGAAAAAGGAAAAAATGAAAGGAAAGAAAGGGAAAAAAAGGAAAGACCCCCCCCCCCCCCCCCCCCCCACTGTTAACTTTTAAACAATATATACTTAAATCAAGAAAATATCAGTATATATGCTCAGCTTTTTTCTTGCATTGATAAAAACAAAATATTAATTGGAAATGAAGAGGTGGCTTTTCGATAAAATGTTGGTCAAATGTATACACCAGATCGCACCAAATGAGTTTGAAAATTGAAAAAAATTCCAAAAAAAATTCCAATTTTGAGGAGGGCACCCCTCAGACTCCCCCTGTTCGAGCTTTTAAACAGTCTATACTTATCAGTATATGCTCAACTTCTTTCGTGCATTGATAAAAAACAAAATATTTATTGAAAATAAAGTGATGGCTTTTCAATACAATATTGGTCAAAAGTATACACCAGATCGCACCAAATGAGATCGAAAATTGAAAAAATAAAATATATTTCTCAGGAGAGCACATCCCCTCAGACTTCCCCTGTACGAGGTTTTAAACCATCTATACTAAAATCAAGAATATATCAGTATATGCTCAACTTCTTTCGAGCATTGATAAAAAACAAAATATTTATTGAAAATTGAAAATAAAGTGATGGCTTTTCAATACAATATTGGTCAAAAGAATGCACCAGATCGCACCAAATGAGTTGAAAATTGAAAACAAATCTACTTCTGAGGGGGGATCTCCCCCTATTCAAGCTTTAAAACCATCTATACTTCAAGAATATATCAGTATAATATGCTCAACTTCTTTCGTGCATTGATAAAAAACAAAATATTTATTGAAAATGAAGTGATGGCTTTTCAATACAATATTGGGCAAACGTATACACCAGATCGCACCAAATGAGTTCGAAAATTGATTATTTTTTCCCCCCCACTTCTCAGGGGTCACATCCCCTCTCAGACACCCCCTGTCCGAGCAAAGCTCGCAGTACCAGCTCAATTTCATTTTTTGGAGCCCACCCCCTTTTCATCCCGGCCCCCCACACCTAACAAGAAATGTGCGCCACTGATTCATAGCAATCACTCGATTCAGTGCTCAGCCACTTACTTGAGCATGTCAATCAAAAAAATGCCAAACAGTGTTGAGTGATGCTTTATGATACTTTTGGGAATAAATATTGGTGATTTTGGCTCATTCAGATTGAGACCTTCCAATATTCTCAAGCAAGGGATGAGTAATGAAGCAAGTGATTGCTACACATTGGTATCATTGGAAAGACGAACACATTGGCTTCTCATTACTGTACAATACACTATGAACATATAACGAAATACACAAAATATAGGCGAATGAAAAAAGATCTTTTTTGAGGAGTCAAGAATGACATACGTCGACCGATAGAGATGCCGATGGAATGGAGATCGTTATAAGACAACATTATGTTGGCAAGTGACTATTATTTGACCAAATATTGCTTTAAATATCTTCTTCTATTAATGGTAGGATGATCCGTTGATTGACAGTTAATATCAATGTTGACCACAACGTCTCTTCGGGTTCTGAACCCTATTGAGTAGAAGCGATAGACTATCAGATTCGGAGATAATACGATGTTGTAACAATGTTAAAAGATGACATTTTGAATCTCTTTCAAATTAAATCAATTACAAACATTCAAGTAGAATATCCTAAGTCATTGACCCCTCCGAATAGTCTAGGGGATATCGATAAATTTTCCCGCTCAAGTAATAACCACCGTGCACATTATTATATCTGCCCACTCATGCGAAAATGTTACGCCTCTCGTATAATTAGTGGTGAAATTTCAGCCGATGATTTCTAAAGCTTATTCTAGTGATTATTTGTTCAATGTTAATAAATAAAACGTATGTAGGAATATAAACACGTGATTGTGCTTTGGAATAATGCATTCAGTAACTTCAATACCGAATTTAATTTATCAAAGCTCTTGTTTTGGGAAAAACCTTAACGAAATATTAAAATAATCTCCTGTCAAAAGTTGAATAGTTTGTTTTCCTGTTTAGTTGCATTTGGACTTCTCACGGACTTGGTATGAGCTAAAAAATAGTCATGCTCATTAAAAACTTTCTTTTCTAATTCTAGACATTAGAATTGTGCCATACTTTTCTTTAGATCAACACACATTTGATGAATCGACCCCATTGCATTTCTAGCTATTTACGCGCGGGGCTCTAAATGTGAGTCATCAATATTGTGCAATTGTGTGAACTGGTTCTTGAAATTGTTATCAAGCATAATTTGAATACCGATTTAAGCCACCTTGAATATTATTTTAACTGAAATGTTTTATGATATGTGTAAGCTATACTGTAACTCGAAACTCAAACCTAACTGTGATCCTTACCCTATACACATGTAACGATAACATAGTGCCTCCCATACAATAATCACGTAGAATCTTCTTCTAATCATCCATGTTTTCATAGTAAGCAAACACTTCACTGATCAATGTATTCGACATGGTTGCCAATATACATCAGTGATTAGTTAATTAAGTATTGCATAATTTCCAGTCACTGTGTAATTTTACTGCTTTCAGTTAACACTGTTGCCTTTGTCAATACATGATCGATATTTAGTAATTAGCTACTGGCATTGACTTGATCACAAGTTGATGACCTTTATGGAGTCTCTGAATTTTTTTCTGCATATAACAATATTAAATCGAATTCAATATTTGATACTGCCCTTCATCTCTGTTCATTGCGGAGGGTCTTTTTATTTCCGTTACTTCCTTCATTTTTTGGGCACGTTACGTGCGTCCGTTCGTGGTACAATTGTTGATATTACTCTAAAAGCGCATGTCTGTTGTAAAAAGTAACTTTTACATAATTATTATAAAACATTTTACGAGAAAAAAAAATGCATTCTAATTTCAAGTATTAATAAAACTTACCTTTTTGATCATATCTCAAGAACCCATGGTCCTACTGAAAAAATAAATGTAAAATCTGAATTTTTGAGAACATTTCCTATAAGATACACATACCAATTATTACTTACTTTGGAATAACTTAAGAGGTAATAAAAAGAAAGATAATCCCACAAACATCAAATTACCCAATTCAGATCATGTCACTACTGATAGAAGTGTAAATTGCGTAAATTCTTTAATTGATGATAATAATATTTAATCTGTGATCAAGGGGGGTTCAGAAAAGATCATAGATGCGAAGACCATGTTTTCACGCTATACAGCATTACAGCCACTAGACTAGCCGAGAAAAAGTCTATCCATCTTGCTTTCTTGGATTTTCGTAAAGCTTTCGATACAGTATGGCGAGATGGTCTTCTATCGGTTGCGTGGAATATTGGTATTCGTGGTAAAGTTTGGAATATTATTGATAGTTTGTATAATAATGTTTTATGTAATGTTAGATTTGGGGATATTATTACTGATTCTTTTCAAATTGATGAAGGACTGAAGCAAGGTTGTGTTTTGTCTCCCGTTTTATTCTGCATTTACATAAACGAATTTGCAAAAATGTTAGTGTAAATATTTGTAATGTTAATATTAGTTGCCTTTTTGGACCGATGATGTATTAATTGCTGAGAATGAAATTGATTTAAACCGCATGCTTAACATTGCTACCGAGTTTTCAAAGAGGTGGAAACTTAAATTTAACCACACAAAATCTAATGTCCTAATTGTTGGTAAACAAATCAACAAAAATAAAGTATGGAAATTAGGGTATGACGTAATTAAAGAGGTTGTTAGCTATAAATATTTAGGCATTCATATCACTAGGAATCTGTCAGATCACAAGCACGTCAATGAAGTTATTTGTAAAGGTAATATTGATTGGCTACATTAAATCTATTATCAATAATCATGGGGACTTTGACAGGGTGTATTATGGGGATCACTGGCAAGCTAAGTTCTTGGGAAGTTAATAATGACGGTATGTGCTTACTTTGTAAAAGTGGTTGTGAAGATATTAATCATTTTATGCTCTCATGATGTCTTTACATGCAATCCGTGACAATGAGCTCCATAACTTAAAATTAAATCTTCGCCTATCATATGTATGGAATTTCTTCAGTATTAGTGATAATAATACACAACTTTGTTTAATTTTAGGTAATACTTGTTTGAATGTCACCCCCATGGTGAGTAAATACTCATATGATGATGCCTTGATCGAAAAACAATTTGATGCTTTCTGTGTAGGACAGCGTTGTTAAGTAACAATAATATTAACTTATCAACATACACACTCCACGTAAGGTTTCATATGACTTCATGAGCCTATCTCCGCGTATGATATAATATTGATGATTGTATGTTTATTTTGTAGTTATTTCTCTCTTTTGTCTATATCATATTTGTTATTGTACCTTGTATTTTTGTGTATTTTACTCTTATTCTTTTGGATGCACCACCTTCGGGTGGGTGCCGCTGTTTTGAAAGTGTTTTCCGAATAAATAAATAAAAATAAATAAATCACGAAATAAAGTGAACATTAAGTAATATCAATAATTGTGCGGACAGGCGTGGCCCAAAAATCTCTACTATCTTTGCATCTTCCCAGACTGGTATATCTTCTTTTTTTCTTTGACTAGCCTAATCATACCTGCTTATACTACTGAATTACATGCTTACACTTTGACATGCTTATAAACAAAATAGCATCCCTAAATATAGCATTGGTAGCACTAGTTTAAGATCTATCTTCTGATACGTCCACAGTATATGCCAAGTACATTGCCAATCAAACTTCAATTGTGTTTATACGATTCCAGGTTCGGTTCATGAAGCTGATCTTGGTTTCATGTTTGGTGCTCCCTTGGCACCGGAATCGTCGGGTATGTTTGGTCTGAATTATACAAGAGGAGATGCTTCCATCAGTTTAGCAGTTATGAACTACTGGGCCAATTTTGCAAAATTAGGGTAAGTTACTTTCTCATATCATTGTAAATTAACCACAGACTTGCATGTTACGAAGGATTCATACGGATCATTTGCCTCACTCAACCCAAAGGTTTCATTGTGGCATTCATTCCATATAGAAAACCATGACATATTTTAATAAGCATTGATTTAGCCTTGCAAAATGTCAATGCGAGATCTAAAGGTTGGAGTCATATTGACATAATTCCAATCTTAAACACCGAACAACTGTGGTTTTGATCAATTTAAACTCCTTAAAAAGTTCAGATTTGGTGGTGTTTTTTTGTCTTTCATGATTATTCATATTGTGTTACATATCAATAGTGTATAAAACTTATGTGGTCTTCTTTACAACGATATCACATTTGTAGCAATAACTTTTTGTATTACTCAGCCACAAGATCGAGAATATGGCGAGGTCTCAATCAAAATATGTCAAATTTGCCGCTATTTATCGCTCAAAAGAACAACGCTGTCGTCTGTTCAATGATGTGTTATATTGACAACTGCAGTGTAAGAGTGATGTTCGAACTATTGACTTTTGAGTGCAAAAGAGTTATGTGTTGGCACATTCAGCATGTTCAGATAGAAACCTGCCCATATTATCAAGCAAGTGCACTAAACAAGGTATTGCTACACATTTGGTATACATGTAATTGGAAAGCAACACATTGTGATAACATAATGAAACATAGGCAATTGAAACAATGTCCGAACTTGCTTATATCTAAGCAGTCCATACAACGTGAGTACAATCAAAAGCTAGTCAGTTGTTTATATCTAAGCAGTCCATACAACTTGAGTACAATCAACAGCTAGTCAGTTGTTTATATCTAAGCAGTCCATACAACGTGAGTACAATCAACAGCTAGTCAGTTGTTTATATCTAAGCAGTCCATACAACGTGAGTACAATCAACAGCTAGTCAGTTGTTTATATCTAAGCAGTCCATACAACGTGAGTACAATCAACAGCTAGTCAGTTGTTTATATCTAAGCAGTCCATACAACGTGAGTACAATCAACAGCTAGTCAGTTGTTTATATCTAAGCAGTCCATACAACCTGAGTACAATCAACAGCTAGTCAGTTGTTTATATCTAAGCAGTCCATACAATGTGAGTACAATCAACAGCTAGTCAGTTGTTTATATCTAAGCAGTCCATACAACGTGAGTACAATCAACAGCTAGTCCGTTGCAATACAATTGTATTATTCCGCTTACTTCTGAAATCAAAGAACAACAATAATATTAAGACAGAGGGAGTAGATTGTCTCCAGATTCAAACGCGTTCATTCCTCAGCAATATCACCGGGACGACGCTTCCATACATCTATATTGTTTCGCTATATTATATGGAGCAAATACTCAGTTTATTTGCCGAGGCTTAGATGTTTTATGTATTCTTTTAGTATTCTGTCGATGACATTAGTGTAAGTCTACTCTCACTTGATGACGTTACTGATACACCCATGCACCCAGTGACTGTAACTACTTTGCAACATCGTACAATGTTCTCACATTGACAATCAACTTGAAAACAAATATCAAGAACTTCATTTTGCGCTATCCAACTACTGTTAAATGGGCAACGGCAACACCAATTGTATTTAAGTATTATGGCCACGTTTAAAATAGTTATATCAGACAGGCTTTGAAGTCAATTTAACATTTCGTAATAAATCAAGTTGAATTAAATGAAGCTGGTACTTGCGTGGAATCAGTTCATTTGTTACGTTTTAACAGAAATGTAGAAACATGAGCTTAACGCTCTGTTGAACACGTACTTATTAGGGCATTGGCTAACTGATCAGTGCCCTGATTGGTAGACCAGTAGACCGAGATATGATTTGATTGGCTAACTGAGCCTTATGGCGTATACGCAGATGAGTTGACTGAGCCGTATTATTTACTCTCAGATAACGGAATTGGACAACAAGATACATGGAATGTGATAGATAGCTGGTCGGCTATTGCTGAGAGGATTTATTCCTTAAATACTACAGAATTCAACAATGTCAAATTATATTTGATAATACAATTATTGAACATCTAATAATATAGATGAATTGAATATAACTATTAATTGATATCATACCAGTACATTTAAATATAATTTTAATCTATAACCTAAGTTCAAAACACAGGTGGGACCAAGAGTCCCATGATTGGAAGGTCATAATAGGAAATACCGACTGTTCAGTTTCATAAACATTTTCGGTTAATCAATTTTAAAAGGCCTAGTAAAGTACCAAAAACCTAAATTTAAATAGCGGATCTGATGCCGCACCAATTGATAATATGATTATGACCAATGTCAGAATTTTACTAATTCATTAATTATAAGTCCCCCATGGAGACATCCGTACTGTTCAATTTTCGAAGGAAATGATACCAAAAATAATATGAGAATTATTAATTGAAAATACTTCATTATCACAATGGTTATCTTAATTGACCATTGGACGTGAATTAGCCAATAGTAATTGGTATAAGATTTGACCTTATAAGTATATAATTTTGTCTTTAATCATTACTCGTTGATGATATTTATGATCGTAAAAAGTCAATAATTGGGATTTAAACCCATAAATGTTCAAGATTAATCCACACAAGTTGAACATGGTGAAACTTGACAACCCCCCCCCTTTTTGTTGTTGTTGTTGTTGTTGTTGTTGTTGTTGTTGTCAGGAAATGAAAAGTGTAAACACCAAAGAGTCTGAAGGGGAATGCCGTCATCTCGGTATAGGGGCATCTAGCGACGCGTGAACAGTTATGAATGGCATATGACATGTGTTTTTGCCATCTGGACATACGATATGCATGTCTATTTATGTTGCGAGTACAATAGCTCTGCGATTTCATTGTAAGATTTCCAGCGGGGGAGAATGAAAGACCATAATTAAGATCTGGGAGAGAGGAAAGAGGTTCCTTATTACACAAGATTTTGCTCAAAGCGTTGGCGGATAATCGGAGGTCAGCAAAGATGTCAATCTCAACTCATTATAAACCGTAGCACATACGACGGTATAAACTCATGGATTGTATTAATACATTTATTTATTTAATACATGTTTTACGCATTGAAAGGATTCGGTCACAGATGCTGGATACACCACTTCTTATATCATTATTATTATTGTTGCTAATATTATAATTACTGTACGAATTATTATGAACGTAATACGTTATTTAACATATGCGCAATATATCATCAGAGCGTTGGACAATATGCTATATAATACACACTTCATGCCAAGAACGTCATAACGTCCTTGTCCCTATTCTATTGACATCCTCTGAGTATCGTGGGAGATTATGCACAAATGAAAAATGACAACAAATTTCATAGATATCAAATCGTAATCGTACAAATAGATATGGCAAAATTGTAATACAGAACAAACAAATAATCACACCCTTGACCTAGAGATAGGCGAAAAACAGAGATAAAAACCCGGTGAGAATGGAAGAGCAAAAACACTCAAACGGGAAAAATGCCTCTGCAAATTCCTATCTGACCCCACTCGGTGGCGATCGAGCCGCGCAAAAAAAACCACCTAGCTCCAAGATCATAATGTATATAATATAAAATAAGTACTACGCAGCTATTGGATAAATCTGAAACCTAACCATACCGCTCGTGTGTAACACTATTTGAATAACGCATGATGCAAAATAACTAATCACATTAAATGTTAAACCATACAATACTCTCCTAAACCATTAACGAAGAGAATTTATCATGTGTGCCTAAAAGTAATACTAATTTGATTGGAAATGGCCGTTTATGGAGGCATTTGTCGAGACATCTGGGTAAACCGGCAATGTGGGCGCACCAATACCATGATGACAATAATAATAATAATGTATACTATTTCGAGGCGCCAACATGAAATACCAAAATAAATACATACACCAGTAAAATGTCCGAGCAAACAACCAGTCAAAGAATGATCAACCTAACAAAGACTGATTTAGATACGATTCGTAAATAGTTCCTCTCAGCAGAACAACCGACAAGCGAATGAAAATTAAATGGGCGCTGGCGAGAGAACAAAAAACCCGCGGGACTTGGAAGACGGCCTCTGATTGGCTCATCGACCGGTAGTCATGACATGGATGCAAACAACATTCAAAGCACGCCACTTCCGTTTCATGGAGTAAATGAGTTCGATCGAGAGTGCCCTCTATCAAACTTAAATATGTGTAATCGTATTACATGTTAGAGCTTTCACTGATTATACTAGGAAACCGTTAACTTGTACAATTCGCAATATTGTATTTGCACAAGAATAGACATCAGCGACCTACAGGCTGACTTTGCCTGCATTATATCAGATCATCATCACTCCCTCATTGCGTAAAAAAATATATGTCATATTCTTTTCTCCTTGTCAATGTGTGTAAGACGGGGAGATATCGTTTTCCATTTTATATCAATAGCTACGCAACAGCCTATCATTCTACACCTCATTAGTGTTACTTAATCCCTCTTTTAGTAATTCAAACCATTTCATATCACATTTCAACCACTTCTCCCTTTTCACTGTTAGTATTAATGTTTGATTAGATCAGTGTTCTTTAACACCGTGACTATTTCCCAGTGGCAATTTGACACCTCCAAGGTGAAAACCCGCCAAATATTTTGATTAAGTTCAAGTGTGCAATGACATAAGAACCGAATCGGGGACTAAAGGCTAATTTTCAGAACCCTGCGTCACCTTTTCAAGTATCTTTCCCATATGTACTAAGTATATGAATAAATGCTCAATCAATTCAATATTTTGGTCAATTATAGGTACTAGCGGGACGCCCGTCCGACCAGATAGAATACCTACAAAATGAAACAACTTAAAGGTAGATGACCCGATCACATTCCGATTTTCAACTTGAAGTTTTCTATTCTACATGAAAGGTCATCCTTAAAAAAGTCGTGTTCCAAAGTTTGAGTTGCATAGCTCTAATGGTTCTTATTTTACACGCACAAGATGCTGTGAACTGTACCCATTGAGTAGTACACAAACTATATCGGTGGTTACCACCATTCGCGGTAATTCGACGTTATTTCATCGATTTCTCCGTAATTATACCGATTTAGGCCGTCAAATTTCAGTATGATGATGAGAAAAATACGAGCTTTCATATGATATGAAAATCTCCGTATGTTTGAAATAATTCTGTGTTACGAAAATGTGATCGGGTCATCTACCTTTAAAGTGTTGGAAAATCTATAACGAAACACATAGGAATAGAACAATATTTAAAACATTTTTTGTTTTAAATCAAAAGGTTTTGTATTGAGTAGGCCTAATTCAAAAGTTTTCATATTTCAATTAAAAAAATTGAAAAAGACAACCCGCCCGCCCACGCCCCGTGGCATATTTCAATTCCAAGGCCTAGACCATAACCATATCCCGTACCCCATCCATCCCTCCCCCGCCCTGTCTCGCCCCGCCCGCCCCCACCCCGTGGCATATCCGTTACGCAATTTAGCATCACATTTCTTCATTAACCCCCGGTCTCCACACCACATTACATCATTACACACAACCCCCATTCGTCACCGCCCCGCCCGCCCCGCCCCGTGACATATCTCAACCCCAAGGCCAAAAGTTCCCCGCCCCGCTACTTATCTCAACGCCAAGGCCTAACCTTAACCATCTCCCGTAGCGCGGCGTATTTCTGCAATATGTGTCCGCCCGCGTGTTACATACAGTATCAAATCCCACATCTGACACCATCGTTATGCAATTTAATAATACATTTCTTTATTTCTTTATTAACCCCATCCCAAACCACATAACCCTAACATAAGCTAGGCCCTAAGGGTATCATTACACACAACCCCTAACCGTCACCGCTCCCGCCCCGTGGCTTATGCAACCCCAAGGCCTAAACCGTAACCAACTCTCGTGGCGCAGCGTATTTCTCCAATATTTGTCCCCCCGCGTGTGTAGGGTGCGTGGGTGTAGTGCGTGTGCGCGTTTATTTTGCATGGCGCATTGCGACGCGTTATGTCCTACGCGCGCCGACTGCATGGTTACAGTGTACAAACATGGCCCGTAGAAATAGTCTCAAAAGCCGGGCTGAAAAGGCTTTTGATATCCCGCCTTTGCTCATATCTCGGTCAATTCTGTACGGTTTTCAGCCATTTATAGCTTATAACCAGTCTCAAGACATCATCTAGTATCAGTGAAATATTCACGGCTTTAAAATGCAAAATGAGAAAGCCTTTTCAGGATACACACACACATACATACATACAACATACGGCAAATTATAGTAAGACTAGCGGAACGCCCGTCCTTCGGACGGGCTCTCCCGCTAGGGGTAGGGCCTACCAGATAGAACACCTACATAATGAAACAACTTATGTTGGATAATTTATAACAAAATACATAGGAATAGAACAATATCTAAAACAGTTTTGTTTTAAATCAAAAGGTTTTGTAGTAGGATTAATTCAAAAGTTTTCAAATTTCAATTAAAAAAATTAAAAAAGACCCCCCGCCCGCACACGCGCACGCCCGTGGCATATTTCAACTCCGAGGCATAAACCTTAACCATCTCCCATACCCCACCCGCCGTCACTCCCCCGCCCCCGCCCCGTGGCATATCCGTTACGCAATTTAGCATCACATTTCTTCATTAACCCCCTGTCTCCCAAACCACATTACATCATTACACACAACCCCCATTCGTCACCGCCACCGCCCGCCCCGCCCCGTGGCATATCTCAACCCCAAGGCCCAAGTTCCACGCCCCGTGGCTTATCTCAACGCCAAGGCCTAACCTTAACCATCTCCCGTAGCGCGGCGTATTTCTCCAATATTTGTCCGCCCGCGTGTCACATACAGTATCAAATCCCACATCTGACACCATCGTTACGCAATTTAATAATACATTTCTTTATTAACCCCATCCCAAACCACATAACCCTAACATAACCTAGGCCCAAAGGGGATCATTACACACAACCTCTAACCGTCACCGCCCCCGCCTCGTGGCTTATGCAACCCCAAGGCCTAAACCGTAACCAACTCCCGTGGCGCAGCGTATTTCTCCAATATTGCCCGCCCGCGTGTGTAGGGGTACGGTGGGTGTAGTGCGTGTGCGCGTTTATTTTGCATGGCGCTCTGCGACGCGGTATGTGTAACGCGCGCCGATTGCATGGTTACAGTGTACGCATAGAGAAAAAAAACATGGCCCGTAGAAATAGTCTCAAAAGCCGGGCTGAAAAGGCCCTAAATTGCCATCATTTTGCTCATATCTCGGTCAATTCTGTACGGTTTTCAGCCATTTATAGCTTATAACACTCACATTATAATCATCTTTTATCAGTGCAAAGTTCACGGCGTTTAGTTGCAAACTGAGAGAGCCTTTTATGGATACATACATACATACATCTATACATACATACATACATAGTCACAACATACGGTGAATTATAGTATGATGGGTCAATTATAGGTATTACTAAACGCATATATATATTTTCAATAGTGGAGTGACAACTGACAAAATATGGTCGTGTCTCAAGTCCAGGGGATTTTGTGAGTCTCAAAAAAGTGAAGTGTTTAAGAGATGAAATTAAAATTTCATGACATTGACATTTCGAAATCTATGCGCACAAAAATATGATACTAAAGCAATACTACACATTGTATGTGACATGTAATTCATAAAATAAATAGCCTGTCAAAAGCGTGTGAATATTTTATCAATAATCTTGATATTTTTCATTTGTTGGAGTCTGTAATTCTTCATTATTGCGCGTGCGTATGTCACTGGAGTACTTGGCATGTTATGTTTATCAGATTACGTTTCATTATGTTCCATTACGTAAAGCAAGATGTACTGTATGTTAAAACATGACAACCCTTGTAGAGCCCCAACGTTGGTGCACGGCGTATGCCATGGCATTCACATCTTTAAATATTTAAGGGGACTTAATGCCAACAAAATATGATGATGGTCATCTTAAAAGAGCTGTTGTTGGTGCAAGCAATCAAAAGGAAACTACATACATTCTCGGTATTGTACCTTTAATACTTACACTAACCACCGAGGCCGGCTGTAACGAGACTTGCTATATTGCGAATCTTTAACATGTTTAAGGACAAGCTAACCAGGGTAACATCTTAACCTCTCAGCCTACCCTCAGTAGCATACGATGACGAGTTAGTCTGATTATGAGATTCGAATATTTTCATATGGGTCTTAAGGTTTTTTTAAATGTATACGTTAGTGGTATGGACACTTTATTTAAGATAGATAGCCGACGTGCTTCTAAAATGAACTAGGCCTTTGCGTTATGTTTGCAGAATATTGAAATTTGAATGGAAAACCCGATTCTTGTCAGACAACGGCATGGCATAAAAAAGCTCCTGCGGTTTCATGGTTCGAATATATCACGTTCCCCTTCGAATAAACCTATAGCAGCTGCTCATATAGCATGACAGTGCAGTGTTAACACAAGTGGTGCGACTTCATTGTTATTGCAAAATATAAATGATTCTTAATTAAAAAATATATATGAAAACAATATTTTCGTAGCTTTGATCTTTTACTTTAACTCTATAATGTTCTGAAAATACCCATCATTTAATCCCGTTTCGGATTACAAGACAAATTGCGTTCTTCGCTTCAGGACCTTCATATATAATAATGTTGTTATATCTTAACATTCGTAGAGATTACCTTTCGAAAAATGTTTCTTTAACCGAAATGAACATTCGCTTGCGGGTATCAAGTTGTCTTTATACGCAATAGAGTCACTTATAATCATTATTAGAATATCAATGTCCATTAGCGATTAGTTAACGCAGCTTTATAGCCCGTAGGGATATTTGCTCTCGTGAAATGAGGCTAAAGTGACGTTGCGTGCTTTTTCAATACCCTTTTAGGTTTAAACTTGCGAAATAGTGTCGATTTCTTGTTACGTTGTGCAAAATTAACCGTTAAGAATTATTGTTGTTGTTACTGCATGCGGGCAAGAACGGAAGCGAGTGACAAATCCACGTATCATATTTGATTATTTAGAAAGAAATATTAGAACCGACAGTTGACCATTTTTGAGGAGATGGGTTGAACGACATCGAAGTCGATGTCCGGCCGGGCGCACTCCCCTTTAACACGCATGCGTGAGCCTCTGCCGAGCGAGGACGACTTTTAGATGGTTTCGATAAGGTTGATAGACGTCAAGTGCAGAGTCAAGGTAAACTGTCCGCAAAGTATAAGCACTTATCCCCGGATACAACAATTTCAAATATACAGAAATGCTCCTCATATTTCCCCGATATTATATTCCTTAAAATTGTACGTACGAGGCCGTGGTTATATTTATCAGCATATTGTTATAAGACTTGCGGGTAATTACAAGCTTTGATCAAGTCTTCATGGCTCTTCGAATATGTCTTAATCAAAAAATATCATTTAGGCGACGAAAAACAAACCTGCTGTACAGACAGTTATCCTCTCAGGTAGGGTCGATCGGTCCGGTGGTTTTGTTAATTTAAAATTTTGAAAATTGTCGAAATTTTCAAAAGATTTTAATTTTTTCAAACATTCCCAAAAAATGTCAATCTTACAGTTGTTTTTAAAATTCGATTTTAGAATGTAC
This sequence comes from Ophiura sarsii, assembly GCA_035610835.1. Taxonomy (NCBI): domain Eukaryota; kingdom Metazoa; phylum Echinodermata; class Ophiuroidea; order Amphilepidida; family Ophiuridae; genus Ophiura; species Ophiura sarsii. Next base: position 69,637,300 of record CM069454.1, read on the forward strand.
TCAGTCAGTTCCAAATTGGCGAAACCTGTTTACAGCAGCGAATGATTTCAGAAGAGCGTTGCGCGCAAAACGGTGGCATGGCGCAATATGGCGGGCGATGTCTAAGCTAAGAGTGTGTACAGAATGTATACATACACACTGCTTAAATACATACAATACATACTTAAAAATTGAAAACAAAATCATAAAAAGTGCTCATACCATTTTGTTTTTTATGTCTTCAGCTCTAATTTGATAGGGCACACGCCAATATTAAAGTTAAGGGTATCTTTAAATAAATTCTCAAATATCGGTTCTTAGATATGTAAATTAATCAAATAAATAAATAAATACAAAGAAAAGTTTAATTTTGCTCATACAAAAATATCAGAATTAGGGATATGCACAACATATGGTTTTTTTATATGTTTTTATTTTTTTAACATTTCGAACATTTTTGAAAATCGTTGAAAATTCCCTAACATTTCCCCGGGATTGCTGATAGAACAGGATTTATTTACGTTGCCTACATACGGAGATCCATAGAAAGATCCAAGTTAGTGTCAGAACCGCATTTTGTATGTGTTGTCTGTACTGAACATACAGCAACTCACGTCCGTAACCATGATTTTATCGGGTAGGGATGGGCAAAAATATGGACCTTTTTACCAGGGGACGAATGTAGAAAAAGTGGTCCTTTTTTGCCAAAATGTTGACTCTTTTTCAACAGAAATGCGTAAATAACCCATTATTTTTCTCGCTCACTGCGCTAGCAAACAGCGTTTTATTTGTTACCTTTGTTGGACTTTTGGGGGCATTTTGGGATTTGGAGAGCCCCCCCTTTCATTACGGACCGTGCAGCAACCTGACTAAATAATGAAGGTTCGCAGTAGAAGTAAAGAAAATTGCTTTCCGGACAAAATTCACCGAGCCCGGAGTCTGGAACCAAGACTACGCAATGACTTCCTTCTAACGAGTGCATACAGCACTAGTCTCCGAGGTCCATTGATTTCTCGTCAGTTAAGACAATGACATCGCGTGTTTTTTTACTACTACAGTGAAGCCGAGTGTGAAGAGGCTATCAGTCGTGATGCGTGTATAAGTAGTGTTGACTTTTGCGTTATAAGGTAACGCTTCGAGCAGATAATATGGAATATCATTCTTTCTTCATTTATGTACAATTTTATGTTTTAATGTTCTTTTTCCTGTTTATATTACTTTTGCAAACGGTATGATATTTCTTACGAATAACAGCATTGGTAATGGTATATAAGTTCATTTTACATTAAAGCGCATTGGAGAGACGATGCATGTTAACACTAATGTTACAAGAAAACAATTAAAGTAGTCATATTGGTTTGTCGATACTCTTTTCCAGACAAAATTATGTTTCAATTTTCCTTTTGTATTTGGTAAACGATGATGTTTCCATGTGTAGTAAAGCTGCGCGGCAAGATTGTCAGTCGTTATGCCTGTTTTGTTTGTTTTTGTTTTGTTTTTGTTTTATTAATTCTTTATTCAATGATACATGTAATTATACAATAATAAGTATGAAAAAATATGACAAATCGCTTAAAATAAACACTGACAATATTTACGATTAATTATAGGTCAAATGTCATACATACATAATCATGGCAGGTAAATACACGACATAATTATTACAGTGCAATCAGTCTACGCAGACGGAATTCTTTCTCAATTAAGAATAAAAGATTTGGGTGGTTTCCATATCTTATGCACAGTTTGCCAACGGCGATGGTGTAGTTAGTAAATTTTAAATCATTATGTTCATAAATGTTACTGTGATAGTTGAATATAACAATCTCAATGGTTAAATAGATAGTTTACGCGCGATGACTTGACTAGCGTAAGACCATAGCTGCTTAATTATATTATATTTGAAAAAGAAATGGTCGATATATAATCAATAACATTGCATGTGTGACAAATAGTATTACCTATTTACCCATCAGGTCAGAAGTCACAAACTGGTCCAAAAAAATGTTTCACTTCTAATAATGTTGAGAAATGCACCAATTCTGATTAAACGGAACAAAACTTAATAAATTTTACATACTTAATGACCCACAAACTATATATTGTTGGAAAGCTTATGATTCAAGGTTTTTCATTTTTGCAAAAAAGAATCAAATTATACAGGGTGTGTAAAATTTGTATAGGGTGGAACATAAAAAAGTTGATCGTTTTTGCTCCTCACAAAATATTTTGATAGTTTGTACAATTAGGGTTTAGCTGAAGATAGTCACCAAAATCAGAATAACCGCAGAAGGTGCTACCAAATTTGCTAAGAATCACTTGCCAAAAATGTACACAGGAAAAGTACAGGGTGTCTAAAATTATTGTTGAGATCCTGGAATTCAACAACACTGCACACTTTCACTTTGCTTCTAACTTTATTTCTAGCTACTCTCTTGCTCGGAACTCTAATCAACACTGACCAAAACAACATAATATTACATGTACGTAATCAAATGGACGGTCACTGTATAATTTACATATATGTCAAAGGTTACCTACACCAGCAAGTAGGAAGGATAATCCCAGGTATATGACATCACTAACTTTAAACCAATCATAATGAAGGATTATTACCCAGCAACAATAATAATGGAAGGTCGCTTGCTAGACAGTTTGTCTGGGTGGTATATAAACACATTTACAATTTATGATAATGACCTTAATACGTAACAATATGAGCACTGATGGGATTAGCCCTGACTGACATGTAAACACATGTGTGTGGGCCTTATCTAATAATATTTACTTAAAACCCATAAACAGAATCCCCACATTATGATGAAATAATGCATAAAATGAAGGTTTGTGTATAATATTCTATTAAGCATGGACTATCTAATTTAAAAGAAAATGGTTATCAAAATGAACTACATGAATATCGTTAAAGTTCCTTTTATTTTAAATACAGGGTGGTCCAAAATAGGTCTAAATAGCAAATTTTTCATAAATCTATGAACAGTTCTGTGAAGAAACACTTCTGGCTTTTTAATTAAATGTTTTAATACCCAGGGTAGAAAGGACCGAAGAGTCACACAAATGAAATAGAGAGACTGTGATTTGGCCATTGTTTAATCAATAAAATGAATAAAACTGTGTATTTTTTACATTAAAACACTCCCTGAATTGAACATCATATTCTAGTAGAGAATGTCTAGATAACAATTCAATATTATTATTCATAGTAGCAGGCACATGTTATTAACACATATGAGAAGTTTGAAAACTTTCCTATTTATTTATTTATTTATTTATTTATTTATTTATTTATTTATTTATTTATTTGAACATACGCTTTTAAAACAGCGGCACCCGTCTACCCGACGGTGCGTTCATATACAGAAAATCACAAGATTAATACACAATTAATACACAAATCACCAAGTTTTACCATGAGATAGATATACATATTATATACAGACACAAAGTCAATCGTACAAAATTGATCTGACATTATGTCAGGCACACGTGGAAAATGGCACTATACATGACCAAATATAATTCAATCGTCATTGTTTGCGCATTTTGTCTCTAATCGTGCCTTCCATGCACGCTTGGAGAAGGATTTACAAAATTTGTCAAATATATGATAAAAGTCATTAACATTGCTTATATTACAAAATGTGGTGTATGTACTACCTAGCATTAATTTATATTTTACATCAAGATCGCTAGAGATAAATAGCACCCATACATCAATACCATTTAAGTCAATTAGAGCCTTTTCTAGATTATTATATTCATTAGTTCTTATAGCAAAAGTGACATGCAAGTGAAAAGAAAGTGTTTTGTATCCTCAATACCATTATTACATAATTGACAGGTGCCATCATTATCAGGGGTCCATTTACTCACTTTGTACTCTAATGGTAGTGTATTTGAACGAATCTTGAATTTCAGACAAGCCCCATAAAAATCAATGTTATCTAACAAGTATGTCTCCATGCCTGGAGTGTACTTAATACTCAAATAATTGGTAAGAGAAGATTTGGATTTAACATCTTCTTCCCATTCAATGTTAGATATATTATTTATCGTGCGTTTAACTGAATTGGCCCAATGAGGATTCAATGGAGCTCTACCAGACTTCGCTGAATCAATGATTTCAATTAGGTCACACTTGTGCAAAATATTATGAATACAATACAAGAATTTGTATCGAAGTTTAATTGGCTCAATATCCAAACTTAGCATCGTGTTAATAAGTAATTTTGGCCAGCGATGTTGCTCCATGTCAATGATACGGGCGAAATATTTTGCTCTAAAGCCATCTTGAACTGTGGAAATTGGTGCCCATCCGAGTTCGCCATAAAGTACAGCGCGAGGTGTGTTACGCGGTGCTTTCAAAATGTAACGTGCCATTTCAAGCTGAAGATTTTCAATTTTCTTTACATCTGCTTGACTACCAGGAAACCATACCGAACTTGCACAATTTATCGATGGAAGAGCTATTGTTTTCCATAGGACATCACCATAATGTACACGATTAAAGTTATCAAAATTATTAATAACAGACTTAATATATGCAATGAGTCTGTTACCCTTTTTAACCCTTTGTATACTCTTAAAATGGCATCAATTTCAAAAATTCTAGTTTTCCGCTATTTTGTGTAGAAACCTATGGGCGCCACATCCACCGGCGTCACATCCACCGGCCCCACCCTTGATTGATAACTTCACTGTTGCTAAACATGTGGCTTTAATCATTTTTTTTATTCGGTAGCTGGATAAATTGTCTTTAATATGATACCAAAAATGTTATGTTTTTTTGACAACTTCTATTTTAAATAGATACAAGTATCACGATTTTAAGGATTTTTGAACGGCACCCACCTTATTTGATATACCTATTAGTGACCTGTGACCATCATAAAAGTACTTTGGTGGGATAAATGGTATGTAGGATTTTACAAATTAATGAGATTAATCTCGCTTTGTCGGTGTAAAGTGGAGTGGCGAGCCAAATGTTGATGGTGGTCCAATTGAACAATTAATTGGGGAACCTGAGTGACCAGAACTTTGTACATAGAGGAGGAGGAATATACAAATTATTAATCATGGCTTTTCTAAAAACAATGTTTTAACAATTATCAATAGAGAATGAATTAAAACAAACATACTCTCTCCCCTTGTCAGGAGTCTGTGCTAATTTCCAATTCCAAGTAGTGTTAAGGGGAGGTTAAGTTTTATTAACTAATTTTATTGAACAAACCAAGAGGTACACCTAACCTAACAGAGTATTATGTGCCTTGTGTGTGACCCCCTCTGATAAGTGGTAGCATATAAAATAGCGCCCTCGCTTGTTTTGGGATCACATAGCAACTATCATCATGGCTGTGTGCACAGAGCCTCCCTGGGTCTCTTTCCCACCCACTGCCTCCCTATTGGTATTTGTCATTACTCAGCCTCTCTATAGGCTTTCCCATCATTGCTCTATTCTTTCCTTGGGAAAGTAGCTGTATCTGACGATCAATAACCGTGAGGTCTTTCTCACATAAGTGGACGATCGGGTCAGCGTTGAGTCCTTCTCTTAGGCCCCATCACGCTTCCACTTCAGTCTGGTCTTTGGGACAATCAGTCTGTCTGTCGCCATTACATTGTCTCAGCTGATCTGGACTGGGGGTTGGAGCAGCTACTTCCCCCGTTCCGGCAAATTGGTTTCCTTGTATGCTTGTCTCCCGCATTTAGTGGGGGAGAGTCCCTGCTTCGGGTGGATTGGTGTGAGCCCCCATTAGTGGTCCGTATTGGTGCAGTTCAATAACTTTTATTTTATGAAATTACGATTTGAGCAGAGATAAAAGGATGTCTTTACTCTTTGGTAGACATGTTCAAAACTTATTTCCAAATGCTATGTTTGTATTACATTGTTGAATTTATGCAAATGTCGGCCTGATGTTTTGACGACTATGTCTCACAGACCGATTATGATTGTTATTAATAGTCGTTGTGTAAGATTGATATCTAACTGGAAACTTTTATTTTGTATTAGTGTCTTGGATTTGTCGCTTATATTAAGTCATCATACCACGTTAGAGTTACTGACCCAAAATAGCATTCTAAGTTTTACTGCATTGTACCCATGATTGTACCCTTCTGCTCTAAATGTCTCTGGGTATCTATAGAGAGCAAACTTGGCCATTAAATTCCACTAGTTTTAAATATACACATCACATTTTAATACATCACCTCGATAGTATATATACATTTTACTTCAAGAAAAGTGAATGATCCAACAACAAAAAATAAGTGTGGGCGACCTGAGAAATTAGCATATCGAAATGGCGGCTATTGTAGTATATTCAGACAATATTCATTGTGTATTAAAACGACGTGATATTAGTATCAAACATATTTAATCCTACAAAATATTATTATCAATACATACATGATTCCATCATTATTTAATGCCACCTAGGATTTTAAAATGGCCGCTACTTGAACGAATCTTTTTCTTAAATGGTATTTACTATCATATTTCACATTTTCACATGTGGAGAATTCCACATCGGCTTATGAATGTTTCACACAAGCAAACAGGGAAGCAACAGAGAAACTGATCCCAAAAAGCCCCCAAGCGACCCAAAGAAGCCATTTTTAATGACCCTAGGATTGAGGAAGCCAGGAAAGAACTGCAAAAGGCTCAACTCATTGACATCCAGGAAGGATCATGTATATCAAGATCGGAGCTGCAAACTGAAAAGAACCGCCTATAAGCAGCACATACCAGATGGTAAATGAAGAGATCCTAGGAAGGAAGATCAAGCAAGTAGAAAATTCCAACATAAACTGTCGGCATAAAGCATCTTGGGACCTTGTCAACGAGATCAGTGGGTGCAAAACAGCTAAAAAGGGACAGATCAAAGGTGAAACACAGACAGAAAGATTGGAATCCTGGCATACCCACTTCCAGAAACTACTCGGAAATCCCCCTGTCATAACAAATGAGCGTGAAGAAATAAGTCAATTGTTTCAGGAATTTAACATACGAACAGACGCTTTTGATCAGGAAGAGTACAACGCTGCCAAGAAGAATATTACTGAAGGCCAAAGCCCCGGTGAAGACGAGATTCCACCGGAAGTTCTCAAAAGATGTGACCTGGATGATATAATTCTTAACTTCTGCAATGATGCGCTGATAAATGAGAGAAAACCAGACCAGTGGTCCATACTAAATCTCATCCCAATCCCAAAGAGTGGAGATTTACGAGAAGGAAAGAACTATAGGGGAATCTGCTTATCGTCCATTGTAGCAAAAACTTACAACAGGCTGCTCCTTAACAGAATTCGCCCTCACCTAGACCCGGTTCTACGAATCAATCAAAATGGTTTTCGCCCAGTAGTAGAGTCATAATCTTGGATTCCGTGACCATTTTCTTCCTACCTTGGTTTCTTTGTGAATTTGTCAACTAGAACCATTTCAAAAGAAAATGAGCTCCCATGCATTTCTCAAAAGTGACGGGAATGTTCTTTAATAGCGCAAATTCCAAAACGGCCGCCATACAGGGGTCCGAAAATTTAAATGGATTCAATTAAGCTAAGATGCCTACCAAATTGTTCGCCTGAGCACAAGGATTCCGAAAAAGTATAGTTTGCCCTACTTCCGATGTTTGGTTAGCGAGTTTGCCCGCCAACGACAAAAGGAAGTATGGGGCACTGTAATGTTTTGAGATATGGTAAAATAACAATTTTTGAAGATATTTCCATATTTCTTCAAGCAATTACTTATCTTTTTTAAATACTAATGTTATTCAATGTCTCCCTGGTGCAGAAAATGTAAAAAGAATTAGGGAAATGATATGTTTATGTTATTAAATTGTTTAAATTAACCAATATTATGTGTCCCATACTTCCTTTTGTGGTGGGTTTTTTGTTAACTGCCCTATCTCTTTACTGTACAAAATGAAAGGAAGCAAGTCCTTTTTACATGATCTTCGTACTTTTGGGGGTGTTTCAGGTTCCACAGTGATTTTAACGTGAATGTATATGTGTTCTGAAGCTAAACAAACTAAAAAGTGTATTTTGATTAGAGTGTCCCATACTTCCTTCTGTCGTGGATGGGCAGTTTGGTTTTGTGATGAGTCTGACCCGAAGTTGTTGGCACCATCATGATCAAACACTTCTTGCACTCTTTGTACCCTGTGTACGTCGACAAGCGCCCTCAAGGTCGATTATGGAATATTTTCCGTTATCGAAGAACGTGGTTTTGAAGTTGGTCACGTGTCATACAGTAGGGAGGCTAGTAAAGTGTTTGCAAATGCAGAGTATGATTATTTGGGTACTATGGTATAGCTAGAGATCTCCTCTTTCCGTACATACCAAAAACAAGTACAAACATCACACGCATGACGTCACAATGACATCACTAAACATGGCCGACCTCAAAATCCCGCCGTATTCGCAGTGAGGTACAGGCACCTTTAAATTTCACCTTTTCAGTAAAACAGCTATATATAAAATTCTGAAAACCCGATCAATTTTGATGGTCTAAACGCTGAGATACATCTAATACATGTGGGCTACCATAATTATTAGATGTGTGGTAGAGCTGTGCACAACATCTTCTCTCCAGTAATGATGATAATCGGCAGTGCTGGGGGGTAATCACTTATGACACACCGTATACATACCAACAAACCAAAGCACATGTTACTTCTCCAGATTGCATCACTAAGGACTTCAAAATTCAAGCAGGGGTTCTTCAGGGTGATACACTAGCACCGTTTTTGTTCATAATCATCCTAGACTATGTACTGAGGAAGGCATTAGCAGGAAAAGAAGAGCAACTAGGCTTCACACTTGTTCCCAGGCAAAGTGGGAGAATAGGGCCGCAGACAATTACAGACCTTGACTTCGCAGACGACATTGCTCTCCTTGCTGACAATCTACGGGATGCAGAGGAACTACTACAGCTAGTGGAAGCAGCTGCGCTTACAGTTGGTCTTGGGATGAACGCCAAAAAAACAAAGGCAATGCTGTACAAAGAAGCTCCAACACCAAGTAAAACACTGGATGGTAATGATCTTGAAATTGTCCAAGACTTCAAATACCTTGGTGCCTGGATTGCTGGTAGTGAGCAAGATTTCAACATAAGAAAGGCTCAAGCTTGGAAAGCCTGTAACAGCATGACAAAAATATGGAACAGTAAACTCCCATGAAACCTGAAAATAAAGCTGTTTACCACCACTATTGAATCTGTTTTGACCTACGGAGCCGAGACTTGGACACTAACAGCTAAAATGAGAAAAGCGCTGGATGGTTGCTACACTCGCCTCTTAAGAAAAGCACTTACTGTATCATGGCAATCTCACACCACCAACAAAGATCTATATGAGAACCTGCTACCAATATCAGAGAGGCTAAGACGGAGGAGATTAAAATTTGCCGGCCACTGTGCCAGAAGGGAAGAGGAAGCAGTCTCCAATGTTCTCCTGTGGCAACCCAAGCATGGACAAAAGGCTAGAGGACCACCACGAAAGAATTACATCAAGCTTTTATCAGAGGATACAGGACTAACTAGGCCCGCAGGACATGAAAAACTGCATGCTTGAAAGACCAGTGTGGAAGGCCATCACAGAAGTTCGTCCCTTCGGGACGCTTTAAGCAGGTCAGCAAGTAAGCAACTATCATATAAAACCAACGAGATGATGTTTTCAAATTTTAACACTGGGGTCATAATTTATGGTCAATTGAGCTCCACTGTGCTATTTGTATTAGGGGTTTGACTTGACTTTCTTGACATGTTGATTGAATATTGCAGTAACAGGTTTCATTTTCTATGAAATGATGCAGTTTGTTTGTAACAACCGAATTAGGTATTTTTTAACAAGTCTTTATTGTAACATCGCCCTTGACATATGACGCGCGTCAAAGGTTTTGCACAGCTCGCTCCATCACGAAACACAAACTCTTGTCTGACATAAAGAAATGCATCATGATCAACGTGAAACAAAAACTACTTTGTGTAATCTGTCTTCAATATCCCCTAAATATGCACCTGCCTTTCCGCAAATAGAATGATCCCATTCCGTAGCTAGATTACCTGTTAAATGGCAGATGACGGTGGACATATTCAAGGTTAATGTATACGCACTAAGCTATGTTATCAACCGAAAACCGTTACAAAACTGAAAACCGAGCCTGGAAATGGGCAGACGATGCCGTACATTGTCTCGTTCATAAATTTCTCAGGTGGAAATAGTATGCGCACGAGGCTAAATTATGAACCGAATACGAAAAACCATTATGAATGGAAACAGATTTTTAAAATGACTTATTCACTGATTTTCCAATTCTAACGGTTTAAAATAAAACAAGGTCTCCCAAAAAACTGGCCGAGACGCCAAGGGATAACGATAAAGTAATTATATATGCTGTTCACGTTCACATCAAAATTAAGGATTCCAAAGTGCCATTTTAATTATTTTAAAAATATTTTAGATTTCCCCCTCTTAAATGACTGTGAATTATTTACATGTTGGTAGTTTACCGTTGATTATCAACAATGTTGATGAATAAACAAAGAACACCTCTTCTCTTGTTTGGATCATGATCACCAAATTAATTTGTATCTTTCAACACGGAGTGATTGTTCTAACCTCATTGTTCTAGCGTTCCCGATCGACACTCAACAATAAGTTCACTTTACATCAGCTGGTAAAAATGACAACAATAACAAATGGGTGAACAAATGGGGATCATTTAGATTACACATGCTAAACACAATGAGTCTCTTAAAGTAAAACTTGTTTACTATCATTTTCGTAAATCGCCACGAGGGCATGTTAATTTAGGACCAGCCCATAGGATGGTTGTGAATCTCAAGCTGCTCCATCTCAGCTCTGTGCACCCAATTGTGTATTTTCATCATGAAATGAATACCAAAGGTGTCCTTGGCACTGTTACCAAGGATACTGGCATCCAATCACTTGCTGTTTACCGCGTTAGGAGCTCTTACGTACTAAAATAACAATGTTTTTGATTATCGTTTATCTCAGTCTATTTGTGTACATATTCTTTGTATGCGATACAAATTATTTATAATTCTTAACCACTGTTTTTAATGGAACAACGGCAATCCAATACAAATAATATACCATCAGCTCCATGAGGGGCGACTCATACAATCTTATACAATCATTAGCATTGGTTGAACGCTTGAATAAGCTTGGATGTATTATTGACTCGTCCAATTAGAATCGCTTAAGGAAATCAATCGCAATTATTATGTCCTTGAAAAAATTATCCAAAAAAATGTTGATACAATCCTTTTCATTAGCCAAAACCGATAACAGCTTTAATATCTACGCTGTTACGTCCAATCTCAAACTTCGACAATGGTGCTCAGCAAACTGAATACTGAGAAATCTCATCTCTAATGCGACGCTTCGGCGTCTCGGCAAAAATAGTAATAATTGCGATTGATTTCCTTAGAATGATTTAGGCCTAATCCATTTACATTGGCAATTCAAAATGCATGCTTATCGTGCGTACCGCCCATCATCATCTATACAATGCATGGTAACACTGTAGCGCCCTCGTGGTTTTATTCCACAGTATAACCAGTGTTAGAAATGTAATAACATTAGTTTGTATTACTTAAATCTACTGCACAATAAATGGATAGAACCGTCAAGGGCCCTGTTGAGCATTATTCTGATCATACGGTCAAAATAACTAGAAGTATTAGCCCACAATAATGGACACTTCATTTAAAATCATACGCTGCATCAGATACTTAATTAACTTAAAGGCATATTATGTAATCATACGCATCAGATACTAAATGAACTTATAAAGTCATATTATGTGATCTTTTCAGGGGGCGCCCTTTACCAATGTTTTTTTTTAAATATATATATTTTTTGCAGATTTACATTTCTGATCATAAATCATAACTATATTCTGCGATACAGAGCGATACGTATCATAATTACTTCAAAATCATGGTTTTTAAGAGTTGAAAATAGATTGTCCGCTAGGGTTGAAAATAGCGGACAGTTTATTTTCACTCTATTTTCACTCTAAAAACCATGATTCTAAAGTAATTAGGAATCGTATCGCTCTGTAACTGGAAAAGGTCACATCGCCTTTTAAATGAAGAAAGAGGGCACCTTTTTTGTCTTACCAGATCTTCTTATTGGCAACATTATATTAATATTTTTTCACAATTCTACTATTTTACAGGAACCCTAACATACCTACACCGCAGTCTTTGAGAGATATACACCGGGAGTACAAAGTTGATTTCAAATACGACGTACTTAGACCATGGGACGCTTACACCGCAGTCATACAAGATTATATTCACATAGGAACATCGCCAAAACGCAAAGATGCTTACAGACTACACAAAATTGCATTCTGGGAGCAACTCGTACCCGGCGTACAAAGACATTTCCCAGAGAGTCCCTTTATGACAGAACCCGTTGAGCCATCTGAGGATGGTGATAACGAGGTCAACCCGGCTCAGACGGTGACCACCGAGAAAGACAATATCATACCGGGTGTGCATGCCACTGGGGCGCCCTCAGAGGGCAGACCACGCCCTGAGAAGAGCTTCATGGTTGAACTCAGTATGGTGATCGCCTGTGGCGGTTTTCTACTTTTACTTAATGTTATTGTTTTAGGTGGAATATATTATTTACGGGACAAACGCAAACTTGAGGCCAAACTTGCCGCAAAATATCTTGCCCAACAGGAGGAGAAAAAGCGGCAGGACAATATCTCGGATGATAGGCCTGTGATGAACCATGCACCACCGTCCTTAGGAACAACGCATTCCAATCACAGTGGTATGAGTTTACATAGTTATATGCGGCATGATTTTATTGATGGCGAAATTGAATTCCAAGTCTGATATTTTACTGCGTTTAAATTATTTGCCTGATTACTTGTTTGCTTCTGCTTTGCCTGACTGCATGTTTACTTGCCTGCTTGATGAATGGTTGATTATTTTCTTGTTTAACAATATATTTGTGTACTATTATACTGCCCCCCCCCCCCCCCCCCCCCCCCCCCCCCCCCCCCTCACGACAAAACAGTATAACTTACTTTTTTTTTTTAAAGCCTTAAAAATCCATTCTGTGTTTGGTTTTCAAGTTAACATGTTTTATGTACATTATGAAGCTATTTAAAAGTCTTCTGAAATTTCACGTTCAAAATGTCAGTTATCTTGTTTTATCGTGTGTTTTTTCTTCAAAAATTAGCTGATATCTCCGACAGAAACAACATTTCAAAAATCAAAACATCTACACGATATGGTAAATTACACTCCAATTTCATAATTTGTTGTCATACAAACTTACAAAATTGGATTACGTCACTCTGTAATGTTTTATTTTAATCAAATAGAAAAATCTATCAGTTTTATCTATGTCAGACAAATTTCAGCCAACAACTTGATGTTATCTCGTTTTGTCGTGGGCTTTGTTGTCATCATAAACAATAGAAGGAATTTCGATTGTTTATGGTTGTCATGTACACATCTTGTGAGCTAAGTGGGGAGTAGTCATGCAGAGCAATCAATTCTGATTGGCTGTTACTGAGTTCAAGTGGTTTATCTTGAGTGTACAAGTACTCTGTGTATAATTTTTTCATGGGGTTTACAGAGAAATATTAATGTTAAGGGTCATGTGTTATAAGCTCACATCCTTTCGCGTTACACACGGATTTTGGCTTTCGCGACATGATTTTAACTTTACACATTTATATTTGCTTGTATACCGCCCTGAGGTAGTAAATTCATACATTTTCTGAAGGGAAATTGCATGAGGAAACCAAATATGCCATTGAAATTTTTAACCAAGTTTAACCAAGGACTAAAATGGTATAATTCACAATGTTCGAGAAAATATCAGAGTTTTTTAATTTTTAATTTGAGATCCATATATTTTTTATACCTACTTCTATCATTATTTACGTTACATATTTGAATTCCTCATGAAATTACCCATCAGATGATATATAATTGTCAACTACGTCGGTAAGGTAATTATACCGGCTAGTGAATATCTCCAATTTTTATTTCATATATTTTTAGAATTTTCAGAAATATTTGTTAAGGATCTACCCTTCCCTGATCTAAACTGCATTTCTGAATTTCTCTAGTTACAAGCTTTCCAAAAAGTTATACTTTTGCTATCTATCATAGGTTGAAAACTTTTTCTGTTATGGTCATTTTTATCAATCCGGTAAATTGAGGCTGATTATTCATGTTGACTGTGTAGCGATTAGGAAGAAAGCTGATGATCATGGTCTTATCCAAAATTAATTAGTTGTTATAAATAATTGACAAGACTGTTGAACCACATACTTAAAGACAACTAAATATCCTTTAAAATGGGACCAGAATGGTGTTTGTAACATTGGGGAATGACTAGTTATTTTAAAAAGAACAAAGCGTGGGATTATCCCTATTCGGTTTATACAGGCGGCACCCTTTCCGGCACCACCCTGGTCCCCAAACTTGTATCTCTTCTTCTGTATTAGCTATACCAATGCCATTTGTTGAGATAGCTTTTGTGGTTTTAAACATATTTAAGGAATATGACAGCATGAAACTAAAAAGTGTAACAGCACCACCCTATTGGGAGGCGAGTTCATAACGCGTGACCTAAGTCATTTAAACGGGCTTATTAATTAAACAAAGGGACAGTTCTGATTTTATTTTTTTACATGTCTAACATGATGTCCTTAGTCCCCTACATTGCACAACTCAATTTTGAAGAAGAAAAAATGTCAGTCATGCTGTTTTGTCAGGGGGGGGGGGGGGGGGCAGTATATTATATTATAATAGTTATTTGATTATTGTGTAACTGGACTAATAATTTGGGTATTATTACCTTTCGGTTTCAGTTTCAAGCTAGCACTATAATAGTTGACGATGTCTTATACCTCTAAATTGAGTTTAGAAGAAAAGACTGTTGTTAAGCAATATTAATATATCTCAAGACGGTATATTTTAAGGACTGAATTTCAAATTGCTATTAATGATGTGCATCAACATAAAGGCAAGTCAGCATTGTGCATAAGCCTTACAAATAATGATGAAGATGGAGTTCATCGATAATTTCGCTCTCTGCACTTAAATTTTCAAAATATGTATCTATCTGCCGCATTTATACATACATGGAGAGGAATGCAGTGTATGCAATATAGGACAACGAACAACAACGGAACAGTTTCAGAATGAATGTACAATGGGTACATCATCAAGTTGAACCCTATTTTGGTTAATTTGCTTTTATATTCAGCAAAATATGCACGGGATTGCACATGTCTCGCGACGTAATTAATCGTTCAAATCCTTTGCTAACTTAATATCGCGATGGAAAACATCAATTTCATCAGTTTAGATTTCGTAAATGTTATCAATTTCTCGTTTCTCGTTAAAGGTTTCCTATTTTATTGTTATCCTTATATTTGACCTTCATTGTATAGTAACCACTGATAAATAAATCCCTTATATTTGACCTTCATTGTATAGTAACCACTGATAAAAACCCCTTATATTTGACCTTCATTGTATAGTAACTACTGATAAAAAAACACACCTTATGTTTGACCTTCATTATATAGTAACCACTGATAAATAAATCCTAGCATTCCACTAAATTCTCGCGATTCACAATGCGATGCGCCGGTTGCTCTAGTGTCAGTTCTTTTTTTGTAACCTCGAGGGTCGATTTCCCTGTTCTAGCTACCATTGGATGTCACGCACATGTAATGATCATTATTTCAAAACGGCTTAGTGAAGGATTCCGTATGGCTTATCGAATGAACATGATTCTGCATTAATTATTTCAGTATGTGTTCACGTGTATGACCACTATATTGATATTAAAACACACATTGACTCGATTCCTGTTTCTATCTGTATAACGCAAACTTTAGATGTCGGATTTTCACACAATGTACTTCGTATTTAAAAAAAGCAACCACTGGCGACACTGTGAATTAAGAAAACTCTTATGTTCTCCCATACTGTAAATCCGATCATGCAATAGAGTGAATGCATGTCACGTCAGTAGTCACGTATTCGTAATAGCAATTGATTTTCCCGCTCCATGTGCTCTAAACTGACAAAATTATATTGTTCCGTGGAATCCGTCTTGGAGGCACAGTTAAAATGAGGACATAATGACGTAGTATTACATACGCTCTTTACACTGATATGTTTTGTGTATTCAGAGCAACTCCTGATATAGTTTTATGAAAGAAATTATCTTTTTCTTTTTGGGCGCCCGCTACGGCGGGAGCCCTGTAATTGTCTTCAGTTTGCGAAATCTTACACAATTTGGTATTTCTAGATATTATAGATGGAAGCTGCCATGTTTACTGATGGTCTCTTACTAACATTTACGTAACATAGAAATGTGAAGTTGTAGTGTAAGAGTGCTATCGGCGTTTACGAACTAGAAACGAGGCTGAATATCACGCTCGATATGAATGTGTACAGTATCTCAGCTATATACATGTAATGCTGACTGCATCCATTAGATGTATTATAATAGCAAAGCTAGCATTGCATGTACATTGTACAGGGCATTGAGAGGTGTGTGGGAGTTTGGGCGATGTACCTTACACCAGGACCGCTGTTCAATATCAACATTACTCATCTGTACTGACTGGTTTAATTATGAATTACTATGTTACTGTAGAGATTAGTGCATGCTGTGGGTTGGTCTTGGTAGTTTGGTACGTGGGTACAATATAAACTACAGGAAAGTTGGAGTCTTCAATTCCAAACTGCTGAGCTCTCTTCTAAACTTTCGTTAGTAATAATATGATTAAGTCACTTTTAAAATTATCACATTGAATGATGAATAAATGAAAAGTGATGAATTCATACAACATTAATTGATTGACTATTGACATATATAATAATATTGATTGATTGATTGATTGATTGATTGATTGATTGATTGATTGATTGATTGATTGATGATTGATTGATTGATTGATTGATTGATTGATTGATTTATGGATGGATGGATGGATGGATGGATGGATGGATGGATGGATGGATGGATGGATGGATGGATTTATTGATTGATTGATTGATTGATTGATTGATTGATTGGTTGATTGATTGATTGATTGATTGATTGATTGATTGATTGATTGATTGATTGATCGTTCGATCAATACTAAATTAATTCATGAATGCATAGATTAGATAATCCTTCAATTGGATTAACAAGTCATTTAATTTAATTAATCAATTAATTTTAAAATTTAATGAATAGAAATAGTTAAAGATAGATAATACATAAATATATAAATAATGTAAACATCCCTTTCTAGAGCTTAACGGGTTCGCCGGCGGACAAGTTTAAGACTGTTACGCTTTCGTCAGGATTAGCTCTGACTTCTTCAGGACCAAATTATTATAATATAATAATCTATCTTACAATCCTATCTAGATTTATCAATATTTAATATATTTGTAACTGATCAAAAATCCTATCTAGATTTATCTATTTATATATTTGTAATTAAGCATGCTCATTTGAGCGCCCATTCCTTTTTAAAGGAATTTTTATTATGAATCCTTTCATAAAAACATATCATGGCTCATTACACGCGACAAATATATCAATACAAAAAGAAAAACATACCATCGATGATATATTTTTCTTTGTATTCAGAGCACTGATATATTTTTGTGATTTTGGTCTGAAAGTTGTTTGGTACGCCTCCGTCATGTCTGACAGTTTGTGACTTTCAAGATGGCTCTCCACATTTGTCGGTCAGCAGCTAGTTTGTATACCACTGGTAGAGGTTGTCCAGTAAGATTTTGATTCTGTCAATCCACCTTGCCCTAGGTCGCCCGCGTCTTCTTGAGCCCTCAATTTTCCCCTGCAGTTGTCCTGACGTCTGGCTATGTGTCCGAAGTAGCTGAGAGTCTGGCGATTGACTGAATCAAGTAGTCTATTCTTCACACCAATATCATGTAGTACGGTATTATTTGTCCTTTTAGCAACCCAGGGGATTTTGAGCATTTCCCACCAGCACCAGAGTTCAAATGCATTTATCCTGTCACAGTTTGCCTTGGTGACTGACCATGTTTCAAAGGAATAGGTGGCTATGGGGAAAACAAGTGCTCGAACAAGGCGCACTTTTGTTGCTTGGGTGACTCCTCTATCTGCCCAAATTGTACAGAGATTTGCCATGGCAGATCTCGCCATTGTCAGGCATCTTCTAGTTTCTTGTTTACAGCTGCCATCCAAGAAAGTTGAACTGTGTTATTTGCTCAACTTCCTTCCCATCTACCATCAAAGGGTCTGTTTGCTGGACTCCACCAATGATCATGATTTTGGTTTTAGCAACATTAAGACGCAGACCCATAGCCTCACTCTCTTGTTTCACTTTCTCAAGCACACACTGGAGATCCTCAAGGGTAGTGGTGAGAAGGATGGTATCAATTGCATACCGCAAATTGCTGAGCTGCCATCCTCCAATTGACAGTCCGCCATTCCAGTTTTTAAGGGCATTTCTATTCGGCCTATATGTTGATCATTGGTATTCGGCCTACATGCTGAAAAGTGTAGGCGAGAGAATGCAACCCTGTCCAAGCGAGAACCAGTCACTGTTTCCTTTCTCTGTATGTACACAGGCAAGCTGGCCATCATATAGGTTCTTGATTATTTGTACAAGATGGGATGGAACTCCAAGTGTCAGCAGGGCTTTCCACAAAGCACCATATCGTACACAGTCAAACGCCTTAGCATAATCAATGAAGAACAGAAATGCGGACCTTTGAAATTCATTACATTTCCCTATGATCTGACGAATGTTGGCAATATGGTCTCTGGTACCCCTTCCTCTCTTCTGAATCCGGCCTGCTCTAGTTCTCTCTCAAGGTGTTGTCTGAGTCTCTAATTCAAGATGTGCAGCAGGATTTTACTTGCATGGGAATATTAGTGCTATAGTCCGATTACATTCACTGATGTCGCCTTTCTTTGGAAGTATAAAAATACCCAGATTTTTCCAGTCCTCTGGCCAGACTTTTGTGTGCGCCAGATCTTGTTACAAAGCTGCAACATAATTCTGATACCACTGTCACCCGTGCTCTTCAGCAGCTCACCAGGAATTTCATCAATACCAGGAGATTTATTGTTCTTTAATTTCTGCATGGCATTCCTAACCTCTGATAGCAAAATATCAGGTTCCTCTTCATCCAAGTCTAAATGTACATTTATGTTAGTTTCCTAGGAGGCGAAGAGACCCATACAGTATTTCCTCCATCTATCTTTGATGTCCTCACTTTCACTTAACACTTTTCCATTCTCGTCTTTGATGATTGCTAGTCTTGCTGTTTTCTTGCCAGTGAGATATTTGACTCCTTTAACCAGGCTTCTGCTATTATTTTGTGCAATATGATCTTCTAAAGCTTTACACAGCTGGTTGAGATGATTGTTTTTGTCACACCTTGCCATTTACCATATGAAAGATACTATATGTGTAAGCTTAAAAACAGGTTTGATTTCATTTTTTTATTTTCACTGTATTTCCTATGTCATTCTTTTTTTCTCGGAAACTAGTGGAGTTGATCCCTTTTAGAACATAAATGTTTCGACCAATTATCAAAACCACTTTACTAAACAATCGTTATTTTCAAATAAGGTACACATGTAAGACATTATCAAATCACATTGAAACAGAAAACCGCATTCAAATACTTCTTCAACTTTTTAAATTATGACATTTTTTTTCTTTCTTGAAAAAACTGAAAATTTGGACAATTTGGCACATTTTTTGAAATAACAACACTTCTGTTTGTGTGCAATTTTAAAAACAATTATCCCATACATTTTACCTTTTCTTCATTGCATTTCATTAAGGACATTCCTATCAAGGTTTTACCATGATAAAAGAACCATATTTCTACCATTTTGGCTTACAAAAGGGTACATTACTCCTCATCGATGGATAAATGTTATTTCTCCTCATCGATGAATAAATGTTATTTCCCCTCTTCGATGGATAAATGTTATTTCTACTCTTCGATGGATAAATGTTATTTCTCCTCTTCGATGGATAAATTTTATTTCTCCTCTTCGATGGATAAATGTTATTTCTCCTCTTCGATGGATAAATGTTATTTCTCCTCATCGATGGATAAATGTTATTTCTCCTCTTCGATGGATAAATGTTATTTCTACTCTTCGATGGATAAATGTTATTTCTCCTCTTCGATGAGTAAATGTTATTTCTCCTAATCGATGGATAAATGTTATTTCTTCTCTTCGATGGATAAATGTTATTTCTCCTCTTCGATGGATAAATGTTATTTCTCCTCTTCGATGGATAAATGTTATTTCTCCTCTTCGATGAATAAATGTTATTTCCCCTCTTCGATGGATAAATGTTATTTCTCCTCATCGATGGATAAATGTTATTTCTCCTCTTCGATGGATAAATGTTATTTCTACTCTTCGATGGATAAATGTTATTTCTCCTCTTCGATGAATAAATGTTATTTCTCCTAATCGATGGATAAATGTTATTTCTTCTCTTCGATGGATAAATGTTATTTCTCCTCTTCGATGGATAAATGTTATTTCTCCTCTTCGATGGATAAATGTTATTTCTACTCTTCGATGGATAAATGTTATTTCTCCTCTTCGATGGATAAATGTTATTTCTCCTCTTCGATGGATAAATGTTATTTCTCCTCTTCGATGGATAAATGTTATTTCTCCTCTTCGATGGATAAATGTTATTTCTCCTCTTTGATGGATAAATGTTATTTCTCCTCTTCGACGGATAAATGTTATTTCTCCTCTTTGATGGATAAATGTTATTTTCCAATACATTATTTATTATTATTGGCAATGTCTGATTTAAACACCCGAACGAAATAAGCTTAAGCTTAACATACAACTTTAATACAGCGCAAAGTGTTATTCCGGGTGACGTCATCAAGGGTGAAAGAATCAGAGAATGCCACTTTATTTGAAGTATTGTAAAAGTACCATTTGCTTGCTTGCTCGTTGCATAATTTCTTCTTACGAATACCAGCTTGCTTTAATCGTGTAACATAGCCAGTTGTATCTCCTGGTCTCCATGTTTAACGGCTGCCTTCCATTGAAATCGCAATGCATCAAAAGGCTTCTAAAATTATAGATGAATAGAACTAGCATTTCAAAAAATCCATATAACTTAAATGTCACAGATTTGTTAAAAAGAGAAAATTTCAACATACATGTATATGGGATCTACCAATAAAGATTGTACCAATATTATCATGAATGATATATAATAGCAACTGTATATATTTGGCATCAAAGATGCCTTTTACGTGCCTTTATTATATAAATACTTTTGTTATTCTAAACGTATGTTAAATGTATTTAGTTGTCCTTTTCCACCTTTCTGGATATCGCCGATTCTGTCGCTGTGACTTCTGCTTTTTCACAACCGTCTTCATTTATGCTGGTCCTGTATCCGTATGATTTGCACCCGAGACCTGAATGCATGATTCAACGTACACCCGCATGGTTTCATACCGAATCTTTGTATATTATTAATATTATAATATATGATCTTTATATATATTCACATCAACAATTAATACTTTCTGTACACATGCAGGACTAACATCGACAAAACCACGCTCCTCGCCAGTGGCGATACCAAAACCTCTAGCGCCACCACCGGCAACTTCCAATCTGTATGCAGACACAACGGATATGCTGCCATCTAAATCTCAGGCGCGGAACCCCATGGAACTAGAATGTGGGGGATACATTTATTCTATGCAGCGACACGAGGAGAATGACAGTGATAAACTACACGATGCATTTATTATACGGGAACCATCAAAACTGCAAACCATCAGAAGTACCCGTTGCTAGCACTGGATGTGCGGGAGCACATTCTGTATTTCTTTTTAAGTGCTTGAAGGATATTCCGACGTTCTGTTTATCGGTATTCCCTACTACTTGTATCTGATATTGAAGTAAACAATATTATTAAAGTGTCAAGAGAAAGCATAAAAGCGGCAATAAATAGTGCACCGATAGAGGGAACGAGGGGATTGCCTTGTTGGGCCCAAATAGTGCACCGATAGAGGAACGAGAGGGGAGTGCTTTGTTGGGCCCAAATCGAACGTTCATTCTTTTGAAATGAATGCTAAAATGAAAGTGTGTTTTTCATCGATAGTTTGTGCTTTACAATTTTGTCCTTCTGATTATTTTATTCGAATTTGTCAGTGAAACAGCTCTTTCTCAAGACTAATTTATACATCTAGCCTGCATGTTTCAAACACGTGTCCGCGAGCTACAACTATCCTACATATATACAAAGGGACTTGGCTAACACGCGCTGTAAATCGCCCAAAGAGATCAAGGCTTGTTTTGTTTATGGCAATTAGGCGACAAACTGAGCATGTAGAAGAACGGTGGTCGCCTAGGAGCTTAATGAATGGGTAGAGCGTTACACTTCTATTGGATTTTGTCGGCCTAGCTTTCATCATTAGACGTCATCGCACAAATAGTTTGGGGGATAAAACAAGTAACCAATTCAGACAAGAAACATCATGTGCGGTTATTACTAAATAAAGGGTAAATCATAGTGAGAAGCCATTATAGGTGAGCTCACACGCTGAATGTTTGGTCGTTGATAACTAGTCGATAAGTGACTTTCAAAGGGAACTGATTCCATTTTAAAGGAGTGTTCTAATATTTGGGTGAGGCAGCGCCCTCAATACTGATCCAAAACGAATTGTATGCATGCTTGCAATCTGTTATAGACCATTTCAAATTGAGATCGGAAATCTTCGGGAAAACCGGTCACGTGGAGTAGGTGCGTTGCGCGTTCTTCGCAACAGTTGATCGCATTCACAGCATTGTCCTAGTTGGTTGTCCACCTAGTGATTTACTATGTTTACATACACGTGTGCACACGTGAGAAGTAAAACGTGGTACGAGACTATTTTTTATTATTTTATAAACAAAGGTGTTGACCGGCAAATTCCAAATGTATCGAGCAGACGGTAAAAAGTGAAAATATTACCCCAAATCTCTTTCATCTCACCGTTTTTTTGTTACTGAAATGCCGCAACATCAACTTTGTGAGGGATACAATCTATCACCAACACCAGCGCAATCTACCATACGGGCAGACGGGTAAAAAACATGTTTGTTTTTCTCCGGCGCATGGACATGTGAGCTGACAGGTCATGTAACCGAGCGTCAAATCACTCGGCTAATCGGAAATATTCGGAACTGATCGTATATTTTCGGATTTGAAATGGTCTATTCATGAAGATGGAAGAAATAAGCAACCGTATCAGTGTTTACAGCACAATTCAGTGTCAAATGTTTTGCAATTTTAGCTTATTGAGAATATCCAACTTTTCATTATGACATTATATTTAACTTTTACACTTATTTCCTTCCATTTACAAGAATATTCTGCTGTTACAAAAATCCATGATAATCCTTCACAACACAACAACTGTTTATTGACACATCGTTAACCAACATTCAGTACGTGAGAATTCAAGGCACATAGCTATAGGTACAATATTGTGATCTGAAGTCTGCATAAAAGGTCTACAATTATAGGTTTCCCACGGGCTTATGTGGCAGCAATGGATGACTGCCATCGCTCATATTGATTGGCTATAGCCGCTTCATGTTAATTTGTGGTGAAGAGATTTCCCGACAACGCTACGGCTCAAAACTTCTTTTTCTTAAATGCATCAAAATGGGTTGTTCACATCGCAAATGCGAAGCAATCTCGAAGTAAAAGGACACGACAGTCAGTTTGTTGTAATGTAGTGATGTCGCGTACAATTGTGAAGATATTTTCAAGTGATTGTCACTAATGGCTTCGATACTTGACCTTCCTTGATCACATGGTCTAAAAGACTTCTACCTTATGGTAGGCAGAAGAATGTATCTATAACATTCTGTGTAGGCAGAAGGATGTATCTATAACATTCTGTGTACTTACAATTGCAATTATATTCCAACTGTGGATCATCACTTTTCACAACCGGTGTAATTTTATCACATTTGAGAAAAAGGGAATCATTTATTTCTTCCATGCAATCATTGTTACGTATTTCCTGTTCAACATGGACACTACAGTTGTTAACTTTTTAAGATTTAACACATATTTAAAGGTGTATGTTCCGATCACTTTTTGGGGCTATGAATCTTTTTTCACATCAAGATATTTTGATATCAGAAGAATCTCCATATTTTTCTCAGTATGTCTGTCTTTAGAAATTATAGGCTAAAATGTGGTGAATTACTGCCGAAGGTGGTTAACCACCAATCAGTTTGTGTACTACTCAATAGGCATTTGTTTTGTGACCTTATGCTTCTAAAAATAGAACCATGGGAGTTATGCAACTCTGACTTTGGAATGCGACAATTTTAAGGATGACGTTTCATGTCAAATAGAAAACATCAAGTTGAAAATCGGGCCAGCAATCGGAACATCTACCTTTAATACTATTTTTGAAATCGTAAACAAATGTACTTTTGGTGTTTCTTGTAAAGTGGTTTTGAATTAATTGGGTATCATAGTTGGTAATAATAACATGCCTTGGAGTCTAGATACTTAAATGTGGGTATACGTATATGTTACGAAAAAGATCAACAGTTACAGGGTGAGTCAAAAAGTAAAAAGAATCTATCTTGTTTTCAAAATCAAACAACAGAAACACTGTAACAATGGAAGTGTTTAATTAGTTTAAGGCTGAAATGGCGCGATACATGTTACTAGTTATTCCACGGATATTGATTTGATGTAGTCATCTTTTATCGCTTAAGTGTATTGAATAACGAAGTAGTAGCAGATCATGGTGTTGCACCTAATTGGTTTGGTTGCTTTCTGAAAGACAATTTTGCCTTATGGCAGGTTGACGTGCATGTGGCTCTTTCAGTGACTAATCTCCACCATTTGAATGAACGTAAACACAAAGTAAATCATACACGACTAATCGAATGCGGGTATAAGCTGGTATAGCCATATATAGTTCACCTTTTCGATTTGGGTTGGTTTATAGTTTTAGATTTCACATTCTTTAACAGCTAAGAAAGTGTAAGCAATCTCATTGGTTTTCAGAGAAATCGGCGACATTTACGTGACACAATATAACCCGGGAAGGTGTGGCTTACGTTTTAACAGTGCGTCCGACCTTCACAATGCGACCTTCACTTCTGCAGTGCGTCTTTGGCGCCGTGACGCTTACGCATGGTGTTCTCATCGCATGGGATTGGATGGAATGTTTGTGGGTTATTCGATCCTAGCAAGGGTAAAAGTTGTTAAATGTGGACAATAAAATGTACTTATTTATTTGATAAATGTCTTAACACTTTCCACGCGGCTCTAAGATTTACCACATACAAAACCGAATATTCAAAAACCTTTCCCAACTTTCAGGGTCTATCTCAAGGATTACTGGACCAATACTATGCATGTTTGTACTTATTTGTATGCATTTCTCATGGTGATTCTAAATATGGTAAAGATATTCAACAATGTTAACATTTCGAAACATTTTGTGAAATTTTGAATTTCGCCTGCAGTTGCCTGCCGCGTGTAAAGTGTTAAGTATGATTGTTTAAGAATGAGAATAAAGGTATTGATTTTAGACCGTACCCGTGTTATATTGTCTGACATAAATGCGTTCGGTAGTGTTATTTTTTGCGTAGAACAACTCCGCCGAAAATAATACTATTGTCCGCATTTATGTCAGACAATATAACACGGGTACGGTCTAAAAAACAATACCTTTATTCTCTAATTTGAAATGCCCTTAATTAACCCATTAATTAATAAGCGCAACTTATGTAATAAGTGCTATTGTTGAGCTTTTAACGGAAATGCTAGAGGGCGTGTGTGTTCCTTTTCCAAATTGTTCCAAATTGTAAAAAGATACAGTGTTACCAGGGTAGAGGAAGCTAGCTATTTAAACTGTATCTTGGCATGTGGCAGGCTAAATAGCTTGATACTTGACTGTTTTTATACCCACAAAGTAAAACAAAGGGGCACTCATCTATACCGGGATCTCTACACGCAACGCTAGTTTCACGCTTCATTCCGTGTATGGAGGGAGGACTAGCTCCAGGGGACCACGTCTCCTTTCACACTGGGTCATATAACTAACGTCTTATAACAATATTATTGATCGATATAATGTCCTGTAAGGCGCAGTTCATAACCAGTAGCCGTCCTACTTTTCACAGTTCGCCTATGTTGATGATATCGGGTGATATGTCTGGTACCTATTATACCTCATGGGAAAGAAATATAAAGGGATCTGAGTCACCGTTTGCATAACGAAGGCTATCGTTTAAATTTGGAGCCGATTTCATGGGCCGCATATTTTTTCCAAAGAATTAAATTTGGGCGTGAAAAATACGGACATTTACATATCGTCGGCTGAGTGCAAAATGGTCTTAAGTGCATTTTGATTATTTTTCAGGAGCATTTTGTGATTTACAAAATATGACGTGTATAGGGAATATCATACATTTGACAGTAAATAAAGGCGGAGTTGTCGCTCTTCAATTAAATCATGCATTTACTTTGCAAAAGATCACAAAAATTAATAATCAACCAATTTCAATGTCGTAAGTGCAAATCGTATTTTCTACTTAATGCAACAAGGTCGTATTTGCCACTTACGGTCATCTTGCACGAATCACTTGAAAATCTCTGATTGCAAGAAGGTCATTAGTGCAAATGTTATTTGTGCATTATAAAATACAAAGTTACTGGTAATATTTGATGTTTTTCTAGTTATTATATTGTTTTAGTTCTCCGTTTAAAAATAATATGTGTGGAAATTGCAATTAGCCTAATGTATTTAATATTTGCAGGCATCACGGAATAATTAAACTTCCACATTACAATCCATGACATTTGAATGTGTCAAATTGATCAAATGATAGAATAAAGCGTGTTAATTGATTAATGCAATGTAAAAGAAAAATAAGTTTTGCTTTCGCAAGAACTGTCACTTAGACCCTTTCTACACCTATTTCTGAAACTAAAAGATTATCAATTTCATAAATAATTAAAATGTGTGTATAAGAACTCAATGTCGTCAAAATTTCACTTACAACCCTCTTGCATTCAGCTGATGACATATTATCGCTTTGAATAATGATATTATAGTTCATTAATCTAACAGACGCAGAAACAAGGGAACCAGAAAAACTAATACAAGGGAATTTCTTGTAAATACGAACAATTTTAAGAAGAAAACTTAATGGGGAGATGACTGAATATGACAATAATGTTATTAACCAAACTGTGTATATTACATTCCAATGATTACCACGTTAATGTATGCACACCAATGGCCACCATCTCCCGCACCAGTCATTTGTTACGTGTATAAGATCATTTATTACCACGCTAATGTGTGCAGTGTGCACCCCAATGGCCACCATCTCTCGCACCAGTAATTTATTACGTGTATAAGATCATTGATTACCACGTTAATGTGTGCACCCCCAATGGGCACCATCTCCCGCACCAGTCATTTGTTACGTGTATGAGATAATTTATTACCACGCTAATGTGTGCAGTGTGCACCCCAATGGCCACCATCTCTCGCACCAGTAATTTATTACGTGTATAAGATCATTGATTACCACGTTAATGTGTGCACCCCCAATGGGCACCATCTCCCGCACCAGTCATTTGTTACGTGTATAATGATAATTGATTACCATGTTAATGTGTGCACCCCAATGGGCACCATCTCCCGCACCAGTAATTTGTTACGTAATAAGATCATTGATTACCACGTAAATATGTGCACTCCAATGGCCACCATCTCCCGCACCAGTAATTTGTTACGTAATAAGATCATTGATTACCAAGTTAATGTATGCACCCCAATGGCCACCATATCCCGCACCAGTCATTTGTTACGTATATAAGATCATTGATTACCATGTTAATGTATGCACCCCAATGGGCACCATCTCCCGCACCAGTCATTAGGTGTAAGATTTCAGAAACATTCTCCTATATGTGACATAAGGGCAAACGTAGTGTCAACGTTTTAATAAGACGTATTATAATACGGATTAATATTTTGATAGCTCCTCTAGTTCATGTCATTTCTGACTTCCAACTTCCGCAAAGACGTCGCTGGCGAAGTCTAAACGGAACTACTTTTAAATATACATTTGGTGTTGGAGATGTTTTATCCAGTGTGTGTCCGAGTGTCTATTAAGGGCCGATATTAATGGCCATTGTTATAACACTTTCCACTTGTACAGTAGGAGTCTTATCCAGGTATTAAGTTGTATTAGCTTGCTCCAGAAGATATAGAATTTTACATACATATTAATAGACTTTCAGTTTTCTGGTACTTATTGCAAAAAGATATGTGTGCCAGTATAATGAAAACTCTTCATACAGGTAGCTCTGGTACCGAGCTGCGAGCGTAGGGAGATGCGACCGAAGGGAGCAACTCTAGGGTTTCCATCGCCAATGTGATTACCCCCATGGGCCATTCCGTTTACCCACAAAGGTCTGGTATTCAACAATATATCAATTTCAATTCTGGATGATAGTGACTGTTTGAGATTTGTCAGTTTTAAAATCCAGCTGTCATTTGACTGTCATATCATAATCATTACAACAGATAAGGGAAATACCACCAAGATTGATGCCTGAAGGTAAAAAAAGTCGGGCGCCTTCTTAACCCTAACACTCTTGAGTACTCCAAATTACTACAATGCGGTGTGCTCGTTCCACCCGACGCGGCAGCTTTTCGATGAAATGATGGCCCCAGGCTATATACTTGGCGAAGTATACTGAGCCAAGTATGGTTGATCCCCGTGGCCCAGTGGTAAATCGTTCGCCTCTGAACCCAGATGTCCGGGGTTCGAGCCCCGGGGGCGTGGGGCCCTTTCCCCTCGCTTTTTGGCCGCGAAAAAAAATCTTTGGAGAAGGTGCCTCGGGGTTAGGGTTAATGGGGCTGTCAAGTGTTAGGAATAGGCTCCGTAAAACTGCCGTAACTTCGTCATTATTCATATAATCCGTATAAAATTATACATTTTCTTGAAGGGAAGGAATTCAATAAATCTTACCACAAACATGAAATTGCTCTAATTGTGACCATATTGTGGAAAATCATTAAAAAAAACTCAAGGTTTTGTCAAGATAACAAAAAAGATATTTTATCAAAATGTGTCGTTGTACGTTTATCTTAATGAAATTCCCTTGGAAGGATTTTTTATATATTTTTTATATCGGACCTCCTTTATGAAAAAAGGCCAACAAATAATTTTCTGAATTCCAAGAACGTAAAAATTACATTTTTGGCACTTTCTGGTCAACATTTTAGAAACTAAACATTTTTATGTCAAAAAAAAATCCTTGATATTAGTGCAATTTTCAAATTTTTAACACAAAAAAAGTGATGTTTTTTGGTCAAATGTTAAAAATATCAGCATGTTTAGTAAAATTTGATACCAAAAATGGTTTCGCCGACTCATTTCTTTTTCAATAATGTCTAATTTTATATACATCACATTAATAGTTCAAAAGTTACAGCGCTTGATAAATGTTTTTAGGGTTGACAGCCCCCTTAATCATGTTAATTGCTTGAGTACATGAACAAACTGGTAAGCAAGGACGATGCAAGTTCTAGTGCCGTCCAAACACTAGAGGCGGGTCTTTGCTACCAAGGTTTAGAGGGGAACGGTGTTGGGCTATTGAGGATGCACGAGTCTAGTGCTGGAAGTATATGAAGCAACTGTGTTTTATTTGTATATTTAATTGTGTTATAAATTCTCAGTGTTAAAGGTTCATTGTTGCTTTATTCCTTTATTATTATGGAAATATTTGCATTGGTGTCAGTCAATTTGAATTGTTGCTTGTAAGTATGGTAATACAAAATAGTGCTTTGGCGATTATCGTATTATAAGTGTTACGCACAAGTCACGTATGAGCCATACGTACTAGTTTTACAGTGCAGCCTTATTCACAAGCATTATGCTTAGATGATGCCACTTTACCAAAATAATCACAAGTGCTGAATTCAAATTATAAAACAAATTTTTTTTAAAGAATTTACCAGTTGCATTTTGTAGAATTTGGAAACATTGAGTTCCGCTCATTCAGTTAAAAGAATATTATGAGAATATATGATTTTTAAGATTTTTTTATTTGAATTATTAGATAATTCGATTGTTTTAACTGTCCAAATATCTTAAATATTTATCATAGATATCGTTTGATTAACTATTTGGCTACTCATGTATGTCCACCTCCGAGATTACCTATAATCATATAAACTGTGAGCGCAATTTTATTAGTTTGTGTAAACCTAGTCTACTAGAGGAACGAACTGGTTTAATTATCAAATGAAGCAGGAATTAGGATGATAATGAAGATTCGTAAAAATTGAGTATTTACAGGGTGAACTAATACAAAAATAAGTAGGACTCTTATGACGTGTATGATCGGTTAAGTGTGATCAACATGATGACATATTAAAGTTCAATCTTGTGATCCTGTAAATGTGAGAACATTCCGATAGAGAAAAAGACCAGTTTGACAATTTGCGTACAGCATTAATTTGTTGATCTGAAAATGGACAATTTACATAATACAATTAAACTTTAACAATGCTAAAATCCCTCGTTTCCTTGTGTACAAGGTTAGAACCAAAGGAATTATTGTTCAAATATTTCAAATACTTATTTCAGTCGTAAACATAGCTCCGGGTCAAAGCTCTTATATCTGTAAATTAAATGGTGATAGGAAGCAAAAATTACCAATATTGATATTGCAGCTGAAGAAATTATATACTTTTGCATTACACATTCTAGAATGCTATACTTCCTTTAAATGAAATCGGGCAGGTGAAAATATGATAGCTTCGCATATTGCACTTATTCTTGAATGTATCGTTCCCATTTCAGAGTAACAGAATTGACTGGGATTTATCACATATTTTCCTTATCTTTTGATGTACCCGGTAGGGTTTCTCTCAACCAGAGACACTCTTTAAAGCTTGAATATTCTGTCTACATTCTATTTCCCTTCCTCTGGACAGTGACAGGAGCAACATTACACACGCGTATGTACCTTCCGCAATTCGACAAGTATGCGTACTCTCGAGCTGATCGAGTAGGCATACGCGTGCGTTTATGTAATGCGATCATTGGATGACGCAGTGACGTCACTGACTCGTGGAGGTGAAACAGGCGCAAGGCTTGAGCATACTTCACCAACGCTGCAACGCTTGCGCTCTATGCGCCCATAACCAAAGCAAAACAACGCCCGATCAGGAAAGCGTTTTCCGATAATTCGATCAGCTTACGCTTTGGGTGAGAGCGGCGAACGCTCGGGCCAACGCTGAAGTAGAATTCGCGCCAACTTTGTAGCGTTGCCGCTGTCAACGGAACAATCAACAAGCAGAACACTATGCCCGACTTTTGACGTCACATATATTTTCTTGAGCTCCCATTCATGAAAATATGAAAATACAGCCGAAATAGGCTCATCCAAGGCAAATCAAACTATTTTGCTGATGGAATGATATTGTGTATGTCAAGGTATGTTTAAACAGTAGGCCTTAGCAAGTTTGTTACGATGTTGATGCCTGTGATGTGCTAGAACTACAAATTTGCGGCGTTTTTGGAGGTAGTTTGGTCGTCTGTTCTCCAGACACCATAGGCTCGCCCATAGCGTTGACGCATTTAATGATTTGGTCGATCGTTGACCAACGCTACCTTTCAGCGTAGATCCCCGATGAGTGGCAGAGCGTCGGTACATTTTGTGACAAGCGTAGCTTTGACAACTCTTGCGCTCAGATTTCGAGCGTGGTGCAGTATGATCAGGCCTGTAGGCCCTAGTTGCGTTATTATACGCTCATTGGTCTTTTTGTGCACGCGTTTATGTTATATTTTAGATGTTTTTATGTTATTCTACATATTCGGCGAGTATCATGAGTATGACAAAGATCCCATCTGCACTACAACAACAGTAGGGTAGCAAAGACCTCTCGAAGCCTGGGCGTCACCCTAATTAAAGCGAGCGTGAACTCTCAGCATAGCCTCCGTAAAACTGATGTAAATCCTTCATTATTCATTTAATCTATATAAAAGTAACACTTTCTTGAAGAAAAAGGTTCAATGAATCCAACCATGAACATGAAACTGACCATTTTGGAGAAATTATAAAAAACACGTTTTTTGACCCATTTTTGACAAAAAAGTGCCAAAAATGTGATTTTGTTTTGTTTTGAGGAAACAAATCAAATTGTTGGCACTTTTTTGTTTTTGTTTTGAGGAAACAAATCAAATTGTTGGCACTTTTTGGTCAATAATTCAAAAAATAAATAAGATATTTAAAACATTCATATTCCTCCTAAATAATTTTATTAGGATTATAATCAATCTACATGTACGACCGTAGAACGACAAAATTTGACAAAATATATTTTTAGTTATCTTGACAAAACCTAAAATGGGTCAATAAACGTGTTTTTTTATAACTAGCATGGTTGGATTCATCGCATCATTTTCTTCAAGAAAATGTGTTTAATTTATATAGATTAAATGAATAATGAAGGAGTTACAGCAGTTATGGAGGCTATGCCTAAGAGTTCACACCCTTTAACATATTCATAGTGGTAGGCCCACTAGATAGCAGCCACGCGATAGTTTATATTATATGTCATTTTATAGGTGAATACTACATCATGTGACATGACATTTCTGAACTATTTCCCTACTATTACACTGGAGGGAAAAAAATTATAATACAAAAGTACTATTTCTCTGTGATGAGGACTGCTAGGAAATATTACCTTTTTATGGGCACTTTTTCTCGGGCTCGCGATCGCGGTAATTGATTTTGACTTGGTGTATGTTCCGATCACATTTTGGGGGCTATGATTTTTTTTTTCACATTAAGATATTTTGATATCAGAAGAATCCCCATATTTTCCTCATTATGTCTGTAAAATCTTAGGGGCTCGAAATGTTCCATTTAGAAATTATAGGCTAAAATGGCGAATTACTGTGGCTAACCACCAGTCAGTTTGTGTACTACTCAATGGGCAATTTTTTTGACCTTGTGCTTCTAACATAAGAACCATAGGAGTTATGCAACTTAAACTTTGGAATGTGACAATTGGAAGGATGACCTTCCATGTAAAATAGAAAACATCAAATTGAAAATCGGGCCAGCAAATCAGAACATCTACCTTTAAGCAGGCCTGCGCCTATGTCTATTATCTTTTGTTTAAATCAAGTATTTCAAATGACAGAAAATATTTGTACATGTTATATAAAACAAATATATGAAGAGGTATTTTGCAAAAGGGTCTACATCCACTTGGGCTCTTATTGAGAAAAAGTCAAAAAACTGTTTCTAAATATTCAAGTTGAGCAATTGAAAAACTGAATGGATTATGAAAGAGGTACACTACATACTAATTGAAATTGAAATAAATTTTAAATGTGCTAGTTTTAATTTTTTTTAAAATCATGTTTACATTTTTTGAAAGTTTGGATGTAGGCCCTTTTGCAACAAAACTCCATCTGTTTGTACATAAAGAAAAATACCACACACAAAAAATCATTTATTTTAATCATTTCAAATAAATAAGTTTGATATTGAAATGTATCGGTCACAATCATATGTTTCAAGGAAATAAAGTCATTTTTTAAAAATACCTACATCTCATTGTAAACAGCCATTGAAGTTGTTGTTTTGTTGCAAAAGGGCCTGTATCCCGATTTAATTCTGGATACAGGCCCTTTTGCAACAAAACAACAATTTCAATGGCTGTTTACAATGAGATGTACGTCTTTTTGAAAAAAATGACTTTGTTTCCTTGAAACATATGATTTGATATGAAAAAATGCACCATAGCCCTTTTGCAAAATACCTCTTCATATACTGCTCTATATTCGGGAAATGGTGCAAAAATAGGTCCCTCGGTAGCTGGAGACAGTGGGCCTACTATTTTCCCTCGACCGTAGGCCCACGGTCTCCAGTCACCTCTGGGAGCTATTTTGCACCATTCCCTCATGAACAGTAAATATTTGTATACTATCACATGGCTAATTATGCAATATCAATATCTAAAAAACTATTAAATGCCTAGTGTCATAATTTATAACAATGTATTCATATTTTGTTGCATTCACCTTACAAAATCCCATTACGTAGCGTTGGCTTATCATAGACAGACACAGCTATCGTGTGAACTCTCCTATTGTGTGATGATATACATGTTTCCACCTGTTGTAAATATTGTAAATAAAATGTGAAGAAATATGCCGTTTTATAAATCAAGCATATTTTTTTGTAAATAATAATAGCCCACACATTCTATAACAATGTATTTGTTGACTTTCATTCATCATAATTGTGTTTTAATAACTATTGGACACGTGTATTTGATAATTATGTACTACGTATTTTACTAGGCCCATTTATTGTAACTATTTCATCCAATTACTGTGACTGGAGATCACTTGACAGATGACGTAACGATAACGTTATGTTGGCGATACAAAAAAAAAGCTTATTGATCGCTGGCTAACCCAAAATCGTATCACATGCTTATCGAAGAAAGCTTTCACTATCCATGAAGAAACATTATGGTTTATTACAATACACTTCTTGGCGTGGCATAAATGGATGGCTATATATTAACAGCCTTTCATCTCCCATAATATGCGCCCTCAACGTCAGATGTCAGGTGATCTTTAACGTCAGTTGAATAAAGAACTGTTATGCCAAGGTTCTTGCGTAAAACCACACCATTGTTGTCTTATTGTATAAAACAAGTTAAATACAATCACTGAAGTATATAAAAAAAGAGTTTACCAAATTGTTCACGTAATTTTACATAATACGTTAGACCAAACATTATTATTAGAACGGGGGTGGTGTGTCCCCGTGCGGTTTCATTTAGGCAACTCAGTCTTTACTGTGTTCTAATCTTTCCTATTCTTTATCGTATGTGTGTAAGTTTAGTCCAATTTTGACAGAAACCAATGTCAGCATCTGATCAGAAAATTGAAAACATGAGCGGCTACAAATTCGCCTTTAGATGAGAAAACGATTCAAACAATTGCCCCAGATCTCTGTGGTATATTTTACTTTCACGAGACCGTGATGTCACCGCGTCACTATTATAGGCAATGGCGTATACACGCACGTGTAGAAAGACGGGCAATATGTACGGCTGAATAAATGTAGTGCCTATAAAGTTACTTCACTGTCCAGAGGAAGGGAAATAGACTATACTATAGACCTTTAGAATTGTCACAAACACGACAGGCCGTGAAATCTAGGGGCAGAAACGGACCCAATTTTTGTAACCTTGTACATGGAATGAAGTTATCTGTGTGTGTGCCAATTAGTCAAATCTTGATACATCTGTTATGTTTATCTAAGTAATTTATGTCCAGAAATTTGAAAGTGACTGCAGTTAAAATGTGTTTAATATTTTAAGGCAAAGAAAGCTGTTTGCTTGTAAGTAAATACATTACATACTTGAATGGTTGTCGCTGAGTATAATAGTCTTCAGTTCTAATTGAAGTATAAACGGTCACACATTGCTGAAACGCCTACATGAAGCTACTTGGATTAAAGTCTATCGTTTGCGTTTACACTAATTTGGGGCCAAGTGCCCTGTAGTAGCCTTTTCCGACTTTCGCCGAGCATAGCTGGCTAAATGGCAAATGATAGTAGCCATAGGGAAACCAATGACCCGTCATCTTTAACACTTTTCACGCGCCTATATATTTTTACCATATACAAAAGAGATTTTTCAGAAACCTTTCGCAACTTTAAAATTCTATCAAAGGATTACTATACCAATACTAGGCATGTTTGTACTCATTTCAATGCATCTGTCATCTTTAAAGATGGTAGCCACAGGGAAACCCAATGACCGTTATCTTTAAAGATGGTAGCCATATGGAAACAAATGACCCGTCATCTTTAAAGATGGTAGCCATATGGAAACAAATGACCCGTCATCTTTAAAGATGGTAGCCATATGGAAACAAATGACCCGTCATCTTTAAAGATGGTAGCCATATGGAAACAAATGACCCATCATCTTTAAAGATGGTAGCCATATGGAAACAAATGACCCGTCATCTTTAAAGATGGTAGCCATATGGAAACAAATGACCCGTATCTTTAAATATGGTAGCCACAGGGAAAGATACTTCCGCAATACAAGGGATGCATTCAAGTGCTGATCTTGGAGTACTGTTTGCGTACATTTACAAATCAAAGATTTCAGATGCAATTAGAAAGCGTTTGGTGCTGCAATTTAGTACAGTCATGTAAACACACACTTTATCCTTACCAATGCGCTTAGCTACGACCTTCCTAACTTTAGTGGACCAAATTTAACATGTGGATTTGTCAAACAGCACATAATTTTGTAGTTATAAAAAAGAAAATTGCATATGCCTACCTCAGCTCTTAATATTCATTTTATGCAATAAAAATACAAGCGTTGCAAGGCTTCCTGATTTCATCCCACTTCCACATGGCATTTAAAAAACACGATTGTCCCCATTTAATGACGTTTCAATCTCAAATTCAGTAAAGGGAAATGAAAATGTATCTTTATTTGAATGTTGCTAACATTTATTAACCCTGTGACTGTGATGATTTTTAATTAAACTAAGAGGAAAAAGAAATCGAAAGTGACCGAAAAATCGTATTTGCCCAGGTCTGGACTCACATCGGGGTCTTTGGCGCAAAAGCAGCATGGCAGGACTGCAGCTGTTCAAGTCAGGTTACAATACCCTGATACAATGTTGAATAATCCAAAATCCATAATCGGTACCAAAAATCGGATATTTTTTACATTTTTCTGTTATAGTCATTTTTATAAATCCGGTAAATTGAGGCTGATTATTCATGTTGACTGTGTAGCGAATAGGAAGAAAGCTGATGATCATGGTCTTATCCATAACTAATAAAGTTGTTTCAAATAGTTGACAAGTCTGTTGAACAACATACTAGATATCCTTTACAGTGGGACCAGAATGGTGTTTGTAACATCAGTAGTTATTGTAAAAAGAACGGGATTATCCCCATTGAGTTTGTACAGGCGGCACCCCTTCCGGCACCACCCTGGTCTCCAAACTTCAAACAGCTATATTTCCCCTTCTGTATAGCTACATGTATACCAATGCCATTTGCAGACAGATAGCTTGTTGTCAGGGGTTTAAAATGATACCGAATGTGTTGAGATAGCTTTTGTGGTTTTAAAAATATTTAAGGAATTTGACAGCATGGAACTTAAACGTGTACCACCTATTGGGAGGCGAGCTCGTAACGCGTGACCATTATGTACGGTATATCAAACTATGGGCAAATTTCTTCTTCGTAGTTTGATGCGTCATTCATAAAAATCGATAGTTTTGAAGTTTATGTAACGATTATTGATTTTCAAGTAGCCAACATCAAAGCACCAGGTCTTGGACATTTTATTTTAGGTGTTTATAACCTGCAAATACAGCATCCTTTCCATTCTCGCTAGCTCGAAGTTATCAGATTTGAATTTGTTTAAAACATGGGTTTGATCTTCTTGTTTTGTCTTTCAAAATGACCTATTTGGAAAGTTGGCGAATGCTCTATCGCTCGCATCATAAAACCCTCGTACAGGGTGCATGCATCATTCAACAACAAAAAGTAGGTTTTCGAACGCAATTTTGATAGGACGTCTAATGGATTTGAGTGGGAATTATTTCAATGGCTCCCAAAAATGACACATGATTTAAATTTAGACCAAAAAAATTATCAAAAAAGTGATGAGAGGTTAATCTGATACATACATTTTGATAATATTATACAAAAAAGCAATATACGAATACAATACTTTTAAAAGTCAACAAATATCACATTCATTTTTTTTTCTATTTTCATACAAGATACTGTATGAACCACCGCTTCAATTTGATAAAAATGTGTAACACATTATTATCTAAGTATGTGCAAATGCCATACTGGTTCACCGGGGGTGGGAGCATCCATCCGTTTTCAACTTATTCTGCTAGAATGGAGTTAAATGTCTTAACAGTCAGTGCCATAAGCGCGTACCATGTGATGATTCAGATCAACTGTCAAATCCTTACACTTCGGTCGTAAACAATCATCGAAATTTCATCAAAAAAATCCCAGTAAAACGATTACTCCCCAAGCGCATCCCAACGAAAGGAACACATATTTTGAAACATAACAACGGCAAAAATAAAATCGTTGGGATCTCGTTGGTTTTTCTCTCGACGGAAATCTTTCTGATGTCCGTCTTTGCATCTCTCGTAAGGTTTTCTGCTGTACTTTGGGTTGTGTCTAAGACGGACATCAGAAAGATTTCCGTCGAGAGAAAAACCAACGGTAGTTTCATTAACTACCACCAAACGGCTCTTTTCAGAGCCACCCTGTTTTCCAAAAGAGAAAATGACCACATAAAATGGATTGCTAAGTAAACTAATTTGTTTGACTGTACGCTGTACCACGGCTCTTTTCAGAGCCACCTTAACTTCATAAAAAGAAGTTAATGAAAGAGATCACAAACGGCACTCAATTGGTCACCAATATTGGTCTTTACTTTACTTGTCTGGGAAGCCACTCAAGTGGCCATAAATCCGCCAAACAACATCGTAGCGCAACAAAAGAGGTGTCAAAATGCGCAGAAGATAACTGTGAATCTAATTTTTTTTTTGATTTTTTTTTTACATACTATTTCAGGTTCCGATAAATCTGACCATTTGTAAGTGTTTAGATATATACTTTATTGGCGCAGTTTATATGCATATTGCGGTAACAATTATTTACAAGGTTTTTTTCCCAGTGGTATCTATTATAGTTAAGTCCCAGAATATCAGATTACTTTAGTGAATTTTGACATGTATAGGACATTGCTATCTATGCATTTTAGACCATTCTATCTCAACACATCACCATTAATATGTTGCATGATGTTTCATAAATTGCATGTTATG
The DNA here is from genome assembly GCA_035610835.1 of Ophiura sarsii. Classification (NCBI taxonomy): domain Eukaryota; kingdom Metazoa; phylum Echinodermata; class Ophiuroidea; order Amphilepidida; family Ophiuridae; genus Ophiura; species Ophiura sarsii. The sequence goes on from CM069454.1 coordinate 69,676,311, forward strand.
TCTTCAGAATTCAACAACCCTTTCAAATTCGGCAGACGTTACAGACTAACAAAGATGTGTTCATCTAGTCTATAATGCATAGAAAACAATGTCCTATAGATGGTGTGACCGGTGACGTCATGTATTTACAAATGGGACACCCTCTCTTGATTCCCTCCGGGCAGAATATACAGTAAAGTTAATGAAGACAACATGAAATTTCTTTCTAATGAATTGTAAAACTCATTTATTTTTATATCTTTTTGTGAAATTCGATAGCTTATAGCATTCCTAAGCAAGTTTAAAGACAGTTTTGATAACAATTTGCTGTAACACCACAATCTAGTTAGAAAACCTGATCTGGCCTATGTAAACTATAGGAATCTTGCCCGGTTAGTTTTGTCTCAAATCAACAGAGGGCGTCATAAATGTAAACAACGGTCACCTCATCTATATGACATGTCAATATTCACCAAAGTATTCTGATACCCTGGAACTTAAATAGCTCAAAAAGGCTTGAGAATAAAGCTGAAGACGCCTCAAATTTGCGATCATGTATAATTCGTCGTCGTCGTTCTATGAATCATGGCTCTATTGTGACCCTATTGATGATGGAGCGCCACCTTTGTCTATTTTGTGACATGCGATGCGCAGAGATAAGAGATAAACCAGTTGCATCTTTAATGCCATCGGTCTAACGGAGCTTTGGACTGCCATGTTTACGTCTTCCTTCGATAGCTCCTTGTATTATCACCTTTTCTAGATTGTCACCCTCTCGTCTAGCAATATGTCAAAAGTATTGTAGCTTGTTGCGTATGATCTTTGTATACAGAGAGGTTTGGTTCCCAATCTGGCTTCTGACAAATTCATTGGTGTTATGCTCTTTCCATGATATTCCAAACATAATGCGCCAACACCACATTTCAAAAGCTGACGTTTTCTTTGAATCAGTATTCCGACTGACCATGTTTCAGCTCCATATGTTGCAACCGGAAAGATTCACACGTTGCGACCGGAAAGATTAATGCCTTCATAATACGTATTTGTTTTGTGTGGCCTCTGTGATTCCTCTATTCTTCCAAATGGTTGATAAAGCATTTGCGAATGTTTTTGCTATTGCCAGACATCTTTTAATCTCTCCAGAGTTTACACCATCTTTAAGAATGAGTGATCCAAGGAAATTGAAGGTATCAACACAATCTGTGTCATTATCGACCTTCACTTGCTCACTATCAGGATGGTATTGAAACTTTACCTTCCACTCCATCAAAAGCTTGTCTCATGATGTACTCTGCATGAAGGTTGAATAGGTAAGGTGACTGGATACACCCTTGACGAACGCCTTGTCCAATAGAGAACCACTCGCAGTTGTCATTATTTGTTCTTACTGTAACCTCTTGATCTGTGTAGAGGAGATAATCCATTTCTTGCATTACCAACCATAGCTTCAAATGTTGAACGCAGTCAAATGCCTTAGAGTAATCAATGACGCATAGGTTGGTATAGGGGTTGCTGAAATTCCAAGTTAGTTTCCATCAGGTTTCTCAGGTTACCTATTTGATTTCTTGTACCTTTCCTGAAACCTGCCTGTTCAGGTGGTAAATCATTCTCCAGGTGTTGTCGGATCCTTTCTGCAATGATATGTAGTGAACCTTACTGCTATGCGAAATTTAGGCTATCGTGCGGTTGTTAGCACACTCTCTGGTGTCCCCTTTCTTTGGGAGAGGGAGGAAGACTGCTTTCTTCCAGTCTGTTGGCCATTCAGTTGTTCTCCAAATCTTGGTGCATAGTCTGTGGATCACTTCAATGCCTTCTTTATCACTTTCCTTTAGAGGTTCTGCGGGAGATTTACCATTCTTTAATTTCTTCATAGCTTGTTCCACTTCACTCTTCAAAATATCTGGCTCAGACATGTCATTGTTGAGAGTGTTATCATCAACTTGAATCCCATCTTGATTCCTATCTTGATTCCCATGTAGAATTAACAGCCATCAATATCCCAAAGTTGTTTCCATCGGTATCTATTGAATGGCAGTCAAACTTAGCAAATGGGATCTTGTTCGCGCACTGATTTATAAGAGCTTAAACAATGTACATATTTGTGGGGCTAATACTGACTCCCGTACACTATAAGTTGACTTTAGGCAAATAAAAAAAAGAACCGTTTAAAAATAAATGGTAAAGATCCCAAGCGGGTTTCTACATTTTGTATTCAATTTTAACCGGATATCGTTTCCAAGGTGTTTTAGAGATGGCGCACAGATTTACGGAAGTGCGTAAATGACTCAAAATGGTCAAATGTAACCTTTGACCTTGATTATCTCCGTGCGCTAACGAGCGATATACCAACAATGTTTCCTTTTGAATCTCTTAAAGGCTCTGAGTATGATTTTATTTATTTAATGGGATCTTGTTGGCGCATCAAAGGGCTTAACACTGCATGCGGGCGCTGTTCGCCAAGGGTTCAAGGCGATCCAAACAATTGTTTTTCACTTTTGTATGGTACCCAAATGGTGGTTTCAAAATTATTTCCTTTTGTTGAGATGTGCATGGCGCGCATATTTATACTTATAAAGAACGTTGTTATCGTTTTACTGAGATTGTGTTCATGAAATGTCGGTGATTTTTTACAACCGAACCAAAAAGAATAAGAATTTTAAAATATTGCTATAGTATGGTAATGTACCACTGATGTGGGTCTGAGGACTCCTGCATCACAACCAAAATAAATTGGTACACTCTTAGAGGCACCGACTGTTTACATAATTGCCACTGAAGAAAATCCAAGCTTTCATACATATTTTTTATTCTAAATTGGCCGCGAAAATCAATAAATTCCAATGGGTGGTTATTCATTATGTGGAATGTGGCTTGCATTGTTTCTGCTCAATTGCCGTGCATGGAGTACCACATCATATAGAAGGTCGTGTGCCTTGAGTTGTGACATATGCTAAAAATGGAAAAAATTACATGGATTTTGCTTAAAACATTTTTAGCACTAAAACTATACATAGGAGTAAAAGGAAAGTATACATTTCCTGAAAGCATACAAATTTCTAAATCTCACAATGACATTATCATTATACAGGGTGGGTATTTAATATATAGGGTGCAAACATCAAGAAATGCACTAAAAAAATACAAAATGTTCATTGGTCATTTACATACCGTGAAGATAAAATTGTAATTTATTAAGCTGCATAATTCAAAAGTATACACTAGTATTACAAAGAAAAATGTTGCCACCTTTCCCTTTAGTTATAAAGGAAACCTTAAACAGGATGGTCAGAATTTGTAACAATATAAGTATGTGAAAACGTATTTCTAAAAATAAAGTTAACCGTTATCATAATTTAGTGTCATAATTAATTTTAAATTGACGTTTTGTAATAATATTGCACCAAACACAAACATATGACTAATAATTACCATGTTATACAGATTTTGAGCATGGGTAAAATAAATTAGTATTCGGTAATTGTGCAAGATGCAATGTAAGTACTTTTGTCGGACAATGATCAACAGACACAGATTGAATCAAGCCCCCACCCCTTCCCACATCTCGATAAGCGCCGTATATCTTTCAAAATTGATAAAGATGTCACAAATTCTGGACAAATTTCAAGATTGCGCGCATGTAATATGCACACCGTATAATATCGCTTGGGACATTTAAGCACGAGATGTACACGCGGTCTTTTTGAACTTGTAATTTGTAAGCTGTCATTTGTCTGGTTATAGCAAAGTAAACATACCATACGCACAGAATGTAAAGGGACTTGTTGGGCTAGTATCGCAATATTTATACTGCTTCATTCCATGAAGTGGTTAATTTATTTTAAGATACTATGCACAAGTGTATGAATTGTTATCAGTATAAATAAACCAATCGGTTTACATCTAATCGGTACACAACAGCCATCCTCTCTGACATTCTATCTAGCATGTATCGTCAAAGAGTGATGTGAATGAAGTATTTCATTGCGTGTCTGTGAGGTTAGCTCCTCACTGCGATTCCTCATCCTCCTCCCCAACACTCCTGTTTACTCCTCAACGGTTCACATCAACCCGATCTCTCTGACATTCCACATAGCATGTATATTGATTATCAATAAGTCAAGTGAATGAAGTATTTCATAGCTTGTCTAGAGATTGGTTCCTGCTCCTCCGGTTCCTTATCCTCCTCCCCAAGCACCCGTTGATCAATTATTTGCTCCCAATTAAAACTGAAATAATTAAGACATTATTTTGTGGATGGTATGGAAAGAATATTGATTGTGCTTTGTAATGACACCAAATTGGTTATTTTATGACGAGAAATATAGAAACGGTGATATCATAAACATAATTAACAGTGTAAAATGTCACACCTCCTCAAAATACGGGGTTCCAATTCGTGGCACACGACCAGAAATAGTTATGAATACAGCCCTACAATATAACGGCTGCGTGGAGGATTATTTAGTAGATTGAATATTAAGCAATATGGCAGCTATTAAAACATAACTTATTATGGTTTTCTGGTTTATCCAAGTAGCATTATGAATCTTACTCCCCCTAAATGATATTTTGTATGAGTTTTGACCATTTAAAGATGGTTTCATGAACTCTGAATGCCACTTAATACAAATACAGTTATATTATACCAATCTCTATTAATATTCTCCGGTATAAGTTGCAAACATTCATCATGGGCTGGTTCCCTATCCATAGAGGTCCTTTATCCATGGAGAACCGATTTGGGTAATTGTTCGAATTACACTAGTTATGTCAAAATACATCACTTCCAGACGTCTGTATTCGTTCAGTTGCGGGGGGTTACCAAATGGTATCTTCATAGATGACATTCAAAATGGCGCCGGTATACTTATGCTCGTACATTGCATCCTAGATCCAGGTGCCGACTCGTCTAATGGATGGGTTGTATGGAGTATGCAGCGTTTATGCACGCATAACTTCAGGATGATGAATATATTTAAAAGGATAATCAATATCCTATATGCTTACACTCTTGTATTTAGTATGTCTTTAACTTTTTGTTTTTATTCCTCGTTTGATATGCATTAAATGTCTAATTCAACATCTCCATCCGATTGTATGAATAAATACATATGTTTGATACAAAGATTGTTTGTTTTGTCTTAGATGTTTTGTTCAATGTCATATTGGGTGTAATCATGGCAATTAGGTGTATCATCCGGATTCGGACCTCTCTTCCCATCACAGAACATTACATCAGGGAAAACACACTAACCTATTTTATTTATTTTATTATAAAGCCAAGTAAAAATAAATTTAAAAAAATTCTCGTCCCCCTTGCGTATCCTTTAGTTTCAGGAATTGTAATGTTCTTTTTTCTCTTTAATTTCTTCCATAACTTTCTTGTTAAGAAACTGACATCTTCTTAATATATTAATAGCTCTACTCCAATGATAATTTTAAAGCAGATTTTATGCTACCCCCCCCCCCCCCCCCCCCCCAATAAATGCAAGTTGTGACGCAAATAAGAAAAACAACAAATCTATTTTTAAAATTCTCAAACAAATCTTTTGTTAATGGGTTTTTTAAAGTCTAAATAGAAATGGTGGCCTAGAATAATATAATAGGATCACTGACTTCCTAATGATTATAGACACACAGCCATAGTTGATGGACGTAGAACAATCTGTTACCATATTTAGATTTTATTATTGCCACTCTTTTATTTTCAAGAATGTTCATTGAAGTTTAAGAATAAATGTACACTTTGGTATTTCATTTGATTCCGTTGATCAGCAAAATAGGGACTTCTTGAATCTCGTTTTTGTAGAGCAGCACATTATTATAACCTTTGTGTATCAGAGAGATTAGAAGGATATTACACACAAAACACATTCAAACATGTGAAGTTTTGACATCTCACGTAAAAGGGTTAGGCATATTTTTTTTTAATCGGGTTCATTTTATATACCTATCAGTAACTCTCAGTCTTTAGATTAAAATGAGGAATTGCTACATAATGAAGGTTAAAGGCTGATGAAACAAGAAGAGTCTTAAAAAAGACAAAACTCGCTTAGAGGGGGTAAGTTCGAATGCAAGCAGAAATAAAGGAAGCGTATCATGAGAAGAATTGTATCATACAAAAACGAGCACTCTCTATACAGTCATCAAAAAAAGTAACTATACAGGTAATTAATGGGCTTCTAACTCTTCAAATATATATCCTACCTAAAAATATTAAATAAAAAAGTTGTTGAAAAATTTGTCTTCTTTAATATGCTAGGATCGGGTGATTTTTGAGGAAGTGGCACTCAAAAATGTAAGGAGAAGTCCGAATTTCATTTTCACATTTTTATTTTCTACACGCGGACCAATCTACGGGTACCTTATCGATTACCGATAGTGCAATTGGGGGATACATGCGCAGGCTGGACAGTCGGCCGCATTGTTTCGTATTGTATGTCATCAATCATTTTCCTCTCATTCTTCTCACTGGCATAATATGTTGGTGTTTGTTGTCATTTATACGCTATTTATAAGGTTATTTGCCTACGTTAATGAATGCGGATAGTTATAGTCAATTATAATTCAAGGTAATCGGCTGGCGTGAATTCATTGATACCATGAGTTCACGTAGTCCTTTTCAGTACTTGTTCAGGCAAATGTGTAAGGGGGAACCATACCAAAAAGACAAGGCTATCATGTGACTATTTCATGGACATATTGGACAGGTTTAACCGGAGACCATTTTAGTTATTATGGTCTCAGGTTTAACTTAAAAATGAGTGCTCACCTGTTTCTTGACCAATATGCATCTATTATTCGGATGAAATTCAATCCGGTAGCCGCCCTTACACAGAAAAACAAAATTACCAAATTTACCATACCGTGATGTGATTATTGTTTTTTTAAGATGGCCGACGAAGATGATTTTGTATTACCACTGGTGAAGGTGGTTGTTTACTTGCTAGTCGTAAATAAAAATATCCAAAGCGAATCTTCTGAACACTTTTGCTAGCTCTTAGTTTCATATCAATGTCATGAATTCGAAAGAGAACATTTATGGACAAGTTTGAGTCCAAAAAGGTGAACGAGACATAAAAACTGAGGATTTTCAGGTCTAAAATAATTCCCATCAACATTCTGCCTTTACCCGATACCCAAATTCACAGATTTGGTTTCTATAGAAACTAGAGCTCACATACGTTACGAAAATAAAAATACGCGGCGAAGAATCACATTTTAGTGAGCATAATAAAGAGTACAAATAATGCACAGATTAAATACAAAATAAATCCATTTCAAATGAATCTCCACATTAAATGTGCATAATCGTGATTTAGCCGACAAGTGTTTTTTTAAAATTTAAATTAGCTTATTATTATTTTTTATTATTTTTATTTTGATGAATGAAATGATGGATAATTTCAGAATCAAATGTTTAGAAACATTTCGGGAATCCCAGGTCTCACCCCCCCCCCCCAAAAAAAACGGGCCCCGTGATTACGAATTAGCCTAAAAAATGATAGATACCATAAAATGTGTCCCGAATTGATTTTTTGGATGATTTCATATTTTGAGCTACTTATAAAGTCTGTGTAGCCAGTAAAGGTGTAGCTAACCCCTTACGAAAATGCAATCACGAAAATGTGGTTGCAGCAAGGTGGTACCACGTAGCGCAATGTTGTCGCAAGGTAGCGCAAGGTTGTCGCAAGGTTGCACAAGTTTGTTGCAATGTTGCGCAAGATTGTGGATGATTGCTGCAAGGTTGCGCAACCTTCTCAGAAGAACCAAACTGGTTGCGCACGGTTTGCCCAAGGTTGTATTTTTCCAAATTTAACCTTGCGCAACCTTGTATTTTTCCAAATTTAACCTTGCGCAAGGGTGCAGAATTGATTGCAATTGTTATAAGGGACGGGTCAAACTGCGAAACATTGTCATTTGACGCAGACAAAAAATTCCAGCAATTTAGCCAAAAAAATGAACGGACACCATAAAATGTGTACCGATTTGATTTTTTTATATGATTTCACATTTTGAGCTACGTATAAAGTCTGTGTAGCTAACCGGTCAAACCGCAACAAATTTGACGGAGAAAAAAAATTCCGGCAATTTAGCCTAAAAAATGACAGACACCATAAAATGTGTCCCGATTTGATTTTTTGGATATGATTTCACATTTTGAGCTACGTATAAAGTCTGTGTAGCTAACGGGTCAAACCGCAACACATTTGACGGAGAAAAAACATTCCGGCAATTTAGCCTTAAAAATGGCGGACACCATGAAATGTGTCCCGATTTGATTTGTTGGATATGATTTCACATTTTGAGCTACGTATAAGGTCTGTGTAGCTAACCGGTCAAACCGTAACATATTTGATGGAGAAAAAAAATTCCGGCAATTTAGCCTAAAAAATGACGGACACCATAAAATGTGTCCTGATTTGATTTTTTGGATAGCATTTCACATTTTGAGCTTCGTATAAAGTCTGTGTAGCTTACGGGTCAAACCGCAACACATTTGATGCAGAAAAAAAATTCCGCCAATTTAGCTTAAAAAATGACGGACACCATAAAATGTGTCCCGATTTGATTTTTTGGATATGATTTCACATTTTGAGCTACGTATAAAGTCTGTGTAGCTAACGGGTCAAACCGCAACACATTTGACGGAGAAAAAACATTCCGGCAATTTAGCCTTAAAAATGGCGGACACCATGAAATGTGTCCCGATTTGATTTTTTGGATATGATTTCACATTTTGAGCTACGTATAAGGTCTGTGTAGCTAACCGGTCAAACCGTAACATATTTGATGGAGAAAAAAAATTCCGGCAATTTAGCCTAAAAAATGACGGACACCATAAAATGTGTCCTGATTTGATTTTTTGGATAGCATTTCACATTTTGAGCTTCGTATAAAGTCTGTGTAGCTTACGGGTCAAACCGCAACACATTTGATGCAGAAAAAAAATTCCGCCAATTTAGCTTAAAAAATGACGGACACCATAAAATGTGTCCCGATTTGATTTTTTGGATATGATTTCACATTTTGAGCTACGTATAAAGTCTGTGTAGCTAACGGGTCAAACCGCAACACATTTGACGGAGAAAAAACATTCCGGCAATTTAGCCTTAAAAATGGCGGACACCATGAAATGTGTCCCGATTTGATTTTTTGGATATGATTTCACATTTTGAGCTACGTATAAGGTCTGTGTAGCTAACCGGTCAAACCGTAACATATTTGATGGAGAAAAAAAATTCCGGCAATTTAGCCTAAAAAATGACGGACACCATAAAATGTGTCCTGATTTGATTTTTTGGATATGATTTCACATTTTGAGCTTCGTATAAAGTCTGTGTAGCTAGCCGGTCATACTGCAAAACATTTGGAAGAGCAAACAAATTGCCGGCAATTTAGCCTAAAAAATGAACGGACACCATAAAATGTGTCCCGATTTGATTTTTTTAAATTTGATTTCACATTTTGAGCTACGTATAAAGTCTGTGTAGCTAACCGGTCAAACTGCAACATATTTGATGAAGACAAAAAAATTCCGGCAATTTAGCCTAAAAAATGACGGACACCATAAAATGTGGTCTGATTTGATTTTTTGGATATGATTTTTACATTTTGAGCTACGTATCAAGTCCGTGTGGGTAACCGGTTAAACCGCAACACATTTGACGGAGAAAAAACATGCCTGGCAATTTAACCTAAAAAAATGACGGAGACCATGAAATGTGTCCCGATTTGATTTTTGGGATATGATTTCACATTTTGAGCTACATATAAATATAGCTAGCCGGTCATACTGCAAAACATTTGGAAGAGCAAACAAATTGCCGGCAATTTAGCCTACAAAATGAACGGACACCATAAAATGTGTCCCGATTTGATTTTTTTAAATTTGATTTTACATTTTGAGCTACGTATAAAGTCTGTGTAGCTAACCGGTCAAACCGCAACATATTTGATGGAGAGAAAAAATGCCGGCAATTTAGCCTAAAATATGACGGACACCATAAAATGTGTCCCGATTTGATTTTTTGGATAGCATTTCACATTTTGAGCTTCGTGTAAAGTCTGTGTAGCTAACGGGTCAAACCGAAACACATTTGACGCAGAAAAAAAAATCCGGCAATTTAGCTTTAAAAATGACGGACACCATAAAATGTGTCCCAATTTTGATTTTTTGGATATGATTTCACATTTTGAGCTTCGTATAAAGTCTGTGTAGCTAACCGGTCAAACCGCAACATATTTGATGGAGAACAAAAATGCCGCCAATTTAGCCTAAAAAATGACGGACACCATAAAATGTGTCCTGATTTGATTTTTTGGATATGATTTCACATTTTGAGCTACATATAAAGTCTGCGTAGCTAACCGGTCAAACCGCAACATATTTGATGGAGAAAAAAAATTCTGGCAATTTAGCCTAAAAAATGACGGACACCATAAAATGTGTCCCGATTTGATTTTTTGGATAGCATTTCACATTTTGAGCTTCGTATGAAGTCTGTGTAGCTTACGGGTCAAACCGCAACACATTTGACGCAGAAAAACAATTCTGTCAATTTAGCTTAAAAAATGACGGACACCATAAAATGTGTCCCGATTTTGATTTTTTGGATATGGTTTCACATTTTGAGCTTCGTATAAAGTCTGTGTAGCTAGCCGGTCATACTGCAAAACATTTGGAAGAGCAAACAAATTGCGGTCAATTTAGCTTAAAAAATGAACGGACACCATAAAATGTGTCCCGATTTGATTTTTTTGATTTGATTTCACATTTTGAGCTACGTATAAAGTATGTGTAGCTAACCGGTCAAACTGCAACATATTTGATGGAGAAAAAGAATTCCGGCAACTTAGCCTAAAATATGACGGACACCATAAAATGTGTCCCGATTTGATTTTTTGGATATGATTTCTAATTTGAGCTACATATAAAGTCTGTGTAGCTAACGGGTCAAACCGCAACACATTTGACGGAGAAAAAACCATTCCGGCAATTCAGCCTAAAAAATGGCGGACATCATGAAATGTATCCCGATTTGATTTTTTGGATATGATTTCACATTTTGAGCTACGTATAAAGTCAGTGTAGCTTACCAGTCAAACCGCAACACATTTGACGGAACAAATAGCAAGAAAAAAATTGCCTGTGATTTAGCCTAATAAATGAAGGATACCCTAAAATGTGTCCCGATTTGGTTTTTTGAAAAGGATTTCACATTTTTAGCTACGTATAAAGTCTGTGTATAATGAACTGGTCAAACCGCAACACTTTTGACTGAACAAATAATGTTCGCCTTTCAAATTTTATCTCCAATATATTAAAGTTTACATTGAATAATCGTGATTTAGCCGAAAAGGTGTTTTTTAAGTAAGCTTATCTTTATTATTTTTGTTTATTATTTTGATGGATGAAATGATGGATCATTTTCGAATCAAATGTTTAGAGACATTCCGAGAATCAAACTATCCATTATAACAACCTATCGCTAACAATGTGACAGTCATCGAATCTGGTTCCGCTGGGATCCTAAAGTACCAACCACAAACCATGTCTACCGAAACCGCTCAACCAAAAACCATGCAACCCGATAACCGCAAAACCCGCGAACCGCGAAGCCCGAGAAACGCTCTTGTTTTGACTGCATTTATAGTACTTGGATGTTTACCTAAAGATGATGCGAGTTAAGTCCGGCCCTGAGCACAAACAACAAGCCCCGTAAATATAAACAAAGGATACGAAAGAATATACTAAAGGTATATTATGTGATCTTTTCCAGGGAACGCCCTCAATCCTCGAAAAAAAGTGAAAGCAGATTTTCTTTCAGATTTACATTTCTGATTATAAATAGTACATCCATTCCAAGTTACAGGGCGATACGATTCTTAATTACTTCAACATCATGGTTTTAGAGTGAAATAAACTGTTGGAGTCTGCGCCGACAAGTTATTTTTACTCTAAATTTACTCTAAAACTATGATTTTGAGGTAATTAGGAATCGTATCGCTCTGTAACTTGAAATGTATTCATGATTTTTCTTATTTTTTTTTCTTGACAGCTGATATAAACATAGTACTGTCACTTACATTTTTTTTACATGGGTAACATATTGACAAATATATGGAAATGAAACTTATCCGTTAATGAGTGCAGAGACTTTGCCATTTATGCCATTTTCCCAGAAATGTATTCAAATCTGAATTACATGTGGCTTGGTATTTTAGAATATTGTAATAATACTTAATTTCTTGTTTGAAAATGTCTAAATCTGGCTGTTTTTCTGTCATCTTTGCTCTATAAATATGGAATTTCGCCATTGGCATTATCAATGTTAGGGTAAAATCCAAATTTGATCCAAAAAGTATTGTTAATGGATTCATATTCAAGTCCACATTTGTTTGACCTTTAACCCACCTTTTAAAGATATTCCAGAATGGTTTTGAGATTTGACAAGTTATGAAAAGATGCGTAATTGCTTCTGAGTTTTGTTTACAAAAAGTGCATAAGTCATCTCCTCTAATATTACATTTTTGCAAATGACTATTCGTTCCTAAAATACTTTGAATGATTCTATATTGGAACCATCTATACTTTGTGTCTTCGGAAAACTTAACATTTAAAAGACATATTTTTTCCACTCTCTATTTTCTATACCAAAGTCTAATTGCCACTTATTAATGGATTGTTTCATTTTCTTTGATTCTATAAAGACTTAAAGGTACATAAGGTAATAAAGTACAACCTTTTCGCTGTTTGAACAGTAGTTCCACGTTACTAGGTCTAAAAGGTGATACTAGTTTCGACCCATTCAATTGACTGATATTGAAGTTTGACTTAATTGCTCTTACAATACCATTATACTCTAGGAAATTGGTTTTCACTTGATAAATTTCTTCAAACTCGTCTTTTGACATAAAAGTCCCATTATCTTTCAGTAAATCATTTATAAAAATAACACCCTTTTCCTTCCAATGAGCATAGTTTATCGATTTACCTCCAATCTTTATTTTATCATTCCACTACAAGTATTTCTTTGCGATTGAAGTCTAAAACACCGTTGTTAACAATACATATCAAAGATGACCAAAAGAATAGAGTATCATACCAGAACTTATTGTCTATCTTATTTTTTATTGCAATGTAAATCGGCAAGAAAATCTACTTTCTAAACAAAATTATGAATAGAGGGCGCTCCCTGGAAAATATCACATAATATGCCTTTAATATTTGATACAAACATTGAATCATAATAATTATGAAGCATTTACAAGTATTATCGTTCTTTAAATCGGATCCACTAATTGATGACAATTTAATATAAGCATTGACAACGTATCTCGTGGGCTATAATCATTCTTAATTCATTTCTTCAATTTATGAAAATTACATTATGAAGACATGTTTACCAATTTGCTTCTTAATTTATTTGACTGCATTTATAGTACTTGATTGTTTACATTAACAAACGCCCCTGAAGATGATGTGAGTTAAAGGTCTAGTTAAGAATAGATTAATCACATCAAAGTCAATCAAGGCAAAAACAAGTAATTAATAAAAAATAATAATTAATAATTTATTAATGATTAACAAATAATTAATTAGGATTAATTAATGATTGATTAATGATCAACAATTAATGAGCAAAGTAATTAATCAATAATCAATTATAAATACTTATTTATCATCAATTTATTATTGAGTAATTAATGATGAAACAATAATGAATGATCAATAATTAATCAATAAATCGGGCAATGAATGAATAATTAATCATTAATTAACTACCATGTTTGAACTTATAATTTCTTATATTATCACACTAGACCACAACACCTGCTTCAGCTTTATGTTGAGCCACCCTGCACTACTAAAGACAATCGACAAACAAACGATAATATCAACGCAACGGGGCGTACATCGTATTGACCTATATTCACTCTATTAATATTGTAAAAATCAGTACATGGGCAGTACAGTTACGAATATGTAGCTAATATGGATACATGTAGCGTGCGTGGTGCAACAGCAGACGACGAAACCCGGGCGACGAAACTGCTTTACATTTAGGACATGAAATATCTCTCCGCATTGAATTGGAACGTGAAGAAATTGAAAACGCCTCTTTACTTTACTTTGCCGTGTTCAGGACGGGGTGCAGTGTTCCTGCCATAGCTAAAGAGTGCGACCCAAAATACTTATATTCTGTTCTATCAGTGTATTCTGATCAAACTAAAAATTAGTTACACTGTTAAGTTGAAGTTGTAGCATTGGTGCAGTTTTCCTGGACGATTACGGATAGCTCTTAACTTGTCTATCAATTGTATAAACACAATTAATTCACAGGCCAATGACAATCGAGATAGCATTATTGTTCAGTAGCACACAAAACTAAATCACCCAGTCAATGATACAATTTCGCCTACGTGCGAAGCAATGCAATGGGAACGTCTGTGGCGTGACGTGTTATCAATGTGAATGCATAGTGTACGTGACATGGACTTTAAATCAATTCGGTTTCATATCTCACTTCGCGAGAAAAAAGTGGTAAAGCCATGCATGGTTCAGCATGTATGAGGTTTTTTATTGATGTATTGCCCTTCACATTTTGTCCGTGTTTTTACATCATGCATGCAGTTTCTCTATGACTATTCACTGATAGCCTCGTTTATAAACTGCATGATGTAAAAGCATGGACACAATTTGACACCCCTCTCCTCATACTAGACATAATATACGCCCTCGCCCGTTCTCCGGCCCTGCCCTACAGTAGTACTAGTACTACAATGCAACAGAGCATAAAAGTGCATGCTATTGAAATTACGCTCTAATTCAAAAAGTAACATGTAAGTCAAGGAAACATTATTATATTAAAGAATACAGCTTGGTGATTTAATGTTATAGAGGGAGAAAAATAGTTTGACCTTATTTGCATATAATTATCATATTATAAAGAAATAGATTACAAGTTTGCTTTTTGTAATTTCCAGCAAAAACTACACATACCATTAACACCAAATTCACAGGATATGAAGTTCCCATCATTGCCAACAATTCTGTTTGAGAAAAAGTTAACATTTATCTATACTTTTTTAAGAAAGCCGAAATATGTCTTAATTAATGACCGTACTCGTTGAAATTATTAAATAGTACTATGTATCCAAACCAGACTTGCAAGGTATCAAATCAAAGGTAAAGATGTGCTCAAAACAATGGTCTGAGCAGATAATTCAATATTCCGTTAGTATTTAAGATATGTTCCTCCAAACATTTTGTATATTTCTTAAAACCTCAAATGGTGTTTTTGTATTTTTCTTAGGAATTAAACATGCAATAAACACTATAATCACAGAGAAAGATGTTTATGGCTAGCCACATAAATCTGTCAAGCAATTCGTTAACATGTTTGCTGGTGTAATTAATTTATGCGCGTAATTAATCAATTAATTAGGTGTTAAATGGAATAATTTTGAACCACTTTAAGTTATGTAAGGTTTCAAATTAATCCTTAGATTATGCTTAAAAAAATGGTCAAGCCACATTTCTCAATTTCATTTGTCTTTTTCTGTAATATTAATCAAAACTTAAGATACATTAATTTTGCCACTTCAATCACAATGTGTTTCATACAACTGTACAACTGTGCACAGACTTGGCAAAAGTATACTAGTATTAATATTTGTTTAGCCATGCATACAAACAATAGAAGCAATCTTTTGAAATTCGCGCTACAAGAAACTTGAAATGCCATTCAGCAGTGTGGAGTTAAAGGTTTTAAGCATAATGGTGTACATGTATGTTACTTTAAGTGACCGTGTGCTGACATGCAAGCCTGTATAATACAGGTACCACTATCAAGGTCTGTAGTAAGTCTAAATAGTCAAGGCCATAAAAGCATGTAGGTGGTTGGATTAGCGTGTATGGATAATCAAGTATTGACCAATCCGAAATCAGGTTTAATAAGAAATGTAACAATGCTGATAATCATACAAAGACAACACAGGGAACTTTAAAACAAAGCTATTTTGATTATAACTATTATATGATACACATACTAAGGATTGAAATTGTCATGGTTTCATAAAATGTCTTCAATAGGGGCTTATGTGGCAGCAATGAATGACTGCCATCGCTCACATTGATTGGCTATAGCTGCTACATTTTAAGTTATGGTGAAGAGATTGCCCGCAAACGCTACGGCTCAAAACTTCTTTTTCTTAAATGTATCAAAATGGGTTGTTCACATCGCAAATGCGAAGCAATCTCGAAGTAAAAGGACTCGGCAGTCAGTTTGTTGTAATGTAGTGATGTCGCGTACTATTGTGAAGATATTTTCAAGTGATTGTCACTAATGGCTTTTTCAAGTGATTTTACACAACCAAAAGTATTCGTGTTAAGTATGATTGTTTAAGAATGAGCGCCTGCGGCGTCGTTGTTCTACTTAAAATAACACTACCGAACGCATTTATGCCAGACAATATAACACGGGTACGGTCTAAACAACAATACCTTTATTCTCTAATTTGAAATGCCCTAAATTAGCCCATTAATTAATCATTACCGTCATAAAGCGCAACTTGTGTAATTAGTACTATTGTTGATCTTTTAACGGAAAAGCTAGAGGGCGTGTGTGTTCCTTTTCCAAATTGTTCCAAATTATAAAAAGATATAGTGTTACCCGGGTAGAGGAGGCTAGCTAAATCAGAATTACATTCTTTATCAGTAAATAAACAACTTTTGAGCGAGAAACTATCTTAAAACTGCAAAGATTAAGAAATATAAAGCATTTTAAACATCTAATTTAGAGAAGAGTGGTATGTTGAACGATATTACTTCTTTTTTTTGTTATTACGTTCACATAGCGCATAGTTGGCTCAGCGGTAAAGCATTGGACTACACGTTTTGGTCATGAAAGCAGACTTTAAATGTAATAATTTTGGGCAAAAAATGGCCATAAAGTGAGAAAAAATGGGTATTTTGGGTATAGGGTAAAATCTATTTTGTGACATAATTCCAGTTAGGAGTAGAATTTGAATTTTTTGAGTGACACTTTTTCACGATGCTATATGATGATTCCAAAAATGCAAAAAAAATAATTTAGATTTTTGTTTAACGCACAATGGCCATTTCCAATAAAACCGAGTTTTGAAGTGGAAGAGGGGTTCAAATTGCTTAAATATGCCTTGATTTACATTCGAAACACCCTTTATATCAATGTCGGACGTTAATATCAAGAAATTTACATGATTTTCTCGAGAAATATCCAAGAAAATGGCTCTAAAGCTCCAAATTTAGAGTCAAATGGCTATGGGTCTGTTTCGCGATTTTATAGATAGAGGGTCACGTTACCCTTGGCTAGAAGCCCCTGGCGTGCAAGAATACTCCCTATTAGGTCTATATCAAGTAACTTGCATCTCAATTAAAGAGTTGATTATCTCATTTTCAAGTTCAAAGCTTTATTTAGAGTTTAGCACTCTCATTTAGGTCAACGAGTTGTCAAAATTCATATTTGGCCCCACATTGGCTCAAAAAAGAGCAACAAATCGTTAAAATTGTACATTTAATGCTTAACACAATACCCTAAGGGTAATATCGTGACAAAAATGTAATTGTGCGTTTGCCTACTAGGTAATTATGATACTCTAAGTAAACAAATGGCTTTTAGAAGCTTTATTGTCCTATAAATACGAGGGTCTTTTACCCCCCCCCCCCTTACATAATTTCACCATTAATGGCATACAGGTATCTCTGCAATGAATACGGCGTGATATAGTGATTATATGATTAAGTTATCATGTTTGTCGATAATTAAATGTGGCATATATGCTATTAACATATAATTTATACAATGTAAACAATGTCAAATCTAAAAAAACACGTTTTGGTCATGAAAGCAGACTTTAAATGTAATAATTTTGGGCAAAAAAATGGCCATAAAGTGAGAAAAAATGGGTATTTTGGGTATAGGGTAAAATCTATTTTGTGACATAATTCCAGTTAGGAGTAGAATTTGAATTTTTTGAGTGACACTTTTTCACGATGCTATATGATGATTCCAAAAATGCAAAAAAAATAATTTAGATTTTTGTTAAAGGGAGCACTGTACCAAATCAATGCGCAATTCGTGTAATCCTATAATAGTTCCGGAAAAGCACGAAGACTAGGCTTGTAAATGTGAGGTTTTCGGGCAATTTGTTTCTCCGGGGATGGTATGTTTGTATTTAAATGAACGAGTGGGACCTATCCGTTGCACCTACAATGATAAAATACGATATTTTTAATTTATCGACCTAAATAGTGCCCAGGGCGTAAGCACCTGCCTAAATGGTGAACAGGCATGCCAGAAAACGTGAAAAAGTGAGGGCGCTGTGTGCAGGTCCGTAGCGGAAAATTTAGCTTAATAACTCCTCATGAAACAAGGCTTAAATTAAAGTTGAGATGTTACTGAAAATGGTCATAGGTGACAAGTATGCAATAAATGTAACCGGAGGGTAGAAAAGGTGTCTTGAAATATTGCACTTTTACACGTATTTCAATGAGAGAGATATTTGGTGTGGTGCTCCCTTTAACGCACAATGGCCATTTCCAATAAAACCGAGTTTTGAAGTGGAAGAGGGGTTCAAATTGCTTAAATATGCCTTGATTTACATTCGAAACACCCTTTATATCAATGTCGGACGTTAATATCAAGAAATTTACATGATTTTCTCGAGAAATATCCAAGAAAATGGCTCTAAAGCTCCAAATTTAGAGTCAAATGGCTATGGGTCTGTTTCGCGATTTTATAGATAGAGGGTCACGTTACCCTTGGCTAGAAGCCCCTGGCGTGCAAGAATACTCCCTATTAGGTCTATATCAAGTAACTTGCATCTCAATTAAAGAGTTGATTATCTCATTTTCAAGTTCAAAGCTTTATTTAGAGTTTAGCACTCTCATTTAGGTCAACGAGTTGTCAAAATTCATATTTGGCCCCACATTGGCTCAAAAAAGAGCAACAAATCGTTAAAATTGTACATTTAATGCTTAACACAATACCCTAAGGGTAATATCGTGACAAAAATGTAATTGTGCGTTTGCCTACTAGGTAATTATGATACTCTAAGTAAACAAATGGCTTTTAGAAGCTTTATTGTCCTATAAATACGAGGGTCTTTTACCCCCCCCCCCCCCCCCCCCCACCCCCTTACATAATTTCACCATTAATGGCATACAGGTATCTCTGCAATGAATACGGCGTGATATAGTGATTATATGATTAAGTTATCATGTTTGTCGATAATTAAATGTGGCATATATGCTATTACCATATAATTTATACAATGTAAACAATGTCAAATCTAAAAATACACGTTTTGGTCATGAAAGCAGACTTTAAATGTAATAATTTTGGGCAAAAAATGGCCATAAAGTGAGAAAAAATGGGTATTTTGGGTATAGGGTAAAATCTATTTTGTGACATAATTCCAG
The DNA here is from genome assembly GCA_035610835.1 of Ophiura sarsii. NCBI lineage: Eukaryota > Metazoa > Echinodermata > Ophiuroidea > Amphilepidida > Ophiuridae > Ophiura > Ophiura sarsii. Next base: position 69,695,758 of record CM069454.1, read on the forward strand.
TTAGGAGTAGAATTTGAATTTTTTTGAGTGACACTTTTTCACGATGCTATATGATGATTCCAAAAATGCAAAAAAAATATTTTAGATTTTTGTTAAACGCACAATGGCCATTTCCAATTAAACCGAGTTTTGAAGTGGAAGAGGGGTTCAAATTGCTTAAATATGCCTTGATTTACATTCGAAACACCCTTTATATCAATGTCGGACGTTAATATCAAGAAATTTACATGATTTTCTCGAGAAATATCCAAGAAAATGGCTCTAAAGCTCCAAATTTAGAGTCAAATGGCTATGGGTCTGTTTCGCGATTTTATAGATAGAGGGTCACGTTACCCTTGGCTAGAAGCCCCTGGCGTGCAAGAATACTCCCTATTAGGTCTATATCAAGTAACTTGCATCTCAATTAAAGAGTTGATTATCTCATTTTCAAGTTCAAAGCTTTATTTAGAGTTTAGCACTCTCATTTAGGTCAACGAGTTGTCAAAATTCATATTTGGCCCCACATTGGCTCAAAAAAGAGCAACAAATCGTTAAAATTGTACATTTAATGCTTAACACAATACCCTAAGGGTAATATCGTGACAAAAATGTAATTGTGCGTTTGCCTACTAGGTAATTATGATACTTTAAGTAAACAAATGGCTTTTAGAAGCTTTATTGTCCTATAAATACGAGGGTCTTTTACCCCCCCCCCCCCCTTACATAATTTCACCATTAATGGCATACAGGTATCTCTGCAATGAATACGGCGTGATATAGTGATTATATGATTAAGTTATCATGTTTGTCGATAATTAAATGTGGCATATATGCTATTAACATATAATTTATACAATGTAAACAATGTCAAATCTAAAAATACACGTTTTGGTCATGAAAGCAGACTTTAAATGTAATAATTTTGGGCAAAAAATGGCCATAAAGTGAGAAAAAATGGGTATTTTGGGTATAGGGTAAAATCTATTTTGTGACATAATTCCAGTTAGGAGTAGAATTTGAATTTTTTGAGTGACACTTTTTCACGATGCTATATGATGATTCCAAAATTGCAAAAAAAATAATTTAGATTTTTTGTTTAACGCACAATGGCCATTTCCAATAAAACCGAGTTTTGAAGTGGAAGAGGGGTTCAAATTGTTTAAATATGCCTTGATTTACATTCGAAACACCCTTTATATCAATGTCGGACGTTAATATCAAGAAATTTACATGATTTTCTCGAGAAATATCCAAGAAAATGGCTCTAAAGCTCCAAATTTAGAGTCAAATGGCTATGGGTCTGTTTCGCGATTTTATAGATAGAGGGTCACGTTACCCTTGGCTAGAAGCCCCTGGCGTGCAAGAATACTCCCTATTAGGTCTATATCAAGTAACTTGCATCTCAATTAAAGAGTTGATTATCTCATTTTCAAGTTCAAAGCTTTATTTAGAGTTTAGCACTCTCATTTAGGTCAACGAGTTGTCAAAATTCATATTTGGCCCCACATTGGCTCAAAAAAGAGCAACAAATCGTTAAAATTGTACATTTAATGCTTAACACAATACCCTAAGGGTAATATCGTGACAAAAATGTAATTGTGCGTTTGCCTACGAGGTAATTATGATACTCTAAGTAAACAAATGGCTTTTAGAAGCTTTATTGTCCTATAAATACGAGGGTCTTTTACCCCCCCCCCCCCTTACATAATTTCACCATTAATGGCATACAGGTATCTCTGCAATGAATACGGCGTGATATAGTGATTATATGATTAAGTTATCATGTTTGTCGATAATTAAATGTGGCATATATGCTATTAACATATAATTTATACAATGTAAACAATGTCAAATCTAAAAATACACGTTTTGGTCATGAAAGCAGACTTTAAATGTAATAATTTTGGGCAAAAAATGGCCATAAAGTGAGAAAAAATGGGTATTTTGGGTATAGGGTAAAATCTATTTTGTGACATAATTCCAGTTAGGAGTAGAATTTGAATTTTTTGAGTGACACTTTTTCACGATGCTATATGATGATTCCAAAAATGCAAAAATTTTTTTTTAGATTTTTGTTAAACGCACAATGGCCATTTCCAATAAAACCGAGTTTTGAAGTGGAAGAGGGGTTCAAATTGCTTAAATATGCCTTGCTTTACATTCGAGACACCCTTTATATCAATGTCGGACGTTAATATCAAGAAATTTACATGATTTTCTCGAGAAATATCCAAGAAAATGGCTCTAAAGCTCCAAATTTAGAGTCAAATGGCTATGGGTCTGTTTCGCGATTTTACCCTTGGCTAGAAGCCCCTGGCGTGCAAGTATACTCCCTATTAGGTCTATATCAAGTAACTTGCATCTCAATTAAAGAGTTGATTATCTCATTTTCAAGTTCAAAGCTTTATTTAGAGTTTAGCACTCTCATTTAGGTCAACGAGTTGTCAAAATTCATATTTGGCCCCACATTGGCTCAAAAAAGAGCAACAAATCGTTAAAATTGTACATTTAATGCTTAACACAATACCCTAAGTGTAATATCGTGACAAAAATGTAATTGTGCGTTTGCCTACTAGGTAATTATGATACTCTAAGTAAACAAATGGCTTTTAGAAGCTTTATTGTCCTATAAATACGAGGGTCTTTTACCCCCCCCCCCCCTTACATAATTTCACCATTAATGGCATACAGGTATCTCTGCAATGAATACGGCGTGATATAGTGATTATATGATTAAGTTATCATGTTTGTCGATAATTAAATGTGGCATATATGCTATTAACATATAATTTATACAATGTAAACAATGTCAAATCTAAAAATAAACGTTTTGGTCATGAAAGCAGACTTTAAATGTAATAATTTTGGGCAAAAAATGGCCATAAAGTGAGAAAAAATGGGTATTTTGGGTATAGGGTAAAATCTATTTTGTTACATAATTCCAGTTAGAAGTAGAATTTGAATTTTTTGAGTGACACTTTTTCACGATGCTATATGATGATTCCAAAAATGCAAAAATTTTTTTTTAGATTTTTGTTAAACGCACAATGGCCATTTCCAATAAAACCGAGTTTTGAAGTGGAAGAGGGGTTCAAATTGCTTAAATATGCCTTGATTTACATTCGAAACACCCTTTATATCAATGTCGGACGTTAATATCAAGAAATTTACATGATTTTCTCGAGAAATATCCAAGAAAATGGCTCTAAAGCTCCAAATTTAGAGTCAAATGGATATGGGTCTGTTTCGCGATTTTATAGATAGAGGGTCACGTTACCCTTGGCTAGAAGCCCCTGGCGTGCAAGAATACTCCCTATTAGGTCTATATCAAGTAACTTGCATCTCAATTAAAGAGTTGATTATCTCATTTTTAAGTTCAAAGCTTTATTTAGAGTTTAGCACTCTCATTTAGGTCAACGAGTTGTCAAAATTCATATTTGGCCCCACATTGGCTCAAAAAAGAGCAACAAATCGTTAAAATTGTACATTTAATGCTTAACACAATACCCTAAGGGTAATATCGTGACAAAAATGTAATTGTGCGTTTGCCTACTAGGTAATTATGATACTCTAAGTAAACAAATGGCTTTTAGAAGCTTTATTGTCCTATAAATACGAGGGTCTTTTACCCCCCCCCACCTTACATAATTTCACCATTAATGGCATACAGGTATCTCTGCAATGAATACGGCGTGATATAGTGATTATATGATTAAGTTATCATGTTTGTCGATAATTAAATGTGGCATATATGCTATTAACATATAATTTATACAATGTAAACAATGTCAAATCTAAAAATACACGTTTTGGTCATGAAAGCAGACTTTAAATGTAATAATTTTGGGCAAAAAATGGCCATAAAGTGAGAAAAAATGGGTATTTTGGGTATAGGGTAAAATCTATTTTGTGACATAATTCCAGTTAGGAGTAGAATTTGAATTTTTTGAGTGACACTTTTTCACGATGCTATATGATGATTCCAAAAATGCAAACAAAATAATTTAGATTTTTGTTTAACGCACAATGGCCATTTCCAATAAAACCGAGTTTTGAAGTGGAAGAGGGGTTCAAATTGCTTAAATATGCCTTGATTTACATTCGAAACACCCTTTATATCAATGTCGGACGTTAATATCAAGAAATTTACATGATTTTCTCGAGAAATATCCAAGAAAATGGCTCTAAAGCTCCAAATTTAGAGTCAAATGGCTATGGGTCTGTTTAGCGATTTTATAGATAGAGGGTCACGTTACCCTTGGCTAGAAGCCCCTGGCGTGCAAGAATACTCCCTATTAGGTCTATATCAAGTAACTTGCATCTCAATTAAAGAGTTGATTATCTCATTTTCAAGTACAAAGCTTTATTTAGAGTTTAGCACTCTCATTTAGGTCAACGAGTTGTCAAAATTCATATTTGGCCCCACATTGGCTCAAAAAAGAGCAACAAATCGTTAAAATTGTACATTTAATGCTTAACACAATACCCTAAGGGTAATATCGTGACAAAAATGTAATTGTGCGTTTGCCTACTAGGTAATTATGATACTCTAAGTAAACAAATGGCTTTTAGAAGCTTTATTGTCCTATAAATACGAGGGTCTTTTACCCCCCCCCCCTTACATAATTTCACCATTAATGGCATACAGGTATCTCTGCAATGAATACGGCGTGATATAGTGATTATATGATTAAGTTATCATGTTTGTCGATAATTAAATGTGGCATATATGCTATTACCATATAATTTATACAATGTAAACAATGTCAAATCTAAAAATACACGTTTTGGTCATGAAAGCAGACTTTAAATGTAATAATTTTGGGCAAAAAATGGCCATAAAGTGAGAAAAAATGGGTATTTTGGGTATAGGGTAAAATCTATTTTGTGACATAATTCCAGTTAGGAGTAGAATTTGAATTTTTTGAGTGACACTTTTTCACGATGCTATATGATGATTCCAAAAATGCAAAAAAAATAATTTAGATTTTTGTTTAACGCACAATGGCCATTTCCAATAAAACCGAGTTTTGAAGTGGAAGAGGGGTTCAAATTGCTTAAATATGCCTTGATTTACATTCGAAACACCCTTTATATCAATGTCGGACGTTAATATCAAGAAATTTACATGATTTTCTCGAGAAATATCCAAGAAAATGGCTCTAAAGCTCCAAATTTAGAGTCAAATGGCTATGGGTCTGTTTCGCGATTTTATAGATAGAGGGTCACGTTACCCTTGGCTAGAAGCCCCTGGCGTGCAAGAATACTCCCTATTAGGTCTATATCAAGTAACTTGCATCTCAATTAAAGAGTTGATTATCTCATTTTCAAGTACAAAGCTTTATTTAGAGTTTAGCACTCTCATTTAGGTCAACGAGTTGTCAAAATTCATATTTGGCCCCACATTGGCTCAAAAAAGAGGAACAAATCGTTAAAATTGTACATTTAATGCTTAACACAATACCCTAAGGGTAATATCGTGACAAAAATGTAATTGTGCGTTTGCCTACTAGGTAATTATGATACTCTAAGTAAACAAATGGCTTTTAGAAGCTTTATTGTCCTATAAATACGAGGGTCTTTTACCCCCCCCCCCCTTACATAATTTCACCATTAATGGCATACAGGTATCTCTGCAATGAATACGGCGTGATATAGTGATTATATGATTAAGTTATCATGTTTGTCGATAATTAAATGTGGCATATATGCTATTAACATATAATTTATACAATGTAAACAATGTCAAATCTAAAAATACACGTTTTGGTCATGAAAGCAGACTTTAAATGTAATAATTTTGGGCAAAAAATGGCCATAAAGTGAGAAAAAATGGGTATTTTGGGTATAGGGTAAAATCTATTTTGTGACATAATTCCAGTTAGGAGTAGAATTTGAATTTTTTGAGTGACACTTTTTCACGATGCTATATGATGATTCCAAAAATGCAAAAAAAATAATTTAGATTTTTGTTAAAGGGAGCACTGTACCAAATCAATGCGCAATTCGTGTAATCCTATAATAGTTCCGGAAAAGCACGAAGACTAGGCTTGTAAATGTGAGGTTTTCGGGCAATTTGTTTCTCCGGGGATGGTATGTTTGTATTTAAATGAACGAGTGGGACCTATCCGTTGCACCTACAATGATAAAATACGATATTTTTAATTTATCGACCTAAATAGTGCCCAGGGCGTAAGCACCTGCCTAAATGGTGAACAGGCATGCCAGAAAACGTGAAAAAGTGAGGGCGCTGTGTGCAGGTCCGTAGCGGAAAATTTAGCTTAATAACTCCTCATGAAACAAGGCTTAAATTAAAGTTGAGATGTTACTGAAAATGGTCATAGGTGACAAGTATGCAATAAATGTAACCGGAGGGTAGAAAAGGTGTCTTGAAATATGGCACTTTTACACGTATTTCAATGAGAGAGATATTTGGTGTGGTGCTCCCTTTAACGCACAATGGCCATTTCCAATAAAACCGAGTTTTGAAGTGGAAGAGGGGTTCAAATTGCTTAAATATGCCTTGATTTACATTCGAAACACCCTTTATATCAATGTCGGACGTTAATATCAAGAAATTTACATGATTTTCTCGAGAAATATCCAAGAAAATGGCTCTAAAGCTCCAAATTTAGAGTCAAATGGCTATGGGTCTGTTTCGCGATTTTATAGATAGAGGGTCACGTTACCCTTGGCTAGAAGCCCCTGGCGTACAAGAATACTCCCTATTAGGTCTATATCAAGTAACTTGCATCTCAATTAAAGAGTTGATTATCTCATTTTCAAGTTCAAAGCTTTATTTAGAGTTTAGCACTCTCATTTAGGTCAACGAGTTGTCAAAATTCATATTTGGCCCCACATTGGCTCAAAAAAGAGCAACAAATCGTTAAAATTGTACATTTAATGCTTAACACAATACCCTAAGGGTAATATCGTGACAAAAATGTAATTGTGCGTTTGCCTAATAGGTAATTATGATACTCTAAGTAAACAAATGGCTTTTAGAAGCTTTATTGTCCTATAAATACGAGGGTCTTTTACCCCCCCCCCCTTACATAATTTCACCATTAATGGCATACAGGTATCTCTGCAATGTATACGGCGTGATATAGTGATTATATGATTAAGTTATCATGTTTGTCGATAATTAAATGTGGCATATATGCTATTACCATATAATTTATACAATGTAAACAATGTCAAATCTAAAAATACACGTTTTGGTCATGAAAGCAGACTTTAAATGTAATAATTTTGGGCAAAAAATGGCCATAAAGTGAGAAAAAATGGGTATTTTGGGTATAGGGTAAAATCTATTTTGTGACATAATTCCAGTTAGGAGTAGAATTTGAATTTTTTTGAGTGACACTTTTTCACGATGCTATATGATGATTCCAAAAATGCAAAAAAAATATTTTAGATTTTTGTTAAACGCACAATGGCCATTTCCAATAAAACCGAGTTTTGAAGTGGAAGAGGGGTTCAAATTGCTTAAATATGCCTTGATTTACATTCGAAACACCCTTTATATCAATGTCGGACGTTAATATCAAGAAATTTACATGATTTTCTCGAGAAATATCCAAGAAAATGGCTCTAAAGCTCCAAATTTAGAGTCAAATGGCTATGGGTCTGTTTCGCGATTTTATAGATAGAGGGTCACGTTACCCTTGGCTAGAAGCCCCTGGCGTGCAAGAATACTCCCTATTAGGTCTATATCAAGTAACTTGCATCTCAATTAAAGAGTTGATTATCTCATTTTCAAGTTCAAAGCTTTATTTAGAGTTTAGCACTCTCATTTAGGTCAACGAGTTGTCAAAATTCATATTTGGCCCCACATTGGCTCAAAAAAGAGCAACAAATCGTTAAAATTGTACATTTAATGCTTAACACAATACCCTAAGGGTAATATCGTGACAAAAATGTAATTGTGCGTTTGCCTACTAGGTAATTATGATACTTTAAGTAAACAAATGGCTTTTAGAAGCTTTATTGTCCTATAAATACGAGGGTCTTTTACCCCCCCCCCCCCCCTTACATAATTTCACCATTAATGGCATATAGGTATCTCTGCAATGAATACGGCGTGATATAGTGATTATATGATTAAGTTATCATGTTTGTCGATAATTAAATGTGGCATATATGCTATTAACATATAATTTATACAATGTAAACAATGTCAAATCTAAAAATACACGTTTTGGTCATGAAAGCAGACTTTAAATGTAATAATTTTGGGCAAAAAATGGCCATAAAGTGAGAAAAATTGGGTATTTTGGGTATAGGGTAAAATCTATTTTGTGACATAATTCCAGTTAGGAGTAGAATTTGAATTTTTTGAGTGACACTTTTTCACGATGCTATATGATGATTCCAAAAATGCAAAAAAAATAATTTAGATTTTTGTTTAACGCACAATGGCCATTTCCAATAAAACCGAGTTTTGAAGTGGAAGAGGGGTTCAAATTGTTTAAATATGCCTTGATTTACATTCGAAACACCCTTTATATCAATGTCGGACGTTAATATCAAGAAATTTACATGATTTTCTCGAGAAATATCCAAGAAAATGGCTCTAAAGCTCCAAATTTAGAGTCAAATGGCTATGGGTCTGTTTCGCGATTTTATAGATAGAGGGTCACGTTACCCTTGGCTAGAAGCCCCTGGCGTGCAAGAATACTCCCTATTAGGTCTATTTCAAGTAACTTGCATCTCAATTAAAGAGTTGATTATCTCATTTTCAAGTTCAAAGCTTTATTTAGAGTTTAGCACTCTCATTTAGGTCAACGAGTTGTCAAAATTCATATTTGGCCCCACATTGGCTCAAAAAAGAGCAACAAATCGTTAAAATTGTACATTTAATGCTTAACACAATACCCTAAGGGTAATATCGTGACAAAAATGTAATTGTGCGTTTGCCTACTAGGTAATTATGATACTCTAAGTAAACAAATGGCTTTTAGAAGCTTTATTGTCCTATAAATACGAGGGTCTTTTACCCCCCCCCCCCCCTTACATAATTTCACCATTAATGGCATACAGGTATCTCTGCAATGAATACGGCGTGATATAGTGATTATATGATTAAGTTATCATGTTTGTCGATAATTAAATGTGGCATATATGCTATTAACATATAATTTATACAATGTAAACAATGTCAAATCTAAAAATACCCGTTTTGGTCATGAAAGCAGACTTTAAATATAATAATTTTGGGCAAAAAATGGCCATAAAGTGAGAAAAAATGGGTATTTTGGGTATAGGGTAAAATCTATTTTGTGACATAATTCCAGTTAGGAGTAGAATTTGAATTTTTTGAGTGACACTTTTTCACGATGCTATATGATGATTCCAAAAATGCAAAAAATTTTTTTTAGATTTTTGTTAAACGCACAATGGCCATTTCCAATAAAACCGAGTTTTCAAGTGGAAGAGGGGTTCAAATTGCTTAAATATGCCTTGATTTACATTCGAGACACCCTTTATATCAATGTCGGACGTTAATATCAAGAAATTTACATGATTTTCTCGAGAAATATCCAAGAAAATGGCTCTAAAGCTCCAAATTTAGAGTCAAATGGCTATGGGTCTGTTTCGCGATTTTATAGATAGAGAGTCACGTTACCCTTGGCTAGAAGCCCCTGGCGTGCAAGTATACTCCCTATTAGGTCTATATCAAGTAACTTGCATCTCAATTAAAGAGTTGATTATCTCATTTTCAAGTTCAAAGCTTTATTTAGAGTTTAGCACTCTCATTTAGGTCAACGAGTTGTCAAAATTCATATTTGGCCCCACATTGGCTCAAAAAAGAGCAACAAATCGTTAAAATTGTACATTTAATGCTTAACACAATACCCTAAGTGTAATATCGTGACAAAAATGTAATTGTGCGTTTGCCTACTAGGTAATTATGATACTCTAAGTAAACAAATGGCTTTTAGAAGCTTTATTGTCCTATAAATACGAGGGTCTTTTACCCCCCCCCCCCCTTACATAATTTCACCATTAATGGCATACAGGTATCTCTGCAATGAATACGGCGTGATATAGTGATTATATGATTAAGTTATCATGTTTGTCGATAATTAAATGTGGCATATATGCTATTAACATATAATTTATACAATGTAAACAATGTCAAATCTAAAAATACACGTTTTGGTCATGAAAGCAGACTTTAAATGTAATAATTTTGGGCAAAAAATGGCCATAAAGTGAGAAAAAATGGGTATTTTGGGTATAGGGTAAAATCTATTTTGTGACATAATTCCAGTTAGGAGTAGAATTTGAATTTTTTGAGTGACACTTTTTCACGATGCTATATGATGATTCCAAAAATGCAAAAAAAATAATTTAGATTTTTGTTTAACGCACAATGGCCATTTCCAATAAAACCGAGTTTTGAAGTGGAAGAGGGGTTCAAATTGTTTAAATATGCCTTGATTTACATTCGAAACACCCTTTATATCAATGTCGGACGTTAATATCAAGAAATTTACATGATTTTCTCGAGAAATATCCAAGAAAATGGCTCTAAAGCTCCAAATTTAGAGTCAAATGGCTATGGGTCTGTTTCGCGATTTTATAGATAGAGGGTCACGTTACCCTTGGCTAGAAGCCCCTGGCGTGCAAGAATACTCCCTATTAGGTCTATATCAAGTAACTTGCATCTCAATTAAAGAGTTGATTATCTCATTTTCAAGTTCAAAGCTTTATTTAGAGTTTAGCACTCTCATTTAGGTCAACGAGTTGTCAAAATTCATATTTGGCCCCACATTGGCTCAAAAAAGAGCAACAAATCGTTAAAATTGTACATTTAATGCTTAACACAATACCCTAAGGGTAATATCGTGACAAAAATGTAATTGTGCGTTTGCCTACTAGGTAATTATGATACTCTAAGTAAACAAATGGCTTTTAGAAGCTTTATTGTCCTATAAATACGAGGGTCTTTTACCCCCCCCCCCCCCCCTTACATAATTTCACCATTAATGGCATACAGGTATCTCTGCAATGAATACGGCGTGATATAGTGATTATATGATTAAGTTATCATGTTTGTCGATAATTAAATGTGGTATATATGCTATTAACATATAATTTATACAATGTAAACAATGTCAAATCTAAAAATACACGTTTTGGTCATGAAAGCAGACTTTAAATGTAATAATTTTGGGCAAAAAATGGCCATAAAGTGAGAAAAAATGGGTATTTTGGGTATAGGGTAAAATCTATTTTGTGACATAATTCCAGTTAGGAGTAGAATTTGAATTTTTTGAGTGACACTTTTTCACGATGCTATATGATGATTCCAAAAATGCAAAAAAAATAATTTAGATTTTTGTTAAACGCACAATGGCCATTTCCAATAAAACCGAGTTTTGAAGTGGAAGAGGGGTTCAAATTGCTTAAATATGCCTTGATTTACATTCGAGACACCCTTTATATCAATGTCGGACGTTAATATCAAGAAATTTACATGATTTTCTCGAGAAATATCCAAGAAAATGGCTCTAAAGCTCCAAATTTAGAGTCAAATGGCTATGGGTCTGTTTCGCGATTTTATAGATAGAGGGTCACGTTACCCTTGGCTAGAAGCCCCTGGCGTGCAAGAATACTCCCTATTAGGTCTATATCAAGTAACTTGCATCTCAATTAAAGAGTTGATTATCTCATTTTCAAGTTCAAAGCTTTATTTAGAGTTTAGCACTCTCATTTAGGTCAACGAGTTGTCAAAATTCATATTTGGCCCCACATTGGCTCAAAAAAGAGCAACAAATCGTTAAAATTGTACATTTAATGCTTAACACAATACCCTAAGGGTAATATCGTGACAAAAATGTAATTGTGCGTTTGCCTACTAGGTAATTATGATACTCTAAGTAAACAAATGGCTTTTAGAAGCTTTATTGTCCTATAAATACGAGTGTCTTTTACCCCCCCCCCCTTACATAATTTCACCATTAATGGCATACAGGTATCTCTGCAATGAATACGGCGTGATATAGTGATTATATGATTAAGTTATCATGTTTGTCGATAATTAAATGTGGCATATATGCTATTAACATATAATTTATACAATGTAAACAATGTCAAATCTAAAAATACACGTTTTGGTCATGAAAGCAGACTTTAAATGTAATAATTTTGGGCAAAAAATGGCCATAAAGTGAGAAAAAATGGGTATTTTGGGTATAGGGTAAAATCTATTTTGTGACATAATTCCAGTTAGGAGTAGAATTTGAATTTTTTGAGTGACACTTTTTCACGATGCTATATGATGATTCCAAAAATGCAAAAAAAATAATTTAGATTTTTGTTAAACGCACAATGGCCATTTCCAATAAAACCGAGTTTTGAAGTGGAAGAGGGGTTCAAATTGCTTAAATATGCCTTGATTTACATTCGAGACACCCTTTATATCAATGTCGGACGTTAATATCAAGAAATTTACATGATTTTCTCGAGAAATATCCAAGAAAATGGCTCTAAAGCTCCAAATTTAGAGTCAAATGGCTATGGGTCTGTTTCGCGACTTTATAGATAGAGGGTCACGTTACCCTTGGCTAGAAGCCCCTGGCGTGCAAGAATACTCCCTATTAGGTCTATATCAAGTAACTTGCATCTCAATTAAAGAGTTGATTATCTCATTTTCAAGTTCAAAGCTTTATTTAGAGTTTAGCACTCTCATTTAGGTCAACGAGTTGTCAAAATTCATATTTGGCCCCACATTGGCTCAAAAAAGAGCAACAAATCGTTAAAATTGTACATTTAATGCTTAACACAATACCCTAAGTGTAATATCGTGACAAAAATGTAATTGTGCGTTTGCCTACTAGGTAATTATGATACTCTAAGTAAACAAATGGCTTTTAGAAGCTTTATTGTCCTATAAATACGAGGGTCTTTTACCCCCCCCCCCTTACATAATTTCACCATTAATGGCATACAGGTATCTCTGCAATGAATACGGCGTGATATAGTGATTATATGATTAAGTTATCATGTTTGTCGATAATTAAATGTGGCATATATGCTATTAACATATAATTTATACAATGTAAACAATGTCAAATCTAAAAATAAACGTTTTGGTCATGAAAGCAGACTTTAAATGTAATAATTTTGGGCAAAAATGGCCATAAAGTGAGAAAAAATGGGTATTTTGGGTATAGGGTAAAATCTATTTTGTGACATAATTCCAGTTAGGAGTAGAATTTGAATTTTTTGAGTGACACTTTTTCACGATGCTATATGATGATTCCAAAAATGCAAAAAAATTTTTTTAGATTTTTGTTAAACGCACAATGGCCATTTCCAATAAAACCGAGTTTTAAAGTGGAAGAGGGGTTCAAATTGCTTAAATATGCCTTGATTTACATTCGAAACACCCTTTATATCAATGTCGGACGTTAATATCAAGAAATTTACATGATTTTCTCGAGAAATATCCAAGAAAATGGCTCTAAAGCTCCAAATTTAGAGTCAAATGGCTATGGGTCTGTTTCGCGATTTTATAGATAGAGGGTCACGTTACCCTTGGCTAGAAGCCCCTGGCGTGCAAGAATACTCCCTATTAGGTCTATATCAAGTAACTTGCATCTCAATTAAAGAGTTGATTATCTCATTTTCAAGTTCAAAGCTTTATTTAGAGTTTAGCACTCTCATTTAGGTCAACGAGTTGTCAAAATTCATATTTGGCCCCACATTGGCTCAAAAAAGAGCAACAAATCGTTAAAATTGTACATTTAATGCTTAACACAATACCCTAAGGGTAATATCGTGACAAAAATGTAATTGTGCGTTTGCCTACTAGGTAATTATGTGACAAGTGTGCAATAAATGTAACCGGAGGGTAGAAAAGGTGTCTTGAAATATGGCACTTTTACACGTATTTCAATGAGAGAGATATTTGGTGTGGTGCTCCCCTATCTTGGAATTTATATTTCACGGCTATGGGCAACTCGTCGTATACCGCTGTTGTTGGAAGTGCTGGGCGATCACAAAAAAATATACAAAAAGGTCGAGATTTCGGGGTCGAAATTTCGGGGGCGCGAAAAAAAATTCGGGGGCGCGGATTTCGGGGGCGCGAGTCGATTAAAAGAAATTTCGGGGGCTCGAAAAAAATTTCGGGGCGCGAATTTCGGGGGCGCGAGTCGAAATTTCGGGGGCGCGAGTCGAAATTTCGGGGGCGAGAGTCGAAATTTCGGGGGCGCGAGTCGAAATTTCGCGGCCGCGAGTCGAAAGTTCGGGGGCGCGAAACGAAAGGTCGAAATTTCGGGGTCGAAAGGTCGAAATTGCGGGGTCGAAATGCGAAATGCGAAATGCGCGACACGAAATGATACTAATAAGGCTTCGTAGTTATGTGATGCTTAGTCATGACCTCCATGATACAATTGGTGGTGACTTTTAACCAAAATACAAAAAAAGTAAAAAGCACTATTATACCATCAGAAATTATGAGAAAATGTCTTTATTTTTCATTTTTACTGAATTTTTTTTAAAGAAATCTTTCATGAGATGGTTTCTATGTATATTATCTATCTAAACAAGGTAAAAATATTGAATTTCAATTATTTTTGGGAAATCTCTCTGTGCCCCAAACCATTTCCCCCAAACAATTGAAAATAAGTCAAAGTAGGCCTATAGGCCTAGGCTTAGTAAAATTGAACTAAAATGTATAAATCAGAACAAATTAAACTATTGCAGGCAATGTTTACATAAAAGCCACAATGTTGACCCCTACCAAAAAGAAGAAGTTTGGTGTCATCCAGTTTGTTATTCTTGTCCCCATTAAGCCACATTAGGCCACAATAGCCCCACACTTCTTTGGGCCTATTCTGTTCTTAAGATCCTATTGTTCGTCAAGAATTCCGAAGCCCCAATCATAAACACTATAGCTGGTACATAAGTTGAGTGCCTCCCCCTCTCACCCATTACCAAACCCCGTCAAATTTTAGTTTGTGTCGGAGCGGCTTTTTCACAAATTTAGGGTCGTAAGAACTTAAGAGATTTAAAAGGTCGGAACCCCCTAAATTTGTTTATTAAGGAACGCCAACTTTTCGAATTTGGGCTCAAAATGGGAGGGCTTTTAGATCTAGATCAACTTAAGCGGTTTTTAAACTATGGGAAATTTAAACGAATATATTGCTGGATATTGCTGCCCATATAGCTAGGCCTATGTGGCGTAACTAAAGGGGAGGGTGATCCTAGTTGCCAGAAAGCATTCCCCACTGATGCCCCCCCCCCCCCCCCCACCCCCGCTAACAGGTCTGCCCCCATGGCCCCTAAATTGTAGACTCTTATTATAGCAGGGGTGCAAACAGTTCTTCTTCCTTTAGGAGCATGCTTGCAACTCCTCATCAGGGCATTGCTCAAAGGTGCGCAAAGGAGAGGGGGGGGGGGGGGCGTCCCCCCACTATTGAAATCAGTCGGGGGGGGGGGGGATTACTGTAAGTCGGGGCTAGACGGTTTGTGTGGGGGTGGGGTGTGTGTATGGGGGGGGGGGGGGTGTAACATGAGAGCCAAGCGTTGCTAGTAATGACGATCGGTTTTGTCTATTTCGAATGGCAATGACTATAATGCCCGGGCACCCGACCCACCGGCAGCTCCACAGGGGGGGGGGGGGGCTAAAGCCCCTCCCTAAAGAAGGATGGGGGAAAAGGAAAGAAAAGAAGGAGAAAAGAAAAGAGGAAAGAAAAGAGGAAAGAAAAGAGGAAAGAAAAGAGGAAAGAAAAGAGGAAAGAAAAGAGGATAGAAAAGAGGAAAGAAAAAGGAAAGAAAAGAGGAAAGTAAGCCTATAACATTTGAATATGAAGATGATGAGTTGATGATGTGATAAATAAATGATAATATGACCAAATAGAGTGAGTAACCAAAGGATCCCGCCCGACATAGCCCAACATAAAAAATAAAAAAACCCAATAACAATGTAATGTAACCAAAAATAACCTCAGCAGACGGGGGCACGAATGCCGTAAATGTTGAATCCCCGTTGGTGTTAATGTAAAAAAAAGAATTTTAATGTTGGCACTAAATTATTTCATCCTAAAACCGCTGGAGTTGGATAACCAAATGGAGTTGAATAACCAACTCCAGATCACTATCAATTTTCGAATAATTTGTTTATAATTTAATTCGTCGTTAACCGATTGTTTGTCCTTCGTTAATTCGTGAAAGAGCCCGTGTCCGGCATCGTCTGTAAAACGAGCAACATATCGCCCGCCCTCACTGTTGTTGCAAAATTTTGACCAATATCATACCGTCCGGCTTCCGCAGGATACTGCCATATCGTCAGTAGGCGTCGAGGTCAGTGCTCAATATTTTTACGCGCTCACTAGGGGAAGGGGGGGGGGGGGGGGGGGGCGGGGTACCGCGCCATTTTGCGATATTTTGCGAAATCGATCGTGGTTATCACGTGATACGTATCGTGGAAAAATTATTTACACTGTTTTAACGAAATGCACTGTGGGATTGTGTTACCAGCCTAAAATCATAGAGGTCGCAAACCCGGTCGCAAACTTGCTTATAATTGAGCCTAGCTATAACAAGCTAAAAGTGACATCTCTGAATGAATTACCAAAGTGTGCAAATGATAAATTGTTGGACACACTGGTAAAATGGTTTTACAAAAAGTTTTGCTATCATTAATAAAACTGAACTCAAGTTAAATCACTCTATTTATCGAGCAATAATAATTTTTACACATTTTAATTGTTTAGATACAAAGTTAAATAAATCAAGGATACATTTATGATAGATAAATAAATAAAAAGAAAACTATAAACGCATGGGCGGCATTTATAATTGATAAAAATTGACATAACAATGATGTTACATTAATCCACCATCAAGTTTAAAAAATAGAAAAATAAAAGGAATATTCGAACCCGTGATTTCCGATTGCTAACGATATGGCCAACCTACACACGCCACAGAGATCAACGATTGTAATTGTGATAGTTTTATTATTTAACCATATTCATTTATTTATAACAAACTGATTTTTATTGTGCCATTTTTGCCAAATGTGTGTGTTGCTCTCGCACAAAATGTGTTTGTAATTTGATTATAATCCTTATTTTTAAAAGAACGGTAATTTGTTTTGACATTTTCGAGAGAAAAAATGGCGTAACTGATACGGTAAACGCCAGCAGTGGTCCGTGTGACTGTGGGCAAGCATACAGATGATGCCGGCAGGCTAAGCAAATCCAG
Organism: Ophiura sarsii; assembly: GCA_035610835.1. Lineage (NCBI taxonomy): Eukaryota > Metazoa > Echinodermata > Ophiuroidea > Amphilepidida > Ophiuridae > Ophiura > Ophiura sarsii. The sequence continues at coordinate 69,712,963 of CM069454.1, forward strand.
CATATAACACAAAAGTGCTCCTAATGGGGCTCGAACCCACAACCTTTCGCTCCTCATGTCGACATTCTATCCACTACACTAACCGTGCTAATTGGAAAAAATCTTTGCAAATAATTTATTTATATCATGGGTCATGGGTTAATGCACTGTGTTAAATTCTACAATCCCGGCCGCCACTCTGTTCAAAGGCACAAACAAAGTGGACTTGTTTTATGCTTTTTTTCCAATTCTGAGGTGTGTGGATCGTGTTTTGTTATCAAATTGGTGAGATATCCGTCCATTTTAGAACATCTGAAATTTAAAGTGCACCCACACACCCGGGAAAGTATGCTGCCAAGGGCATATATTTTGCACATAAATCCAATACAAAAGTTTAGAAAATCGACCAAAATATGACGTCATGACCATCCCCCCCCCCCCCTACGCGCTCACTTTATCATCGCTTTCCTGTAGTCATCGATCGTATACTTTTATTTCGCTTTATAAAACTGAAGATAAATCAATATTTGACTATCATTCGGGTAAATACACCCATTTCGGGTGAATTAAAAGGTTTTATATATTTTAAATTTTAAGGCGTCAGTCGAGGGAATCGAAACCAAATTCTTCTACAAATAGTATGAGAAATATCATTCTAAAAGCCCATCTCAAACTAAAATATACATTGATTATAGCCAGAACTGAGCATAATAGAAAATAGTTCACGCGCTACGTCTTACTTAATGTAGATTATGAAATAACATGGTGTCACTTTGCAAGAGATAGAGAGTTCAAAAATGATTCAGGAAAGGTTATTCCTTGTTTCCCAAAGGGTTTATAGTTTACAGCTGTATATACAATGTACAGGGTGACCCAATAAACAGTTTACCCAAAATGAAAGTGATATGTTTCCACTTCCTGTAATTTGATATCTGTGTTTTTTATTTTATTATAAAGAATGGGTAATGGAGCATCTACCCTGAAAACATATTTATTTTGGTTGGGTGGGTGGTTTTCAAGATATGGTCCATTGAACATTACTTCAGCAAATAAGACTTGTCCACGGAGCTTCACAAACCAGGTTTGGAACCGGCAATAATTATTTATTTTGGTTGAGTGGTTTTCAAGATATGGTCTATTGAACATTGCTTTAACAAAACAGACTTGTCCTTGGAGCAAAGGCATGATTGAACACAAGTGAGACATCAAAACTCGATTATTGCCGGGTAAACTTTTTATTGGGTCACCCTGTATATGAACAATTGACCTGATCATCTTGTTGTTTAAAAAAAAAATAGCGAACAGATATATTGGACACGTGACTAATGTGGTGATCCGGATCACTGAAAACATTTATTGGTTAATGACATGCTGTACTAAGAAATTTTAGTAGAAATAATTAGTTCAGGGAGTACAACTAATCTTTCATTGGTGTCGGTAATTGTAGGATTGTGATAACTACTTTCTTTTTGTATAGCGTATGTCCTAATTAGTGCAGCTATCCAAACTAATCTACCTCCACCAAGAGTATTCACTGGAACTAATTAAGCGCGACTCGGTAAAACTATTAAAGTTTAGCTTTAAATATTCGTATCGACTAAAATACAAATACTGTCCGCGACTAATAATTATATGTTCGTAGAAGTTGTTGGCGAATAATTTGTCAATTAACTTTTTAGCGCCGCGGTGCTGTAATCGAAAACAGAATTTTGCAGCCGCCATTTTGTTCAGTGTACGTGAAGCGATTGTTGACTCCCGATTACCAAGCGAAGAAAATGGCTAAAAGGTACGTAAAATGATGCAAAATGTATGTCAAATCATTTGTTTTTAAAGAATATAAACATGTAGATGTTTCTGGACAGTTCAATGTTTGTGAACTGACGTGCAGTTTTGATTCATAAATTTACGAACCGACCACAACATAATTCTCAGTTCATTGCATGTGGTGATACTGTGGTTCACGATGTATCATTCGAACTTTGCTGGCCGTTAGCGGAATTATTGGAGAAAATGACAGGCATGGTAAAAAAAGCCTACATTTAAGATTATTTTACGTACCTATGAGCCATTCTCTTCGCTCGGTAATCGGGAGTCAACGCATGCTTCACGTGCACTGCACAAAATTAGTAGACCATGGTTTACTAATTAAAATTAGTAGACCATCTTAGTTCAAATGAATGAAATAAGCAAAAGTAGTAGAAATAGACATCGTTTTTACTAATTTTATAAGTTAGTATAGACCCCTATAAAATTAGTAGAGACCCCTATACAATTAGTAGAGCAAACTAGTAGAACACAGCCTACTAATCTACAACCTAGTTAAAGAATACTTAAACTAATCTATAGTTGGTAGATACAGACATCGTTTTTACTAATTTCTTTTTGCCCGCCACGGAATAACTGTCTGAGGCGCCAAACCAAATGTATAGTCGCCACGCGGCGAATGATTGATTAGGCCTACGATTAAAGCAACTGAAAATCGCGCCCGAGATCGAATTATTTCCTTTTTCGCAGAAATTGAGGCCCTGGGGTGGGGTGGGGGCGGGGGGGGGGGGGGGGGGGGGGGGGGTGGAAAGAAAGACCGAGGGAGGGGAAGGGCGGTTGAAATGGTAAACTTAACATAGTCGACAAAACAAACGCATGGCGCGGACATGTAGCCAAAACGCGAAAATCATCGAGGTTTTGAGCCCCCGACTTCTATTGCATAGCCTCTAGAAAATTGCTCTTACTAGAAAAGTAATGAATAATTTGAACTAATATTTTCAGAATATGCTGTTAAGACCATTAGGAAGATGATGATATAAAAAAAAAACTAATCATTTTCAAATTTCAGTCCTCTTCTAAGAGCATTTGTGATGGTAATCGTCATCTTCCTTTCACGGTATCATATAGGCAATAAATGATCCTTTGCCCGCCACGGAATAACTGTCTGAGGCGCCAAACCAAATGTATAGTAGCCACGCGGCGAATGATTGATAGGCCTACGATTAAAGTAACTGAAAATCGCGCCCGAGATCGAATTATTTCTTCTTCTTTTCGCAGAAATTGAGGCCCTGGGGTGGGGGCAGGGGGGGGGGGGGGGGGGGGGGGTGGAAAGAAAGACCGAGGGAGGGGAAGGGCGGTTAGTTAGTTATCTGTACTTAAATAAATAAATAAATTAGTAAAAACGATGTCTGTTCCTACCAACTATAGATTAGTTTAAGTATTCTTTAACTAGCTTATAAATTAGTAGGCTGTGTTCTACTAATTTGTAAGGTGTCTCTACTAATTTTATAAGGGTCTATACTAACTTGTAAATTAGTGAAAACGATGTATAATTTCTAAGATTTTGCTTAGTTCATTCAGTTGAACTAAGATGGTCTACTAATTTTATCAATTAGTTAACCATGGTCTACTAATTTTGTGCAGTGCACGTGAAGCAAGCGTTGACTCCCGATTACCGAGCGAAGAAAATAGTTCAAAGATACGTAAAATAATCTTAAATGTATGTCAAATCACAAAATACTATGTAGATTTTTTTATACCATGCCTGTCATTTATTCCATTAATAATTCCGCTAACGGCCACCAAAGTTCGAATGACACAGCGTGAACAACAGTATCATGACATGCAATGAACTGGGAATTATATTGTGTAAGTAAATTGTGTGAGTAAATTCATTAATTCAAACTGCACGTCACACAAACTTCTGTCACAAAAATTGAACTGTCCAGAAACATCTACAGATTTATATTCTTTAAAAACAAATGATTTGACATACAATTTGCATCATTTTACGTACCTTTGAGCCATTTTCTTCGATCGGTTATCGGGAGCCAACAGTCGCTTCACGTCACGTACACTGAACAAAATGGCGGCGGCAACATTCTGTTTTCGAAGACAACATCGCGGCGCTAAAAAGTTAGTTGACAAATTAGTCGTCAACCACTTCTACGAACATATCTTAGTCGCGGACAGCATTTGTATTTTAGTTCGGTTGGTTATACGAATATTTGAAGCACAATTTAGTTAACCGAGTCGCGCTTAATTAGTTCCAGTGAATACTCTTGGTAGAGGTAGATTAGTTTGGATAGCTGCACTAATTCGGACATATGCTATACGAAAAGAAACTAGTTATCACAATCCTACAATTACCGACACCAATGAAAGATTAGTTGTACTCCCTGAACTAATTATTTTTACTACAATTTCTTAGTACAGCATGTCATTAACCAATAAATGTTTTCAGTGTTTACATAGTCGACAAAACAAACGCATGGCGCGCGCATGTAGCCAAAACGCGAAAATCATCGAGGTTTTGAGCCCTCGACTTCTATTGCATAGCCTCTAGAAAATTGCTCGTACTAGAAAAGTAATGAATAATTTGAACTAATATTTTCACAATATGCTGTTAAGACCCTTAGGAATTAAAAGTTGAAACCTTCACGATTGTAATCTGAAATGTAAAAGTCCCGAATTATTCTTGGGCGAAGTCTTGATCAAGCGGCCCGAAACTCCGATTTCCCTGTTTTTTACGCACTATAAAGGCGAGAGCTTTACGAAATCAAAATTACTGAAAAACTGGGAATGTCGATCATATGTGAAATGTTGATAATATTAAAGAAAACAAAAATACGAAGATTTTACAACAAAAATCAATATCCCACCCAGGTAAGGAGGGGGACCCCAGGAGAAGCGATTGAACACCGGGTTTCTAACACGCGTTTCAATGGAATCGACTATGGTGGTCTATACCCTTGAGGGCGTTTGTTATTATCACACAAATGTCAGACGACGCTGGACACGGGCGTATTCAGGAATATTCAGGTTAAAATGTGCGAACGAGATTACGTGATCAAGTGAATGGGTGGGACGAACGCTTAACAACGGTTTAAATTCAATAAATGATACTGACACTGGAGTTGGTTATACTCCAACGGTTTTAAGATGAAATAATTTAGTTCCAACGTGTGATGAATATTATGGGGTCATATAAATCAAATCCAGTGTTGCATTGAAATTAACGGAAATTCAAAATTAACGGCCGTTCGTGTGTCCACCGTCGTCAGACAAATTTTACAGGTCTAAGGATAATGCTGACTGTGGGTAGTAGTACCACCAGCGTTATACCGGGCTTTATACTTATCAGTTTCATGCCGGGATTGATTGATTGATCCCCGTACAGGGGAGGGGTGGTGTGGTCAGGCCCCCCCCCCCCCCCCCCCCCGACAGAAAATTCCAATTTGTGCTTCCGCCTTTTCTTATATAGTTTTAAAAAGAAAGAGAAATTGAATGAAGAAATGAAATATCAATTATTTAAATGCAAATAAAGTTTTGTCACTAATTTAATTCTCTTAGACTTGAAGAGACTTGAAAATAAATGTAAGGAATTAAAAGAGAGAATCAGCCATGATCAAACGACCGGTTGTCCTTAACATGCTCAAAAATAACCAGAAAATCGCATGGTCAGTAGCAAATGTACCGAAGGGGTTGGGGTCAATGTACGAAATGGTGACCAACTTGAAATCTAAAGTAAATGAAATGTTTTTAAAAGTCTTCAACAATAAAGTTTTGTCACTAATTTAATTCTCTTAGACTTGAAGAGACTTGAAAATAAATGTAAGGAATTAAAAGAGAGAATCAGCCATGATCAAACGACCGGTTGTCCTTAACATGCTCAAAAATGACCAGAAAATCGCATGGTCAGTAGCAAATGTACCGAAGGGGTTGGGGTCAATGTACGAAATGGTGACCAACTTGAAATCTAAAGTAATTGAAATGTTTTTAAAAGTCTTCAACAATAAAGTTTTGTCACTAATTTAATTCTCTTAGACTTGAAGAGACTTGAAAATAAATGTAAGGAATTAAAAGAGAGAATCAGCCATGATCAAACGACCGGTTGTCCTTAACATGCTCAAAAACGACCAGAAAATCGCATGGTCAGTAGCAAATGTACCGAAGGGGTTGGGGTCAATCTACGAAATGGTGACCAACTTGAAATCTAAAGTAAATGAAATGTTTTTTAAAAGTCTTCAACACTAACGAGTATGTTCATTCCTTTAAATATGGCCACAATTGTTGTCCTTATGATGCAAAAAACAAATGTTGAATGTTTATACCCCATAAAATATAATTTCTGTTTTGTTGTTAAATGATCAAAAATCATATGCATATATCGTATGCTCGCTCCAGGTATTTAAGTACGCCATTCATTGCGCGTTCCTGATTTGGAGACGATCCATTGCCATCCCAAACCGCCTTTATACCCCCCCCCCCCTCCAACTTTCGCCAAAATCGTACGTGGATGTGTGCCTACCGATGCCGGACTTGGACAATTTGACTTAATCTGACTTTCTCTTGCTTTCTCTATATCTTTTTTCTGGCCGATTTCCCACCCATCACTATGCCAATTTTGTTAGAAGCACCCAATTTTGCACAAATCCTCAATCTGTGATAAAAACACTCTATCGCTATACAATTCTTTTGCGAAAAAAGCACCCCAAAAGGCGGGCACATGTACGTATACAATATCAATGTGAGCACCCACCCTCCCCGTGCCCCCAACCCCCATATCCCCCTAAAGTTTCATGCAACGACAGGGTAGGGGGCAACCTTAACAATTTTGTGGGGACGCCCGGGCGGGAGGGGGGGGGGGGTGGAAAGAATGACCGAGGGAGGGGAAGGGCGGTTGAAATGGTAAACTTTACATAGTCGACAAAACAAACGCATGGCGCGCGCATGTAGCCAAAACGCGAAAATCATCGAGGTTTTGAGCCCTCGACTTCTATTGCATAGCCTCTAGAAAATAGCTCTTACTAGAAAAGTAATGAATAATTTGAACTAATATCTTCAGAATATGCTGTTAAGACCCTAAGGAAGATGATGATATAAAAAAAACTAATCATTTTCAAATTTCAGTCCTCTTCTAAGGGTACACATCACCATAACCTTCCGCGGGCCAGGGTGCAGGGTACTAAAGTCCTTAAAAAAACACTTTGATTGCTGCTTCAAATGTGAATATTTTGACCAGATTTTCGACATAGGTCTTAGATTTTGTTGTATTAAAAAGTTGAAACCTTCAGGATTGTAATCTGAAATGTTAAAAGTCCCGAATTATTCTTGGGCGAAGTCTTGATCAAGCGGCCCGAAACTCCGATTTCCCTGTTTTTTACGCACTATAAAGGCGAGTGCTTTACGAAATCAAAATTACTGAAAAACTGGGACTGTCGATCATATGTGAAATGTTGATAATATTAAAGAAAACAAAAATACGAAGATTTTACAACAAAAATCAATATCCCACCCAGGTAAGGAGGGGACCCCAGGAGAAGCGATTGAACACCGGGTTTCTAACACGCGTTTCAATGGAATCGACTATGGTGGTGTATACCTTTGAGGGCGTTTGTTTTTATCACACACATGTCAGACGACGCTGGACACGGGCGTATTCAGGAATATTCAGGTTTAAATGTGCGAACGAGATTACGTGATCAAGTGAATATTGGGTGGACAAACGCTTAACAACGGTTTAAATTCAATAAATGATACTGACACTGGAGTTGGTTATACTCCAACGGTTTTAGGATGAAATAATTTAGTTCCAACGTGTGATGAATATTATGGGGTCATATTATCAAATCCATTGTTGCATTGAAATTAACGGAAATTCAAAATTAACGGCCGTTCGTGTGTCCACCGTCGTCTGACAAATTGTACAGGTCTAAGGATAATGCTGAATGGAGGTAGTAGTACCACCAGCTTTATACCGGGCTTTATACTTATCAGTTTCATGCCGGGATTGATTGATTCCCGTACAGGGGTGGGGTGGTGTGTCAGGGGTCCCCCCACCCCCCCCCCCCCCCCCCCCGACAGAAAATTCCAATTTGTGCTTCCGCCTTTTCTTATATAGTTTTAAAAAGAAAGAGAAATTGAATGAAGAAATGAAATATTAATTATTTAAATGCAAATAAAGTTTTGTCACTAATTTAATTATCTTAGACTTGAAGAGACTTGAAAATAAATGTAAGGAATTAAAAGAGAGAATCAGCCATGATCAAGCGACCGGTTGTCTTTTACATGCTCAAAAACCACCAGAAAATCGCATGGTCAGTAGCAAATGTACCGAAGGGGTCATTTTAGGGGCTGGGGGTCAATCTACGAAATGGTGACCAACTTGAAATCTAAATTAAATGAAATGTTTTTAAAAGTCTTCAACACTAACGAGTATGTTCATTCCTTTAAATATGGCCACAATTGTTGTCCTTATGATGCAAAAAACAAATGTTGAATGTTTATACCCCATAAAATATGATTTCTGTTTTGTTGGTAAATGATCAAAAATCATATGCATATATCGTATGCTCGCTCCAGGTATTTAAGTACGCCATTCATTGCGCGTTCCGGATTTGGAGACGATCCATTGCCATCCCAAACCGCCTTTATACCCCCCCCCCCCCCCCAACTTTTGCCAAAATCGTACATGGATGTGCCTACCGATGCCGGACTTGGACAATTTGACTTAATCTGACTTTCTGTTACTTTCTCTATATCTTTTTTCTGACCAATTTCACACCCATCACTATGCCAATTTTGTTAGAAGCACCCAATTTTGCACAAATCTTCAATTTGTGATAAAAACACTCCATCGCTATACAATTTTGTTTGCGAAAAAAACACCCCCAAAAGGCAGGCACATGTAGCCTACGTATACAATATCAATGTGAGCACCCACCCTCCGCCGTGCCCCCAACCCCCCATATCCCCCTAAAGCTTCATGCAACGACAGGGTAGGGGGCCCCTCCCCCTACCCATCAATTTCAACTGAATAGGTTTTATTGTTTGACACTGATAAGCTTATCATTCCGGAATTATTTTGTTTATTTCGAGAACAACTTATTTTTTAAATAGCGTATTAATCGATCGTTAGGCGAGTGGACCCTTTGAATACATTGTTTTGATATATTCAAATCATGTAGGTACTTCTTCAATCTCATTTGACATTGCTTTTTTTTTGGTGGGGGGGGGGGGGGAATCAATATTTTGAGTTTTTTCATCTGTGAAGAGTAGAGTAGCACCCCCGGATTTTTCATTGTATGGTTTATTATCATCTCTTTCATTTGTAACCAACCCGGACGTCATATCTTTTTAGGATTTTGAGATATTTATGATTTAAATTTAAAAATTAAAAAATTAAATAAAGAGTGGTTCCCCTGGAATATATAAGGAATATTAACTTAATATATTCTCTTAGTCTTTCTCTCCTTTATATTTTGAATCTATCGTGTACCGATAGTTTGTTTATTAAGAGAAAACTTACTTTTTGCAAATACCCACTGATATTATTGGGGGAGTACCCCCTGTTTTTTCGGACTAGCGGTGCTTCGGACTGACGGGTAGGGGTTTTTTCTTCGGACTGACGAGCCTTCGGACTGGCGGTGTGTTTTTAAAAATAAAAAAATTCGGACTGACGGGCCTTCGGACTAGCGATGTGTTTTATAAAAAAAGATAAATTCGGACTAGCGGGCCTTCGGACTGACGGGTCTTCGGACTGATGGGCAAACCCCGTGAATATACATGTAGGTCAATACAATGTACGCCCCGTTGCGTTGATATTATCGTTTGTTTGTCGTTCGTCTTTGGTAGTGCAGGGTGGCTCAACATAAAGCTGAAGCAGGTGTTGTGGTCTAGTGTGATAATATTCGAAATTATAAGTTCAAACATGGTAGTTAATTAATGATTAATTATTCATTCATTGCCCGATTTATTGATTAATTATTGATCATTCATTATTGTTTCATCATTAATTACTCAATAATAAATTGATGATAAATAAGTATTAATAATTGATTATTGATTAATTACTTATTGCTCATTAATTGTTGATCATTAATCAATCATTAATTAATCCTAATTAATTATTTGTTAATCATTAATAAATTATTAATTATTATTTTTTATTAATTACTTGTTTTTGCCTTGGTTGACTTTGATGTGATTAATCTATTCTTAACTAGACCTTTAACTCACATCATCTTCAGGGGCGTTTGTTAATGTAAACAATCAAGTACTATAAATGCAGTCAAATAAATTAAGAAGCAAATTGGTAAACATGTCTTCATAATGTAATTTTCATAAATTGAAGAAATGAATTAAGAATGATTATAGCCCACGAGATACGTTGTCAATGCTTATATTAAATTGTCATCAATTAGTGGATCCGATTTAAAGAACGATAATACTTGTAAATGCTTCATAATTATTATGATTCAATGTTTGTATCAAATATTAAAGGCATATTATGTGATATTTTCCAGGGAGCGCCCTCTATTCATAATTTTGTTTAGAAAGTAGATTTTCTTGCCGATTTACATTGCAATAAAAAATAAGATAGACAATAAGTTCTGGTATGATACTCTATTCTCTTGGTCATCTTTGATATGTATTGTTAACAACGGTGTTTTAGACTTCAATCGCAAAGCAATACTTGTGGTGGAATAATAAAATAAAGATTGGAGGTAAATCGATAAACTATGCTCATTGGAAGGAAAAGGGTGTTATTTTTATAAATGATTTACTGAAAGATAATGGGACTTTTATGTCAAAAGACGAGTTTGAAGAAATTTATCAAGTGAAAACCAATTTCCTAGAGTATAATGGTATTGTAAGAGCAATTAAGTCAAACTTCAATATCAGTCAATTAAATGGGTCGAAATCACCTTTTAGACCTAGTAACGTGGAACTACTGTTCAAACAGCGAAAAGGTTGTACTTTATTACCTTATGTACCTTTAAGTCTTTATAGAATCAAAGAAAATGAAACAATCCATTAATAAGTGGCAATTAGACTTTGGTATAGAAAATAGAGAGTGGAAAAAATATGTCTTTTAAATGTTAAGTTTTCCGAAGACACAAAGTATAGATGGTTCCAATATAGAATCATTCAAAGTATTTTAGGAACGAATAGTCATTTGCAAAAATGTAATATTAGAGGAGATGACTTATGCACTTTTTGTAAACAAAACTCAGAAGCAATTACGCATCTTTTCATAACTTGTCAAATCTCAAAGGTCAAACAAATGTGGACTTGAATATGAATCCATTAACAATACTTTTTGGATCAAATTTGAATTTTACCCTAACATTGATAATGCCAATGGCGAAATTCCATATTTATAGAGCAAAGATGACAGAAAAACAGCCAGATTTAGACATTTTCAAACACGAAATTAAGTATTATTACAATATTCTAAAATACCAAGCCACATGTAATTCAGATTTGAATACATTTCTGGGAAAATGGCATAAATGGCAAAGTCTCTGCACTGATTAACGGATAAGTTTCATTTCCATATATTTGTCAATATGTTACCCATGTAAAAAAAATGTAAGTGACAGTACTATGTTTATATCAGCTGTCAAGAAAAAATCAAGAAAAAAAATCATGAATACATTTCAAGTTACAGAGCGATACGATTCCTAATTACCTCAAAATCATAGTTTTAGAGTAAATTTAGAGTAAAAATAACTTGTCGGCGCAGACTCCAACAGTTTATTTCACTCTAAAACCATGATGTTGAAGTAATTAAGAATCGTATCGCCCTGTAACTTGGAATGGATGTACTATTTATAATCAGAAATGTAAATCTGAAAGAAAATCTGCTTTCACTTTTTTTTCGAGGATTGAGGGCTTTCGTATCCTTTGTTTATATTTATAGGGCTTGTTGTTTGTGCTCAGGGCCGGACTTAACTCGCATCATCTTTAGGTAAACATCCAAGTACTATAAATGCAGTCAAAATAAATTAAGAAGCAAATTAGTGAACATGTCTTCATAATGTATTTTTCATAATTGAAGAAATTAATTGAGAATGATTATAGCCGATGAGATACGTTGTCAATGCTTATGTTAAATTCTCATCAATTAGAGGATCTGATCTAAAGACAACGATAATACTTGTTAATGCTTCATATTATGTTTCAATGTTTATTGTACTAGATATTAAGTATTCGTTCGTATCTTTTGTTTACATTTACAGGACTTGTTGTTTGTTGTTTGTGCTCAGGGCCGGACTTACCATTGGGCCAGATGGGCCCGGTCCCAGGGCCCCAGATTTGTGGGGCCCCAAGTTCAGAAAGAATAAGATACAAATAAATTACCAACACTTTAACACGACTCTGTTATATACAGTCATAAAAAGTAATTATACAGGTAATAAATGTACCTTTAACTCTAAAAATATATATCCTACCTAAAAATATTAAATAATAAAATTGTTGAGAAATTTATCTTCGTTAATATGAGATATTGCACGCTAGGATCGGTTGAATATTTAAGAAATGACAATCCAAAATGTAAGGTAAAGTCACAATTTCAAATTCACATTTTACATTTCAACACGGGGAGAGAATGACAGGTAGCATGTGTGTGGCGTATTGATCCATCGAAACAATGCGGCCGACTGTCCAGCCTGCGCATGCATCCCCCAATTGCACTATCGGTAATCGATAAGGTACCCGTAGATTGGTCCGCGTGTAGAAAATAAAAATGTGAAAATGAAATTCGGACTTCTCCTTACATTTTTGAGTGCCACTTCCTCAAAAATCACCCGATCCTAGCATATTAAAGAAGACAAATTTTTCAACAACTTTTTTATTTAATATTTTTAGGTAGGATATATATTTGAAGAGTTAGAAGCCCATTAATTACCTGTATAGTTACTTTTTTTGATGACTGTATAGAGAGTGCTCGTTTTTGTATGATACAATTCTTCTCATGATACGCTTCCTTTATTTCTGCTTGCATTCGAACTTACCCCCTCTAAGCGAGTTTTGTCTTTTTTAAGACTCTTCTTGTTTCATCAGCCTTTAACCTTCATTATGTAGCAATTCCTCATTTTAATCTAAAGACTGAGAGTTACTGATAGGTATATAAAATGAACCCGATTAAAAAAAAATATGCCTAACCCTTTTACGTGAGATGTCAAAACTTCACATGTTTGAATGTGTTTTGTGTGTAATATCCTTCTAATCTCTCTGATACACAAAGGTTATAATAATGTGCTGTGCTGCTCTACAAAAACGAGATTCAAGAAGTCCCTATTTTGCTGATCAACGGAATCAAATGAAATACCAAAGTGTACATTTATTCTTAAACTTCAATGAACATTCTTGAAAATAAAACAGTGGCAATAATAAAATCTAAATATGGTAACAGATTGTTCTACATCCATCAACTATGGCTGTGTGTCTATAATCATTAGGAAGTCAGTGATCCTATTATATTATTCTAGGCCACCATTTCTATTTAGACTTTAAAAAACCCATTAACAAAAGATTTGTTTGAGAATTTTAAAAATAGATTTGTTGTTTTTCTTATTTGCGTCACAACTTGCATTTATTGGGGGGGGGGGGGGGGGGTAGCATAAAATCTGCTTTAAAATTATCATTGGAGTAGAGCTATTAATATATTAAGAAGATGTCAGTTTCTTAACAAGAAAGTTATGGAAGAAATTAAAGAGAAAAAAAGAACATTACAATGCCTGAAACTAAAGGATACGCAAGGGGGACGAGAATTTTTTTACATTTATTTTTACTTGGCTTTATAATAAAATAAATAAAATAGGTTAGTGTGTTTTCCCTGATGTAATGTTCTGTGATGGGAAGAGAGGTCCGAATCCGGATGATACACCTAATTGCCATGATTACACCCAATATGACATTGAACAAAACATCTAAGACAAAACAAACAATCTTTGTATCAAACATATGTATTTATTCATACAATCGGATGGAGATGTTGAATTAGACATTTAATGCATATCAAACGAGGAATAAAAACAAAAAGTTAAAGACATACTAAATACAAGAGTGTAAGCATATAGGATATTGATTATCCTTTTAAATATATTCATCATCCTGAAGTTATGCGTGCATAAACGCTGCATACTCCATACAACCCATCCATTAGATGAGTCGGCACCTGGATCTAGGATGCAATGTACGAGCATAAGTATACCGGCGCCACTTTGAATGTCATCTATGAAGATACCATTTGGTAACCCCCCGCAACTGAACGGATACAGACGTCTGAAAGTGATGTATTTTGACATAACTAGTGTAATTCGAACAATTACCCAAATCGGTTCTCCATGGATAAAGGACCTCTATGGATAGGGAACCAGCCCATGATGAATGTTTGCAACTTATACCGGAGAATATTAATAGAGATTGGTATAATATAACTGTATTTGTATTAAGTGGCATTCAGAGTTCATGAAACCATCTTTAAATGGTCAAAACTCATACAAAATAACATTTAGGGGGAGTAAGATTCAAAATGCTACTTGGATAAACCAGAAAACCATAATAAGTTATGTTTTAATAGCTGCCATATTGCTTAATATTCAATCTACTAAATAATCCTCCACGCAGCCGTTATATTGTAGGGCTGTATTCATAACTGTTTCTGGTCGTGTGCCACGAATTGGAACCCCGTATTTTGAGGAGGTGTGACATTTTACACTGTTAATGATGTTTATGATATCACCGTTTCTATATTTCTCGTCATAAAATAACCAATTTGGTGTCATTACAAAGCACAATCAATATTCTTTCCATACCATCCACAAAATAATGTCTTAATTATTTCAGTTTTAATTGGGAGCAAATAATTGATCAACGGGTGCTTGGGGAGGAGGATAAGGAACCGGAGGAGGAGGAACCAATCTCTAGACAAGCTATGAAATACTTCATTCACTTGACTTATTGATAATCAATATACATGCTATGTGGAATGTCAGAGAGATCGGGTTGATGTGAACCGTTGAGGAGTAAACAGGAGTGTTGGGGAGGAGGATGAGGAATCGCAGTGAGGAGCTAACCTCACAGACACGCAATGAAATACTTCATTCACATCACTCATTGACGATACATGCTAGATAGAATGTCAGAGAGATAGGCTGTTGTGTACCGATTAGATGTAAACCGATTGGTTTATTTATACTGATAACAATTCATACACTTGTGCATAGTATCTTAAAATAAATTAACCACTTCATGGAATGAAGCAGTATAAATATTGCGATACTAGCCCAACAAGTCCTTTTACTTTCTGTACGTATGGTATGTTTACTTTGTTATAACCAGACAAATGACAGCTTACAAATTACAAGTTCAAAAAGCCCGCGTGTACATCTCGTGCTTAAATGTCCCAAGCGATATTATACGGTGTGCATATTACATGCGCGCAATCTTGAAATTTGTCCAGAATTTATCAATTTATCAATTTTGAAAGATATACGGCGCTTATCGAGATGTGGGAAGGGGTGGGGGCTTGAGTCCATCGGTGTCTGTTGATCATTGTCCGACAAAAGTACTTACATTGCATCTTGCACAATTACCGAATACTAATTTATTTTACCCATGCTCAAAATCTGTATAACATGGTAATTATTGGTCATATGTTTGTGTTTGGTGCAATATTATTACAAAACGTCAATTTAAAATTAATTATGACACTAAATTATGATAACGGTTAACTTTATTTCAGAAATACGTTTTCACATACTTATATTGTTACAAATTTTGACCACCCTGTTTAAGGTTTCCTTTATAACTAAAGACAAAGGTGGCAACATTTTTCTTTGTAATACTAGTGTATACTTTTGAATTATGCAGCTTAATAAATTACAATTTTATCTTCACGGTATGTAAATGACCAATGAACATTTTGTATTTTTTTAGTGCATTTCTTGATGTTTGCACCCTATATTAGATTATCTACCCACCCTGTATAATGACCTTGATATTGTCATTGTGAGATTCATAATTTTTTTTGTATGCTTTCATGAAATGTATACTTTCCGTATACTCCTATGTATAGTTTTAATGCTAAAAATGTTTTAAGCAAAATCCATGTAATTGTTTCCATTTTTAGCATATGTCACAACTCAAGGCACACGACCTTCTATATGATGTGGTACTCCATGCACGGCAATTGAGCAGAAACAATGCAAGCCACATCCCACATAATGAATTTGTTCCGTGGAAGTGGTCCATCCTTTTCACTCTCAAATCAGCCGGGACATCCTCGAGTTTTCCACTGCTGATCGCCCGTTGTAATTGGTCACGCCGTCTTTCTAAATTTGCCAACTTCTTATACCAGATGTCGATTTAATCCGCTTGAGAGTTGACAAGATTTCACTCAACGCCTCTCCGTATACCGTGAAAAGGATGGACCCACCGACATTACCGGGTGGCCTGAATTATTCTATGGAGGTTCTTTTGAATTTCCAGAGGAAAACGAAGGATCACCAAGTAAGTTTGTTGAGACTCATCACAGAAGAGTATGCATGGAATATTCAAATTCCTAAGGTTGAGGCCTCTATCGCTAGTATGATAGAGGAATCTAAAGCTGGTTTTTCACGAATGAAATTCCCCTTGCAAGCCTACCAACAATATCTATTGTTGGTGGACAGCAAGAGGAAGGATCGTGCCCAGTTTTTAGATGTTCCTCAGCCATCAACTAAATCGAAAGGTCCATCCAAGCACACTCAACAGCAGCAATCTACAATCAACGGGAAAAACTGGAACACTTCCACAGCTAGACACAACCCAAAGTACAGCAGAAAACCTTACGAGAGAGGCAAAGACGGACATCAGAAAGATTTCCGTCGAGAGAAAAACCAACGGTAGTTTCATTCACTACCACCAAACGGCTCTTTTCAGAGCCACCCTGTTTTCCAAAAAGAGAAAATGACCACATAAAATGGATTGCTAAGTAAACTAATTTGTTTAACTGTACGCTGTACCACGGCTCTTTTCAGAGCCAGGTTAACTTCATAAAAAGAAGTTAATGAAAGAGATCACTCACTCCCCGTGTAATATACACAAATAATATTGTTCCCCAACCATAATAGTTGGTTCATATTACAATATTTATTTAAAAGGCCTGAGTTTCACGAAATAAATGTCATTTTTTGATTTACATTAACACAATCATTATCCCCACCATAATGATTTTGATTAATAAAAAAATTAAAAAACATACTATGACATCGATCTTTGAGAAAAATACTTTTCATAAGCTTGATATGAAATATTTCATTTCATTTTACATGAAAAACTTCATTTTATATGAAACATTTTTTGTGCAACACTTTGTTTACAAAAGACACAGTGCAACGAAGACTTGAACCAGAACCCTAAGTGAATAGTACACAACTCTGATCTTTCTTTTGAGATTGAAAGAAGGTTCCAACCTATTTACCCGTCTCTTTTATTAAAATCGGATGTATGGCCACTTGAGTGGCTTAAGGTCGAATTCAAAAGTTGCATCCAAACAATGCTAATTTGTTCATACAACCAAAGGCAACCACGCTTGGATGTTAGGGCAGACTGCCCCCCTGCCACGAAAAACGGGGACGGAGAAGCGGGAAAATGGGGACGAGAAGAAGGGGAGAAAAGATAGAAAGAAGGGGAAGGAGAGGGAGAAAGAGAAGAGAAAGGGGGAGGAGAGGGAGAAAGAGAAGGGAAATGGGGACGAGAAATTGTTCATGTAGTACATTTAATGTGCGCATTTTTTTGACTGTGCGATTTCTTTTGGAGCGTGCGATTTTTTTTGACCCCCCCCCCCCCCCCCCCCCCCCCCCCCCACTTACTGAAATTCACGAGGTAAGTGACTAGAATTTGTTTTGGGGCAACCTTTTACGAAAATGCTTAAAAATAGGGACGATATTGATGTTTGCCCCCCCCCCCCCCCCGGAATGACAATGCTGGCTACGCGCCTGCTTCATACTTTAATGAGGTCAAAGGTCACACACCAAGGTCAAAGGTAATCTGAGGTTAAGTTGCAAAATAATGGGAAACTTCGTGTCAATGAAGTCGAAGGTTACATATCAAGGCCAAAGGTCATCTAAGGTTAGATGTAAAATAAGGTGAAAACATTCTTTTTTCATACAAAGACCGATGGAAACCAAACTGGGATCATATACAATATGGCAACTTTTATATGACAATGAGGTCAAATGTTACATATTGAGGTCAATTGTCTTCTGAGGTTAAGTTGCAAAATAAGCTGAAAACATCCAACATGACCATAGATCTATATGAGTAATTCTTGATATTTACTAACGGTTCCTTTTACATGATGGCGGTTCTGCATCGTTGTTGCTCTCGTTTATTTAATGGGATCTTGTTGGCGCATCAAATTATAAGGGCTTGAAAACTGCATGAGAGCGCTGTGCGACAAGGGTTCAAGGTCAGCGTAATGTGACGCGCCAACGAGATCCCAACGATTTTATTTTTGCCGTTGT
Organism: Ophiura sarsii; assembly: GCA_035610835.1. NCBI lineage: Eukaryota > Metazoa > Echinodermata > Ophiuroidea > Amphilepidida > Ophiuridae > Ophiura > Ophiura sarsii. The sequence continues at coordinate 69,731,229 of CM069454.1, forward strand.
TATGTTTCAAAATATGTGTTCCTTTCGTTGGGATGCGCTTGGGGAGTAATCGTTTTACTGGGATTTTTTTGTTGAAATTTCGATGATTGTTTACGACCGAAGTGTAAGGATTTGACAGTTGATCTGAATCATCACATGGTACGCGCTTATGGCACTGACTGTTAAGACATTTAACTCCATTCTAGCAGAATAAGTTGAAAACGGATGGATGCTCCCACCCCCGGTGAACCAGTATGGCATTTGCACATACTTAGATAATAATGTGTTACACATTTTTATCAAATTGAAGCGGTGGTTCATACAGTATCTTGTATGAAAATAGAAGAAGAAAAAATGAATGTGATATTTGTTGACTTTTAAAAGTATTGTATTCGTATATTGCTTTTTTGTATAATATTATCAAATGTATGTATCAGATTAACCTCTCATCACTTTTTTGATAATTTTTTTGGTCTAAATTTAAATCATGTGTCATTTTTGGGAGCCATTGAATTAATTCCCACTCAAATCCATTAGACGTCCTATCAAAATTGCGTTCGAAAACCTACTTTTTGTTGTTGAATGATGCATGCACCCTGTACGAGGGTTTTATGGTGCGAGCGATAGAGCATTCGCCAACTTTCCAAATGGGTCATTTTGAAAGCTGTCTGATAGACAAAACAAGAAGATCAAACCCATGTTTTAAACAAATTCAAATCTGATAACTTCGAGCTAGCGAGAATGGAAAGGATGCTGTATTTGAATAATATCTCCGGTTTCGGTTATATTATTTATAGATACCAACCAATTAAACGGTTTACAGCCTGGCATGCTCGCGCTGTACCCATACCATATGCTTCCCATAGCGTAATCATTTCATGGCAGGTTATAAACACCTAAAACAAAATGTCCAAGACCTGGTGCTTTGATGTTGGCTACTTGAAAATCAATAATCGTTACAACAAACTTCAAAACTATCGATTTTTATGAATGACGTATCAAACTACTGTGATGGGATCGAGAATACGTCCGACACCGGGTGCAATACGATACCCTTTGACCGGTTGCTGAATTAATGAGGGCGCTATACGACGATACCGTTAATTATATTGAAACAAACCTGTACTTTCCTGTATCTTCTGATTACACCATCAAAGAGGGAAGATCAGTCAGGGAGGATCAATCAGGGAGTCAAGTTGGGTGTAAAATTCAAGTTAATTGCTACAGCACTAAAATCAGGGCAGAATAATCATGGGTGATGTGAATGGGAAAGTGATGTATTGCCGATGTGAATGATGGAGATAATTTAGATAAATGTAGCTGTAAATAAATTGTGTTGAAAGTAAATTCGTCGTCAGTCTGTATTTCGCCTCGCAAACGTATAATTACACTTATACAACGAGCCCTGGTGTTACATTGCCAACTTCCAGTGCACGCTACCACAACTGAGGCCGTCCCGATCCCGTTACACTACGAAGAAGAAATTTGCCCATTTGCTATACCGTACATAATGGTCACGCGTTACGAGCTCGCCTCCCAATAGGTGGTACACGTTTAAGTTCCATGCTGTCAAATTCCTTAAATATTTTTAAAACAAGCCACAAAAGCTATCTCAACACAATTGGTATCATTTTAAACCCCTAACAACAAGCTATCTGTCTGCAAATGGCATTGGTATACATGTAGCTATACAGAAGAAAATATAGCTGTTTGAAGTTTGGAGACCAGGGTGGTGCCGGAAGGGGTGCCGCCTGTACAAACTCAATGGGGATAATCCCGTTCTTTTTACAATAACTACTGATGTTACAAACACCATTCTGGTCCCACTGTAAAGGATATCTAGTATGTTGTTCAACAGACTTGTCAACTATTTGAAACAACTTTATTAGTTATGGATAAGACCATGATCATCAGCTTTCTTCCTATTCGCTACACAGTCAACATGAATAATCAGCCTCAATTTACCGGGAAAAGTTGATGTAAAAAATATCCGATTTTTGGTACCGATTATGGATTTTGGATTATTCAACATTGTATCAGGGTATTGTAACCTGACTTGAACAGCTGCAGTCCTGCAAAGACCCCGATGTGAGTCCAGACCTGGGCAAATACGATTTTTCGGTCACTTTCGATTTCTTTTTCCTCTTAGTTTAATTAAAAATCATCACAGTCACAGGGTTAATAAATGTTAGCAACATTCAAATAAAGATACATTTTCATTTCCCTTTACTGAATTTGAGATTGAAACGTCATTAAATGGGGACAATCGTGTTTTTTAAATGCCATGTGGAAGTGGGATGAAATCAGGAAGCCTTGCAACGCTTGTATTTTAATTGCATAAAATGAATATTAAGAGCTGAGGTAGGCATACCGACCGAGGCATATGCAATTTTCTTTTTTATAACTACAAAATTATGTGCTGTTTGACAAATACACATGTTAAATTTGGTCCACTAAAGTTTGGAAGGTCGTAGCTAAGCGCATTGGTAAGGATAAAGTGTGTGTTTACATGACTGTACTAAATTGCAGCACCAAACGCTTTCTAATTGCATCTGAAATCTTTGATTTGTAAATGTACGCAAACAGTACTCCAAGATCAGCACTTGAATGCATCCCTTGTATTGCGGAAGTATCTTTCCCTGTGGCTACCATATTTAAAGATAACGGGTCATTTGTTTCCATATGGCTACCATCTTTAAAGATGACGGGTCATTTGTTTCCCTGTGGCTACCATCTTTAAAAAGATGACGGGTCATTTGTTTCCATATGGCTACCATCTTTAAAGATGACGGTCATTGGGTTTCCCTGTGGCTACCATCTTTAAAGATGACAGATGCATTGAAATGAGTACAAACATGCCTAGTATTGGTATAGTAATCCTTTGATAGAATTTTAAAGTTGCGAAAGGTTTCTGAAAAATCTCTTTTGTATATGGTAAAAATATATAGGCGCGTGAAAAGTGTTAAAGATGACGGGTCATTGGTTTCCCTATGGCTACTATCTTTAAAGATGGCGTGTCATTTGCCAGTTAGTCAGCTATGCTCGGCGAAAGTCGTAAAAGGCTACTACAGGGCACTTGGCCCCAAATTAGTGTAAACGCAAACGATAGACTTTAATCCAAGTAGCTTCATGTAGGCGTTTCAGCAATGTGTGACCGTTTATACTTCAATTAGAACTGAAGACTATTATACTCAGCGACAACCATTCAAGTATGTAATGTATTTACTTACAAGCAAACAGCTTTCTTTGCCTTAAAATATTAAACAAATTTTAACTGCGGTCACTTTCAAATTTCTGGACATAAATTACTTGGATAAACATAACAGATGTATCAAGATTTGACTAATTGGCACACACACAGATAACTTCATTCCATGTACAAGGTTACAAAAATTGGGTCCGTTTCTGCCCCTAGATTTCACGGCCTGTCGTGTTTGTGACAATTCTAAAGGTCTATAGTATAGTCTATTTCCCTTCCTCTGGACAGTTAAGTAACTTTATAGGCACTACATTTATTCAGCCGTACATATTGCCCGTCTTTCTACGCGTGCGTGTATACGCCATTGCCTATAATAGTGACGCGGTGACATCACGGTCTCGTGAAAGTAAAATATACCACAGAGATCTGGGCCAATTGTTTGAATCGTTTTCTCATCTAAAGGCGAATTTGTAGCCGCTCATGTTTTCAATTTTCTGATCAGATGCTGACATTGGTTTCTGTCAAAATTGGACTAAACTTACACACATACGATAAAGAATAGGAAAGATTAGAACACAGTAAAGACTGAGTTGCCTAAATGAAACCGCACGGGGACACACCACCCCGTTCTAATAATAATGTTTGGTCTAACGTATTATGTAAAATTACGTGAACAATTTGGTAAACTCTTTTTTTATAAACTTCAGTGATTGTATTTAACTTGTTTTATACAATAAGACAACAATGGTGTGGTTTTACGCAAGAACCTTGGCATAACAGTTCTTTATTCAACTGACGTTAAAGATCACCTGACATCTGACGTTGAGGGCGCATATTATGGGAGATGAAAGGCTGTTAATATATAGCCATCCATTTATGCCACGCCAAGAAGTGTATTGTAATAAACCATAATGTTTCTTCATGGATAGTGAAAGCTTTCTTCGATAAGCATGCATTGGCGGAGCCAGGGGGGCCTGGGGGGCACGTGCCCCCCGGGTCCCTGGCACCAAAAAAAAAAAAGGAGAAGAAAAAGAAAGAAAAGGGAGAAGAAAAAGAAAGAAAAAGGAGAAAAAGGAAGAAAGAAAAGAGAAATAGTAGAGGGTATAGAGTTCTTTATTTGTTACATAGTACGTTTCCATGCCCCCACCCCTTATTTTATACATTCCCGGCACAGATCCCGGCATATCAAGGCAATAATGGCATAGCCAGAGGGTTAAGAAGGGGCCGACCGCTCCTTCTCCCATATTATTCGCCTCAATTTTGATAAGAGGAATCATAGTTAAAGTATGACGTTCAAATACAAAGATAGCATTTTTCGTTGTAACTTGTATGTGCCCCTTCCCCCAAAAATAAATTCATTGCAAATTAATAAGATAGTTTGAAGCCAAAATGTACCTCAATCCTAGCAAAACCGGGTAAAATAGCAAAACATTTAACAATGAAAGCAGTGTCATAAGGCCAAATTATATCTCAAATGTGGCAAATAAGTATAAAGAAGCCAGGGGTTTTCGTAAAAAAATAAAAATTAAATGTGACATTTTAATAGAAGCAACAATGTATCTCAATCTTGGCAAAATTAATGTAAAAAAAATCGCGCGCTACGCGCGCACGTGAGATGAACGTTAACTTTAATTTTGGAATCTAATTTTAAGACAAAGTGTATCTCGATCATGATAAAATTGCTTCTCAGAGAAGCTAATATTTCGTGCGTTTTGCTCATGTTCCTCGAAATATTTGCTTAAGTTTTTAAGCTTGTACCAGCGAAAATTGGCAAAATATGTAGAATAGCAAACAAAATTGCGCGCTACGCACGCACATGCCCCAAACGATAAGACTTGGGAACAGTCCTTGTGTGACTTAATTTCTTGTTGTCCGTTTCGGGAGAGCACGAGGGCCGAGCGGGTGGGTGAAGTGTGGGTGGACGTTTTAGAACCGCAAAATATTTACGTTTCTTTTTAGAAGCTTGTTATCAGCAAAAAAGGCGCTCAATTATGACAAAATTAGTGTAAAATATGCAATTTTGCGCGCTAAGCTCGCATGAACCTTCAAACATTACATTTTGCTTCATAACAAATTAGTAACAAATGTTGTGCGCTACGCGCTAATGTGACTTAAAACATTAACTTTATCTTTATGAAACTTTTATGAAGGCAAGCCTCAATCATAGCAAACTGTTAAATAGCACATTTTTCGCGCGCGCTTCGCGCGCCTGTTAAGATATCAGGTCACTTTTTTTTTTACTTCGTCAATTTATAGGTATCTGATTAATAATAATTTCAAAAATATATGATTTTGATTTGCAGCTTTAGTTTTCTTTTAAAGGTATATGACCTGATCACTTTTTTGGGGCTATGATTTTTTTTTTCACATCAAGATATTTTGGTATCAGAAGAATCCCCATATTTTTCTCATTATGTCTGTAAAATCTTAGGGGCCAGAAATGTTTCATTTGGAAATTATAGGCTAAAATGTGCCAAAGGTGGTTAACCACCAACCAGTCTGTGTACTACTCAATGGGCACATGTCTTTTGAACTTGCGCTTCTAAAAATAGAACCATTGGAGTTATGCAACTCAAACTTTGGAATGCAACAATTTTAAGGATGACCTCATGTAAAATAGAAAGTTGAAAATCGGGTCATCTACCTTTAAATTTACAAAAACAAAAACGTACAAAAAAGAAGATAGAATTACCCAAAAGAAAATGTTCTTATTGCCAGTTAATATTTAGTAAATACATAGAATATATTAGTATAATTATGCTCAACTTCTTTCGTGCATTAATAAAAAACAAAATATTTATTAGAAATGAAGAGGTGGCTTTTTGATAAAATGTTGGTCAAAAGTATATACCAGATCGCACCAAATGAGTTCGAAAATTGCATTTTTTTTCTACTTCAAAGGGGGGCACATCCCCCATCAGACAACCCCCTGTCCGAGCATAGCTCGGAGGGCAGTGCTGCGCACCGCTTGGATGGTACCTTATCAAGTTCAGTTTTTGAGGCCTCACATTAACTTTTATGGATCCGAGCCTGAGTGCCCCCCGGATAAAATAATCCTGGCTACGCCTATGGCATGTGATACGATTTTGGGTTAGCCAGTGATCAATAAGCTTTTTTTTGTATCGCCAACATAACGTTATCGTTACGTCATCTGTCAAGTGATCTCCAGTCACAGTAATTGGATGAAATAGTTACAATAAATGGGCCTAGTAAAATACGTAGCACATAATTATCAAATACACGTGTCCAATAGTTATTAAAACACAATTATGATGAATGAAAGTCAACAAATACATTGTTATAGAATGTGTGGGCTATTATTATTTACAAAAAAAATGCTTGATTTATAAAACGGCATATTTCTTCACATTTTATTTACAATATTTACAACAGGTGGAAACATGTATATCATCACACAATAGGAGAGTTCACACGATAGCTGTGTCTGTCTATGATAAGCCAACGCTACGTAATGGGATTTTGTAAGGTGAATGCAACAAAATATGAATACATTGTTATCAATTATGACACTAGGCATTTAATAGTTTTTTAGATATTGATATTGCATAATTAGCCATGTGATAGTATACAAATATTTACTGTTCATGAGGGAATGGTGCAAATCAATCAATCAATCAATCTTTATTTCCATATAAAAAAATAATACATCAAATCACAATCACATATATAAAAAAACCACAATATGGAGGAGTAGACTGGAAAGCCAATGAGGCCCGTTTATGGTCTACCCCTTAAAACAAGCAGTACATAAACAAACATTTTATACTACAATAAACAATAAGAAACCCACAACACCATTATACAAGACAGAACAAGGACGGGCTCAAATACAAGAGATTACTCGTAATTTTGGATAAGGTTTTGCTTTAACTGGGTTCGGAAATGCTTTAACGATTTGGATTGTTTCATGTTTTCGGGAAGTGAATTCCAGAGAATTGGACCATTGGTTCGAATAGCACGGTCGGGGAAAGTCTTTTTGTTATTTGTCATGTTAAAATCATTGCCATGTCTTGTTGGGTAGTTGTGAACATCTGAACGCTTTGAAAAGAAGGTTTTAAAAGCTCTGGGTAGATCATTTATGGAATATTTAAACATGAATACCCCAAGTTCCATTGTGTACATATCGGTTATTGTAAGAAAATTATACTTAGCAAATAAAGGTGCTGTGTGACTTCTATAGTGACTATTAGAGATGGTTCTAATAGCAAAATAGCTCCCAGAGGTGACTGGAGACCGTGGGCCTACGGTCGAGGGAAAATAGTAGGCCCACGGTCTCCAGCTACCGAGGGACCTATTTTTGCACCATTTCCCGAATATAGAGCAGTATATATTTGTTTTATATAACATGTACAAATATTTTCTGTCATTTGAAATACTTGATTTAAAGAAAAGATAATAGACATAGGCGCAGGCCTGCTTAAAGGTAGATGTTCTGATTTGCTGGCCCGATTTTCAATTTGATGTTTTCTATTTTACATGGAAGGTCATCCTTCCAATTGTCACATTCCAAAGTTTAAGTTGCATAACTCCTATGGTTCTTATGTTAGAAGCACAAGGTCAACAAAATTGCCCATTGAGTAGTACACAAACTGACTGGTGGTTAGCCACAGTAATTCGCCATTTTAGCCTATAATTTCTAAATGGAACATTTCGAGCCCCTAAGATTTTACAGACATAATGAGAAAAATATGGGGATTCTTCTGATATCAAAATATCTTAATGTGAAAAAAAATCTCATAGCCCCCAAAATGTGATCGGAACATACACCAAGTCAAAATCAATTACCGCGATCGCGAGCCCGAGAAAAAGTGCCCATAAAAAGGTAATATTTCCTAGCAGTCCTCATCACAGAGAAATTAGTACTTTTGTATTAGAATTTTTTTCCCTCCAGTGTAGGGTGTAGTAGGGAAATAGTTCAGAAATGTCATGTCACATGATGTAGTATTCACCTATAAAATAACATATAATATAAACTATCGCGTGGCTGCTATCTAGTGGGCCTACCACTATGAATATGTTAAAGGGTGTGAACTCTTAGGCATCGCCTCAATAACTGCTGTAACTCCTTCATTATTCATTTAATCTATATAAATTAAACACATTTTCTTGAAGAAAATGATGCGATGAATCCAACCATGAACATGAAATTTTCTGTTTTGGAGCTAGTTATAAAAAAACACGTTTATTGACCCATTTTAGGTTTTGTCAAGATAACTAAAAATATATTTTGTCAAATTTTGTCGTTCTACGGTCGTACATGTAGATTGATTATAATCCTAATAAAATTATTTATGAGGAATATGAATGTTTTAAATATCTTATTTATTTTTTGAATTATTGACCAAAAAGTGCCAACAATTTGATTTGTTTCCTCAAAACAAAAACAAAAAGGTGCCAACAATTTGATTTGTTTCCTCAAAACAAAACAAAATCACATTTTTGGCACTTTTTTGTCAAAAATGGGTCAAAAAACGTGGTTTTTTTTATAATTTCTCCAAAATGGTCAGTTTCATGTTCATGGTTGGATTCATTGAACCTTTTTCTTCAAGAAAGTGTTACTTTTATATAGATTAAATGAATAATGAAGGATTTACATCAGTTTTACGGAGGCTATGCTGAGAGTTCACGCTCGCTTTAATTAGGGTGACGCCCAGGCTTCGAGAGGTCTTTGTTACCCTACTGTTGTTGTTGATGGGATCTTTGTCATACTCATGATACTCGCCGAATATGTAGAATAACATAAAAACATCTAAAATATAACATAAACGCGTGCACAAAAAGACCAATGAGCGTATAATAACGCAACTAGGGCCTACAGGCCTGATCATACTGCACCACGCTCGAAATCTGAGCGCAAGAGTTGTCAAAGCTACGCTTGTCACAAAATGTACCGACGTTCTGCCACTCATCGGGGATCTACGCTGAAAGGTAGCGTTGGTCAACGATCGACCAAATCATTAAATGCGTCAACGCTATGGGCGAGCCTATGGTGTCTGGAGAACAGACGACCAAACTACCTCCTAAAACGAAGCAAATTTGTAGTTCTAGCACATCACAGCCATCAACATCGTAACAAACTTGCTTAGGCCTACTGTTTAAACATACCTTGACATACACAATATCATTCCATCAGCAAAATAGTTTGATTTGCCTTGGATGAGCCTATTTCGGCTGTATTTTCATATTTTCATGAATGGGAGCTCAAGAAAAAATATTTGACGTCAAAAGTCGGGCATAGTGTTCTGCTTGTTGATTGTTCCGTTGACAGCGGCAACACTACAAAGCTGGCGTGAATTCTACTTCAGCGTTGGCCCGAGCGTTCGCCGATCTCACCCAAAGCGTAAGCTGATCGAATTATCGGAAAACGCTTTCCTGATCGGGCGTTGTTTTGCTTTGGTTATGGGCGCATAGAGTGCAAGCGTTGCAGCGTTGGTGAAGTATGCTCAAGCCTTGCGCCTGTTTCACCTCCACGAGTCAGTGACGTCACTGCGTCATCCAATGATCGCATTACATAAACGCACGCATATGCCTACTCGATCAGCTCGAGAGTACGCATACTTGTCGAATTGCGGAATGTACATACGCGTGTGTAATGTTGCTCCTGTCACTGTCCAGAGGAAGGGAAATAGAATGTAGACAGAATATTCAAGCTTTAAAAGAGTGTCTCTGGTTGAGAGAAACCCTACCGGGTACATCAAAAGATAAGGAAAATATGTGATAAATCCCAGTCAATTCTGTTACTCTGAAATGGGAACGATACATTCAAGAATAAGTGCAATATGCGAAGCTATCATATTTTCACCTGCCCGATTTCATTTAAAGGAAGTATAGCATTCTAGAATGTGTAATGCAAAAGTATATAATTTCTTCAGCTGCAATATCAATATTGGTAATTTTTGCTTCCTATCACCATTTAATTTACAGATATAAGAGCTTTGACCCGGAGCTATGTTTACGACTGAAATAAGTATTTGAAATATTTGAACAATAATTCCTTTGGTTCTAACCTTGTACACAAGGAAACGAGGGATTTTAGCATTGTTAAAGTTTAATTGTATTATGTAAATTGTCCATTTTCAGATCAACAAATTAATGCTGTACGCAAATTGTCAAACTGGTCTTTTTCTCTATCGGAATGTTCTCACATTTACAGGATCACAAGATTGAACTTTAATATGACATCATGTTGATCACACTTAACCGATCATACACGTCATGCATAAGAGTCCTACTTATTTTTGTATTAGTTCACCCTGTAAATACTCAATTTTTACGAATCTTCATTATCATCCTAATTCCTGCTTCATTTGATAATTAAACCAGTTCGTTCCTCTAGTAGACTAGGTTTACACAAACTAATAAAATTGCGCTCACAATTTATATATAATATTCTTTTAACTGAATGAGCGGAACTCAATGTTTCCAAATTCTACAAAATGCAACTGGTAAATTCTTTTAAAAAAATTTTTTTTTATAATTTGAATTCAGCACTTGTGATTATTTTGGTAAAGTGGCATCATCTAAGCATAATGCTTGTGAATAAGGCTGCACTGTAAAACTAGTACGTATGGCTCATACGTGACTTGTGCGTAACACTTATAATACGATAATCGCCAAAGCACTATTTTGTATTACCATACTTACAAGCAACAATTCAAATTGACTGACACCAATGCAAATATTTCCATAATAATAAAGGAATAAAGCAACAATGAACCTTTAACACTGAGAATTTAAAACACAATTAAATATACAAATAAAACACAGTTGCTTCATATACTTCCAGCACTAGACTCGTGCTTCCTCAATAGCCCAACACCGTTCCCCTCTAAACCTTGGTAGCAAAGACCCGCCTCTAGTGTTTGGACGGCACTAGAACTTGCATCGTCCTTGCTTACCAGTTTGTTCATGTACTCAAGCAATTAACATGATTAAGGGGGCTGTCAACCCTAAAAACATTTATCAAGCGCTGTAACTTTTGAACTATTAATGTGATGTATATAAAATTAGACATTATTGAAAAAGAAATGAGTCGGCGAAACCATTTTTGGTATCAAATTTTACTAAACATGCTGATATTTTTAACATTTGACCAAAAAACATCACTTTTTTTTGTTAAAAATTTGAAAATTGCACTAATATCAAGGATTTTTTTTGACATAAAAATGTTTAGTTTCTAAAATGTTGACCAGAAAGTGCCAAAAATGTAATTTTTACGTTCTTGGAATTCAGAAAATTATTTGTTAGCCTTTTTTCATAAGGTAGGTCCGATATAAAAAATATATAAAAAATCCTTCCAAGGGAATTTCATTAAGATAAACGTACAACGACACATTTTGATAAAATATCTTTTTTGTTATCTTGACAAAACCTTGAGTTTTTTTTAAAGATTTTCCACAATATGGTCACAATTAGAGCAATTTCATGTTTGTGGTAAGATTTATTGAATTCCTTCCCTTCAAGAAAATGTATAATTTTATACGGAGCCTATTCCTAACACTTGACAGCCCCATTAAACCCTAACCCCGAGGCACCTTCTCCAAAGATTTTTTTTTCGCGGCCAAAAAGCGAGGGGAAAGGGCCCCACGCCCCCGGGCTCGAACCCCGGACATCTGGGTTCAGAGGCGAACGATTTACCACTGGGCCACGGGGATCAACCATACTTGGCTCAGTATACTTCGCCAAGTATATAGCCTGGGGCCATTATTTCATCGAAAAGCTGCCGCGTCGGGTGAAACGAGCACACCGCATTGTAGTAATTTGGAGTACTCAAGAGTGTTAGGGTTAAGAAGGCGCCAGACTTTTTTACCTTCAGGCATCAATCTTGGTGGTATTTCCCTTATCTGTTGTAATGATTATGATATGACAGTCAAATGACAGCTGGATTTTAAAACTGACAAATCTCAAACAGTCACTATCATCCAGAATTGAAATTGATATATTGTTGAATACCAGACCTTTGTGGGTAAACGGAATGGCCCATGGGGGTAATCACATTGGCGATGGAAACCCTAGAGTTGCTCCCTTCGGTCGCATCTCCCTACGCTCGCAGCTCGGTACCAGAGCTACCTGTATGAAGAGTTTTCATTATACTGGCACACATATCTTTTTGCAATAAGTACCAGAAAACTGAAAGTCTATTAATATGTATGTAAAATTCTATATCTTCTGGAGCAAGCTAATACAACTTAATACCTGGATAAGACTCCTACTGTACAAGTGGAAAGTGTTATAACAATGGCCATTAATATCGGCCCTTAATAGACACTCGGACACACACTGGATAAAACATCTCCAACACCAAATGTATATTTAAAAGTAGTTCCGTTTAGACTTCGCCAGCGACGTCTTTGCGGAAGTTGGAAGTCAGAAATGACATGAACTAGAGGAGCTATCAAAATATTAATCCGTATTATAATACGTCTTATTAAAACGTTGACACTACGTTTGCCCTTATGTCACATATAGGAGAATGTTTCTGAAATCTTACACCTAATGACTGGTGCGGGAGATGGTGCCCATTGGGGTGCATACATTAACATGGTAATCAATTATCTTATATACGTAACAAATGACTGGTGCGGGAGATGGTGGCCATTGGAGTGCACATATTTACGTGGTAATCAATGATCTTATACACATAACAAATGACTGGTGCGAGAGATGTTGCCTATTGGGGTGCATACATTAACATGGTAATCAATGATCTTATTACGTAACAAATTACTGGTGCGGGAGATGGTGCCCATTGGGGTGCACACATTAACATGGTAATCAATTATCTTATACACGTAACAAATGACTGGTGCGGGAGATGGTGCCCATTGGGGGTGCACACATTAACGTGGTAATCAATGATCTTATACACGTAATAAATTACTGGTGCGAGAGATGGTGGCCATTGGGGTGCACACTGCACACATTAGCGTGGTAATCAATTATCTCATACACGTAACAAATTACTGGTGCGGGAGATGGTGCCCATTGGGGTGCACACATTAACGTGGTAATCAATGATCTTATACACGTAACAAATGACTGGTGCGGGAGATGGTGCCCATTGGGGGTGCACACATTAACGTGGTAATCAATGATCTTATACACGTAATAAATTACTGGTGCGGGAGATGGTGCCCATTGGGGTGCACACATTAACATGGTAATCAATTATCTCATACACGTAACAAATGACTGGTGCGGGAGATGGTGCCCATTGGTGTGCATACATTAACGTGGTAATCAATGGAATGTAATATACACAGTTTGGTTAATAACATTATTGTCATATTCAGTCATCTCCCCATTAAGTTTTCTTCTTAAAATTGTTCGTATTTACAAGAAATTCCCTTGTATTAGTTTTTCTGGTTCCCTTGTTTCTGCGTCTGTTAGATTAATGAACTATATATCTTTATTCAAAGCGATAATATGTCATCGGCTGAATGCAAGAGGGTTGTAAGTGAAATTTTGACGACATTGAGTTCTTATACACACATTTTAATTATTTATGAAATTGATAATCTTTTAGTTTCAGAAATAGGTGTAGAAAGGGTCTAAGTGACAGTTCTTGCGAAAAGCAAAACTTATTTTTCTTTTACATTGCATTAATCAATTAACACGCTTTATTCTATCATTTGATCAATTTGACACATTCAAATGTCATGAATTGTAATGTGGAAGTTTAATTATTCCGTGATGCCTGCAAATATTAAATACATTAGGCTAATTGCAATTTCCACACAGATTATTTTTAAACGGAGAACTAAAACAATATAATAACTAGAAAAACATCAAATATTACCAGTAACTTTGTATTTTATAATGCACAAATAAAATTTGCACTAATGACCTTCTTGCAATCAGAGATTTTCAAGTGATTCGTGCAAGATGACCGTAAGTGGCAAATACGACCTTGTTGCATTAAGTAGAAAATACGACTTGCACTTACGACATTGAAATTGGTTGATTATTCATTTTTGTGATCTTTTGCAAAGTAAATGCATGATTTAATTGAAGAGCGACAACTCCGCCTTCATTTACTGTCAAATGTATGATATTCCCTATACACGTCATATTTTGTAAATCACAAAATGCTCCTGAAAAATAATCAAAATGCACTTAAGACCATTTTGCATTCAGCCGACGATATGTAAATGTCCGTATTTTTCACGCCCGAATTTGACTCTTTGGAAAAAATATGCGGCCCATGAAATCGGCTCCAAATTTAAACGATAGCCTTCGTTATGCAAACGGTGACTCAGATCCCTTTATATTTCTTTCCCATGAGGTATAATAGGTACCAGACATATCACCCGATATCATCAACATAGGCGAACTGTGAAAAGTAGGACGGCTACTGGTTATGAACTGCGCCTTACAGGACATTATATCGATCAATAATATTGTTATAAGACGTTAGTTATATGACCCAGTGTGAAAGGAGAAGTGGTCCCCTGGAGCTAGTCCTCCCTCCATACACGGAATGAAGCGTGAAACTAGTGTTGCGTGTAGAGATCCCGGTATAGATGAGTGCCCCTTTGTTTTACTTTGTAGGTATAAAAACAGTCAAGTATCAAGCTATTTAGCCTGCCACATGCCAAGATACAGTTAGCTAGCTTCCTCTACCCTGGTAACACTGTATCTTTTTACAATTTGGAACAATTTGGAAAAGGGACACACACGCCCTCTAGCATTTCCGTTAAAAGCTCAACAATAGCACTTATTACATAAGTTGCGCTTATTAATTAATGGGTTAATTAAGGGCATTTCAAATTAGAGAATAAAGGTATTGTTTTTTAGACCGTACCCGTGTTATATTGTCTGACATAAATGCGGACGATAGTATTATTTTCGGCGGAGTTGTTCTCCGCAAAAAATAACACTACCGAACGCATTTATGTCAGACAATATAACACGGGTACGGTCTAAAATCAATACCTTTATTCTCATTCTTAAACAATCATACTTAACACTTTACACGCGGCAGGCAACTGCAGGCGAAATTCAAAAATTTCACAAAATGTTTCGAAATGTTAACATTGTTGAATATCTTTAGAATCACCATGAGAAATGCATACAAATAAGTACAAACATGCATAGTATTGGTCCAGTAATCCTTGAGATAGACCCTGAAAGTTGGGAAAGGTTTTTGAATATTCGGTTTTGTATGTGGTAAATCTTAGAGCCGCGTGGAAAGTGTTAAGACATTTATCAAAGAAATAAGTACATTTTATTGTCCACATTTAACAACTTTTACCCTTGCTAGGATCGAATAACCCACAAACATTCCATCCAATCCCATGCGATGAGAACACCATGCGTAAGCGTCACGGCGCCAAAGACGCACTGCAGAAGTGAAGGTCGCATTGTGAAGGTCGGACGCACTGTTAAAACGTAAGCCACACCTTCCCGGGTTATATTGTGTCACGTAAATGTCGCCGATTTCTCTGAAAACCAATGAGATTGCTTAAACTTTCTTAGCTGTTAAAGAATGTGAAATCTAAAACTATAAACCAACCCAAATCGAAAAGGTGAACTATATATGGCTATACCAGCTTATACCCGCATTCGATTAGTCGTGTATGATTTACTTTGTGTTTACGTTCATTCAAATGGTGGAGATTAGTCACTGAAAGAGCCACATGCACGTCAACCTGCCATATATGGAAAGATTTATCTGCAGTTAAGAAGGCAAAATTGTCTTTCAGAAAGCAACCAAACCAATTAGGTGCAACACCATGATCTGCTACTACTTCGTTATTCAATACACTTAAGCGATAAAAGATGACTACATCAAATCAATATCCGTGGAATAACTAGCAACATGTATCGCGCCATTTCAGCCTTAAACTAATTAAACACTTCCATTGTTACAGTGTTTCTGTTGTTTGATTTTGAAAACAAGATAGATTCTTTTTACTTTTTGACTCACCCTGTAACTGTTGATCTTTTTCGTAACATATACGTATACCCACATTTAAGTATCTAGACTCCAAGGCATGTTATTATTACCAACTATGATACCCAATTAATTCAAAACCACTTTACAAGAAACACCAAAAGTACATTTGTTTACGATTTCAAAAATAGTATTAAAGGTAGATGTTCCGATTGCTGGCCCGATTTTCAACTTGATGTTTTCTATTTGACATGAAACGTCATCCTTAAAATTGTCGCATTCCAAAGTTAGAGTTGCATAACTCCCATGGTTCTTTTTTTAGAAGCATAAGGTCACAAAACAAATGCCTATTGAGTAGTACACAAACTGATTGGTGGTTAACCACCTTCGGCAGTGATTCACCACATTTTAGCCTATAATTTCTAAAGACAGACATACTGAGAAAAATATGGAGATTCTTCTGATATCAAAATATCTTGATGTGAAAAAGAATTCATAGCCCCAAAAAGTGATCGGAACATACACCTTTAAATATGTGTTAAATCTTAAAAAGTTAACAACTGTAGTCCATGTTGAACAGGAAATACGTAACAATGATTGCATGGAAGAAATAAATGATTCCCTTTTTCTCAAATGTGATAAAATTACACCGGTTGTGAAAAGTGATGATCCACAGTTGGAATATAATTGCAATTGTAAGTACACAGAATGTTATAGATACATCCTTCTGCCTACACAGAATGTTATAGATACATTCTTCTGCCTACCATAAGGTAGAAGTCTTTTAGACCATGTGATCAAGGAAGGTCAAGTATCGAAGCCATTAGTGACAATCACTTGAAAATATCTTCACAATTGTACGCGACATCACTACATTACAACAAACTGACTGTCGTGTCCTTTTACTTCGAGATTGCTTCGCATTTGCGATGTGAACAACCCATTTTGATGCATTTAAGAAAAAGAAGTTTTGAGCCGTAGCGTTGTTGGGAAATCTCTTCACCACAAATTAACATGAAGCGGCTATAGCCAATCAATATGAGCGATGGCAGTCATCCATTGCTGCCACATAAGCCCGTGGGAAACCTATAATTGTAGACCTTTTATGCAGACTTCAGATCACAATATTGTTCCTATAGCTATGTGCCTTGAATTCTCACGTACTGAATGTTGGTTAACGATGTGTCAATAAACAGTTGTTGTGTTGTGAAGGATTATCATGGATTTTTGTAACAGCAGAATATTCTTGTAAATGGAAGGAAATAAGTGTAAAAGTTAAATATAATGTCATAATGAAAAGTTGGATATTCTCAATAAGCTAAAATTGCAAAACATTTGACACTGAATTGTGCTGTAAACACTGATACGGTTGCTTATTTCTTGCATCTTCATGAATAGACCATTTCAAATCCGAAAATATACGATCAGTTCCGAATATTTCCGATTAGCCGAGTGATTTGACGCTCGGTTACATGACCTGTCAGCTCACATGTCCATGTGCCGGAGAAAAACAAACATGTTTTTCACCCGTCTGCCCGTATGGTAGATTGCGCTGGTGTTGGTGATAGATTGTATCCCTCACAAAGTTGATGTTGCGGCATTTCAGTAACAAAAAAACGGTGAGATGAAAGAGATTTGGGGTAATATTTTCACTTTTTACCGTCTGCTCGATACATTTGGAATTTGCCGGTCAACACCTTTGTTTATAAAATAATAAAAAATAGTCTCGTACCACGTTTTACTTCTCACGTGTGCACACGTGTATGTAAACATAGTAAATCACTAGGTGGACAACCAACTAGGACAATGCTGTGAATGCGATCAACTGTTGCGAAGAACGCGCAACGCACCTACTCCACGTGACCGGTTTTTCCGAAGATTTCCGATCTCAATTTGAAATGGTCTATAACAGATTGCAAGCATGCATACAATTCGTTTTGGATCAGTATTGAGGGCGCTGCCTCACCCAAATATTAGAACACTCCTTTAAAATGGAATCAGTTCCCTTTGAAAGTCACTTATCGACTAGTTATCAACGACCAAACATTCAGCGTGTGAGCTCACCTATAATGGCTTCTCACTATGATTTACCCTTTATTTAGTAATAACCGCACATGATGTTTCTTGTCTGAATTGGTTACTTGTTTTATCCCCCAAACTATTTGTGCGATGACGTCTAATGATGAAAGCTAGGCCGACAAAATCCAATAGAAGTGTAACGCTCTACCCATTCATTAAGCTCCTAGGCGACCACCGTTCTTCTACATGCTCAGTTTGTCGCCTAATTGCCATAAACAAAACAAGCCTTGATCTCTTTGGGCGATTTACAGCGCGTGTTAGCCAAGTCCCTTAGTATATATGTAGGATAGTTGTAGCTCGCGGACACGTGTTTGAAACATGCAGGCTAGATGTATAAATTAGTCTTGAGAAAGAGCTGTTTCACTGACAAATTCGAATAAAATAATCAGATGGACAAAATTGTAAAGCACAAACTCTCGATGAAAAACACACTTTCATTTTAACATTCATTTCAAAAGAATGAACGTTCGATTTGGGCCCAACAAAGCACTCCCCTCTCGTTCCTCATCGGTGCACTATTTGGGCCCAACAAGGCAATCCCCTCGTTCCCTCTATCGGTGCACTATTTATTGCCGCTTTTATGCTTTCTCTTGACACTTTAATAATATTGTTTACTTCAATATCAGATACAAGTAGTAGGGAATACCGATAAACAGAACGTCGGAATATCCTTCAAGCACTTAAAAAAAATACAGAATGTGCTTCCGCACATCCAGTGCTAGCAACGGGTACTTCTGATGGTTTGCAGTTTTGATGGTTCCCGTATAATAAATGCATCGTGTAGTTTATCACTGTCATTCTCCTCGTGTCGCTGCATAGAATAAATGTATCCCCCACATTCTAGTTCCATGGGGTTCCGCGCCTGAGATTTAGATGGCAGCATATCCATTGTGTCTGCATACAGATTGGAAGTTGCCGGTGGTGGCGCTAGAGGTTTTGGTATCGCCACTGGCGAGGAGCGTGGTTTTGTCGATGTTAGTCCTGCATGTGTACAGAAAGTATTAATTGTTGATGTGAATATATATAAAGTTCATATATTATAATATTAATAATATACAAAGATTCGGTATGAAACCATGCGGGTGTACGTTGAATCATGCATTCAGGTCTCGGGTGCAAATCATACGGATACAGGACCAGCATAAATGAAGACGGTTGTGAAAAAGCAGAAGTCACAGCGACAGAATCGGCGATATCCAGAAAGGTGGAAAAGGACAACTAAATACATTTAACATACGTTTAGAATAACAAAAGTATTTATATAATAAAGGCACGTAAAAGGCATCTTTGATGCCAAATATATACAGTTGCTATTATATATCATTCATGATAATATTGGTACAATTTTTATTGGTAGATCCCATATACATGTATGTTGAAATTTTCTCTTTTTAACAAATCTGTGACATTTAAGTTATATGGATTTTTCGAAATGCTAGTTCTATTCATCTATAATTTTAGAAGCCTTTTGATGCATTGCGATTTCAATGGAAGGCAGCCGTTAAACATGGAGACCAGGAGATAAACACTGGCTATGTTACACGATTAAAGCAAGCTGGTATTCGTAAGAAGAAATTATGCAACGAGCAAGCAAGCAAATGGTACTTTTACAATACTTCAAATAAAGTGGCATTCTCTGATTCTTTCACCCTTGATGACGTCACACGGAATAACACTTTGCGCTGTATTAAAGTTGTATGTTAAGCTTAAGCTTATTTCGTTCGGGTGTTTAAATCAGACATTGCCAATAATAATAAATAATGTATTGGAAAATAACATTTATCCATCAAAGAGGAGAAATAACATTTATCCATCGAAGAGGAGAAATAACATTTATCCATCGAAGAGGAGAAATAACATTTATCCATCGAAGAGGAGAAATAACATTTATCCATCGAAGAGGAGAAATAACATTTATCCATCGAAGAGGAGAAATAACATTTATCCATCGAAGAGGAGAAATAACATTTATCCATCGAAGAGTAGAAATAACATTTATCCATCGAAGAGGAGAAATAACATTTATCCATCGAAGAGGAGAAATGACATTTATCCATCGAAGAGAAGAAATAACATTTATCCATCGATTAGGAGAAATAACATTTATTCATCGAAGAGGAGAAATAACATTTATCCATCGAAGAGTAGAAATAACATTTATCCATCGAAGAGAAGAAATAACATTTATCCATCGATTAGGAGTAATGTACTCTTTTGTAAGCCAAAATGGTAGAAATATGGTTCTTTTATCATGGTAAAACCTTGATAGGAATGTCCTTAATGAAATGCAATGAAGAAAAGGTAAAATGTATGGAATAATTGTTTTTAAAATTGCACACAAACAGAAGTGTTGTTATTTCAAAAAATGTGCCAAATTGTCCAAATTTTCAGTTTTTTCAAGAAAGAAAAAAAATGTCATAATTTAACAAGTTGAAGTAGTATTTGAATGCGGTTTTCTGTTTCAATGTGATTTGATAATGTCTTACAGGTGTACCTTATTTGAAAATAACGATTGTTTAGTAAAGTGGTTTTTGATAATTGGTCGAAACATTTATGTTCTAAAAGGGATCAACTCCACTAGTTTCCGAGAAAAAAAGAATGACATAGAAAATACAGTGAAAATAAAAAAAATGAAATCAAACCTGTTTTTAAGCTTACACATATAGTATCTTTCATATGGTAGATGGCAAGGTGTGACAAAAACAATCATCTCAACCAGCTGTGTAAAGCTTTAGAAGATCATATTGCACAAAATAATAGCAGAAGCCTGGTTAAAGGAGTCAAATATCTCACTGGCAAGAAAACAGCAATACTAGCAATCATCAAAGACGAGAATGGAAAAGTGTTAAGTGAAAGTGAGGACATCAAAGATAGATGGAGGAAATACTGTATGGGTCTCTTCGCCTCCTAGGAAACTAACATAAATGTACATTTAGACTTGGATGAACAGGAACCTGATATTTTGCTATCAGAGGTTAGGAATGCTATGCAGAAATTAAAGAACAATAAATCTCCTGGTATTGATGAAATTCCTGGTGAGCTGCTGAAGAGCACGGGTGACAGTGGTATCAGAATTATGTTGCAGCTTTGTAACAAGATCTGGCGCACACAAAAGTCTGGCCAGAGGACTGGAAAAATCTGGGTATTTTTATACTTCCAAAGAAAGGCGACATCAGTGAATGTAATCGGACTATAGCACTAATACCCCCATGCAAGTAAAATCCTGCTGCACATCTTGAATGAGAGACTCAGACAACACCTTGAGAGAGAACTAGAGCCGGCCGGATTCAGAAGAGAGGAAGGGGTACCAGAGACCATATTGCCAACATTCGTCAGATCATAGGGAAATGTAATGAATTTCAAAGGTCCGCATTTCTGTTCTTCATTGATTATGCTAAGGCGTTTGACTGTGTACGATATGGTGCTTTGTGGAAAGCCCTGCTGACACTTGGAGTTCCAACCCATCTTGTGCAAATAATCAAGAACCTATATGATGGCCAGCTTGCCTGTGTACATACAGAGAAAGGAAACAGTGACTGGTTCTCGCTTGGACAGGGTTGCATTCTCTCGCCTACACTTTTCAGCATGTAGGCCGAATACCAATGATCAACATATAGGCCGAATAGAAATGCCCTTAAAAACTGGAATGGCGGACTGTCAATTGGAGGATGGCAGCTCAGCAATTTGCGGTATGCAATTGATACCATCCTTCTCACCACTACCCTTGAGGATCTCCAGTGTGTGCTTGAGAAAGTGAAACAAGAGAGTGAGGCTATGGGTCTGCGTCTTAATGTTGCTAAAACCAAAATCATGATCATTGGTGGAGTCCAGCAAACAGACCCTTTGATGGTAGATGGGAAGGAAGTTGAGCAAATAACACAGTTCAACTTTCTTGGATGGCAGCTGTAAACAAGAAACTAGAAGATGCCTGACAATGGCGAGATCTGCCATGGCAAATCTCTGTACAATTTGGGCAGATAGAGGAGTCACCCAAGCAACAAAAGTGCGCCTTGTTCGAGCACTTGTTTTCCCAATAGCCACCTATTCCTGTGAAACATGGTCAGTCACCAAGGCAAACTGTGACAGGATAAATGCATTTGAACTCTGGTGCTGGTGGGAAATGCTCAAAATCCCCTGGGTTGCTAAAAGGACAAATATTACCGTACTACATGATATTGGTGTGAAGAATAGACTACTTGATTCAGTCAATCGCCAGACTCTCAGCTACTTCGGACACATAGCCAGACGTCAGGACAACTGCAGGGGAAAATTGAGGGCTCAAGAAGACGCGGGCGACCTAGGGCAAGGTGGATTGACAAAATCAAAATCTTACTGGACAACCTCTACCAGTGGTATACAAACTAGCTGCTGACCGACAAATGTGGAGAGCCATCTTGAAAGTCACAAACTGTCAGACATGACGGAGGCGTACCAAACAACTTTCAGACCAAAATCACAAAAATATATCAGTGCTCTGAATACAAAGAAAAATATATCATCGATGGTATGTTTTTCTTTTTGTATTGATATATTTGTCGCGTGTAATGAGCCATGATATGTTTTTATGAAAGGATTCATAATAAAAATTCCTTTAAAAAGGAATGGGCGCTCAAATGAACATGCTTAATTACAAATATATAAATAGATAAATCTAGATACGATTTTTGATCAGTTACAAATATATTAAATATTGATAAATCTAGATAGGATTGTAAGATAGATTATTATATTATAATAATTTGGTCCTGAAGAAGTCAGAGCTAATCCTGACGAAAGCGTAACAGTCTTAAACTTGTCCGCCGGCGAACCCGTTAAGCTCTAGAAAGGGATGTTTACATTATTTATATATTTATGTATTATCTATCTTTAACTATTTCTATTCATTAAATTTTAAAATTAATTGATTAATTAAATTAAATGACTTGTTAATCCAATTGAAGGATTATCTAATCTATGCATTCATGAATTAATTTAGTATTGATCGAACGATCAATAAATCAATCAATCAATCAATCAATCAATCAATCAATCAATCAATCAATCAATCAATCAACCAACCAACCAATCAATCAATCAATCAATCCATCCATCCATCCATCCATCCATCCATCCATCCATCCATCCATCCATCCATCCATCAATCAATCAATCAATCAATCAATCAATCAACCAACCAATCAATCAATCAATCAATCAATCAATCAATCCATCCATCCATCCATCCATCCATCCATCCATCCATCCATCCATCCATCCATCCATCCATCCATCAATCAATCAATCAATCAATCAATCAATCAATCTATCAATCAATCAATCAATCAATCAATCAATCAATCAATCAATCAATCAATCAATCAATCAATCAATCAATCAATCAATCAATCAATCAATCAATCAATCAATCAATCAATCAATCAATCAATCAATATTATTATATATGTCAATAGTCAATCAATTAATGATGTATGAATTCATCACTTTTCATTTATTCATCATTCAATGTGATAATTTTAAAAGTGACTTAATCATATTATTACTAACGAAAGTTTAGAAGAGAGCTCAGCAGTTTGGAATTGAAGACTCCAACTTTCCTGTTGTTTATATTGTACCCACGAACCAAACTACCAAGACCAACCCACAGCATGCACTGATCTCTACAGTAACATAGTAATTCATAATTAAACCAGTCAGTACAGATGAGTAATGTTGATATTGAACAGCGGCCCTGGTGAAAGGTACAACTGTACATCGCCCCAAACTCCCACACACCTCTCAATGCCCTGTACAATGTACATGCAATGCTAGCTTTGCTATTATAATACATCTAATGGATGCAGTCAGCATTACATGTATATAGCTGAGATACTGTACACATTCATATCGAGAATGCAACTGAGCGTGACTATCTCCATCCTTATAATAACGAGCGTGATATTCAGCCTCGTTTCTAGTTCGTAAACGCCGATAGCACTCTTACACTACAACTTCACATTTCTATGTTACGTAAATGTTAGTAAGAGACCATCAGTAAACATGGCAGCCTCCATCTATAATATCTAGAAATACCAAATTGTGTAAGATTTCGCAAACTGAAGACAATTACAGGGCTCCCGCCGTAGCGGGCGCCCAAAAAGAAGAAGATAATTTCTTTCATAAAACTATATCAGGAGTTGCTCTGAATACACAAAACATATCAGTGTAAAGAGCGTATGTAATACTACGTCATTATGTCCTCATTTTAACTGTGCCTCCAAGACGGATTCCACGGAACAATATAATTTTGTCAGTTTAGAGCACATGGAGCGGGAAAATCAATTGCTATTACGAATACGTGACTACTGACGTGACATGCATTCACTCTATTGCATGATCGGATTTACAGTATGGGAGAACATAAGAGTTTTCTTAATTCACAGTGTCCCCAGTGGTTGCTTTTTTTAAATACGAAGTACATTGTGTGAAAATCCGACATCTAAAGTTTGCGTTATACAGATAGAAACAGGAATCGAGTCAATGTGTGTTTTAATATCAATATAGTGGTCATACACGTGAACACATACTGAAATAATTAATGCAGAATCATGTTCATTCGATAAGCCATACGGAATCCTTCACTAAGCCGTTTTGAAATAATGATCATTACATGTGCGTGACATCCAATGGTGGCTAGAACAGGGAAATCGACCCTCGAGGTTACAAAAAAAGAACTGACACTAGAGCAACCGGCGCATCGCATTGTGAATCGCGAGAATTTAGTGGAATGCTAGGATTTATTTATCAGTGGTTACTATATAATGAAGGTCAAACATAAGGTGTGTTTTTTTATCAGTGGTTACTATACAATGAAGGTCAAATATAAGGGGTTTTTTTTATCAGTGGTTACTATACAATGAAGGTCAAATATAAGGGGTTCTTTTTATCAGTGGTTACTATACAATGAAGGTCAAATATAAGGGGTTCTTTTTA
This sequence comes from Ophiura sarsii, assembly GCA_035610835.1. NCBI lineage: Eukaryota > Metazoa > Echinodermata > Ophiuroidea > Amphilepidida > Ophiuridae > Ophiura > Ophiura sarsii. Next base: position 69,756,371 of record CM069454.1, read on the forward strand.
TCAGTGGTTACTATACAATGAAGGTCAAATATAAGGTGTTTTTTTTATCAGTCGTTACTATACAATGAAGGTCAAATATAAGGATAACAATAAAATAGGAAACCTTGAACGAGAAACGAGAAATTGATAACATTTACGAAATCTAAACTGATGAAATTGATGTTTTCCATCGCGATATTAAGTTAGCAAAGGATTTGAACGATTAATTACGTCGCGAGACATGTGCAATCCCGTGCATATTTTGCTGAATATAAAAGCAAATTAACCAAAATAGGGTTCAACTTGATGATGTACCCATTGTACATTCATTCTGAAACTGTTCCGTTGTTGTTCGTTGTCCTATATTGCATACACTGCATTCCTCTCCATGTATGTATAAATGCGGCAGATAGATACATATTTTGAAAATTTAAGTGCAGAGAGCGAAATTATCGATGAACTCCATCTTCATCATTATTTGTAAGACTTATGCACAATGCTGACTTGCCTTTATGTTGATGCACATCATTAATAGCAATTTGAAATTCAGTCCTTAAAATATACCGTCTTGAGATATATTAATATTGCTTTTTAAACAACAGTCTTTTCTTCTAAACTCAATTTAGAGGTATAAGACATCGTCAACTATTATAGTGCTAGCTTGAAACTGAAACCGAAACGTAATAATACCCAAATTATTAGTCCAGTTACACAATAATCAAATAACTATTATAATATAATATACTGCCCCCCCCCCCCCTGACAAAACAGCATAACTGACATTTTTTCTTCTTCAAAATTGAGTTGTGCAATGTAGGGGACTCAGGACATCATGTTAGACATGTAAAAAAATAAAATCAGAACTGTCCCTTTGTTTAATTAATAAGCCCGTTTAAATGACTTAGGTCACGCGTTATGAACTCGCCTCCCAATAGGGTGGTGCTGTTACACTTTTTAGTTTCATGCTGTCATATTCCTTAAATATTTTTAAAACCACAAAAGCTATCTCAACAAATGGCATTGGTATAGTCTTTAAGTATGTGGTTCAACAATCTTGTCAATTATTTATAACAACTAATTAATTTTGGATAAGACCATGATCATCAGCTTTCTTCCTAATCGCTACACAGTCAACATGAATAATCAGCCTCAATTTACCGGATTGATAAAAATGACTATAACAGAAAAAGTTTTCAACCTATGATAGATAGCAAAAGTATAACTTTTTGGAAAGCTTGTAACTAGAGAAATTCAGAAATGCAGTTTAGATCAGGGAAGGGTAGATCCTTAACAAATATTTCTGAAAATTCTAAAAATATATGAAATAAAAATTGGAGATATTCACTAGCCGGTATAATTACCTTACCGACGTAGTTGACAATTATATATCATCTGATGGGTAATTTCATGAGGAAATCAAATATGTAACGTAAATAATGAAAGGAGTAGGTATAAAAATATATGGATCTCAAATTAAAAATTAAAAAACTCTGATATTTTCTCGAACATTGTGAATTATACCATTTTAGTCCTTGGTTAAACTTGGTTAAAAATTTCAATGGCATATTTGGTTTCCTCATGCAATTTCCCTTCAGAAAATGTATGAATTTACTACCTCAGGGCGGTATACAAGCAAATATAAATGTGTAAAGTTAAAATCATGTCGCGAAAGCCAAAATCCGTGTGTAACGCGAAAGGATGTGAGCTTATAACACATGACCCTTAACATTAATATTTCTCTGTAAACCCCATGAAAAAATTATACACAGAGTACTTGTACACTCAAGATAAACCACTTGAACTCAGTAACAGCCAATCAGAATTGATTGCTCTGCATGACTACTCCCCATTTAACTCACAGGATGTGTACATGACAACCATAAACAATCGAAATTCCTTCTATTGTTTATGATGACAACAAAGCCCACGACAAAACGAGATAACATCAAGTTGTTGGTTGAAATTTGTCTGACATAGATAAAACTGATAGATTTTTCTATTTGATTAAAATAAAACATTACAGAGTGACGTAATCCAATTTTGTAAGTTTGTATGACAACAAATTATGAAATTGGAGTGTAATTTACCATATCGTGTAGATGTTTTGATTTTTGAAATGTTGTTTCTGTCGGAGATATCAGCTAATTTTTGAAGAAAAAAACACGATAAAACAAGATAACTGACATTTTGAACGTGAAATTTCAGAAGACTTTTAAATAGCTTCATAATGTACATAAAACATGTTAACTTGAAAACCAAACACAGAATGGATTTTTAAGGCTTTAAAAAAAAGAAGTAAGTTATACTGTTTTGTCGTGAGGGGGGGGGGGGGGGGGGGGGGGGGGCAGTATAATAGTACACAAATATATTGTTAAACAAGAAAATAATCAACCATTCATCAAGCAGGCAAGTAAACATGCAGTCAGGCAAAGCAGAAGCAAACAAGTAATCAGGCAAATAATTTAAACGCAGTAAAATATCAGACTTGGAATTCAATTTCGCCATCAATAAAATCATGCCGCATATAACTGTGTAAACTCATACCACTGTGATTGGAATGCGTTGTTCCTAAGGACGGTGGTGCATGGTTCATCACAGGCCTATCATCCGAGATATTGTCCTGCCGCTTTTTCTCCTCCTGTTGGGCAAGATATTTTGCGGCAAGTTTGGCCTCAAGTTTGCGTTTGTCCCGTAAATAATATATTCCACCTAAAACAATAACATTAAGTAAAAGTAGAAAACCGCCACAGGCGATCACCATACTGAGTTCAACCATGAAGCTCTTCTCAGGGCGTGGTCTGCCCTCTGAGGGCGCCCCAGTGGCATGCACACCCGGTATGATATTGTCTTTCTCGGTGGTCACCGTCTGAGCCGGGTTGACCTCGTTATCACCATCCTCAGATGGCTCAACGGGTTCTGTCATAAAGGGACTCTCTGGGAAATGTCTTTGTACGCCGGGTACGAGTTGCTCCCAGAATGCAATTTTGTGTAGTCTGTAAGCATCTTTGCGTTTTGGCGATGTTCCTATGTGAATATAATCTTGTATGACTGCGGTGTAAGCGTCCCATGGTCTAAGTACGTCGTATTTGAAATCAACTTTGTACTCCCGGTGTATATCTCTCAAAGACTGCGGTGTAGGTATGTTAGGGTTCCTGTAAAATAGTAGAATTGTGAAAAAATATTAATATAATGTTGCCAATAAGAAGATCTGGTAAGACAAAAAAGGTGCCCTCTTTCTTCATTTAAAAGGCATATCATGTGACCTTTTCCAGTTACAGAGCGATACGATTCCTAATTACTTTAGAATCATGGTTTTTAGAGTGAAAATAGAGTGAAAATAAACTGTCCGCTATTTTCAACCCTAGCGGACAATCTATTTTCAACTCTTAAAAACCATGATTTTGAAGTAATTATGAATCGTATCGCTCTGTATCGCAGAATATAGTTATGATTTATGATCAGAAATGTAAATCTGCAAAAAAATATATATTTAAAAAAAAACATTGGTAAAGGGCGCCCCCTGAAAAGATCACATAATATGACTTTATAAATTAATTTAGTATCTGATGCGTATGATTACATAATATGCCTTTAAGTTAATTAAGTATCTGATGCAGCGCATGATTTTAAATGAAGTGTCCATTATTGTGGGCTAATACTTCTAGTTATTTTGACCGTATGATCAGAATAATGCTCAACAGGGCCCTTGACGGTTCTATCCATTTATTGTGCAGTAGATTTAAGTAATACAAACTAATGTTATTATATACATTTCTAACACTGGTTATACTGTGGAATAAAACCACGAGGGCGCTACATTGTTACCATGCATTGTATAGATGATGATGGGCGGTACGCACGATAAGCATGCATTTTGAATTGCCAATGTAAATGGATTAGGCCTAAATCATTCTAAGGAAATCAATCGCAATTATTACTATTTTTGCCGAGACGCCGAAGCGTCGCGGCACATTAGAGATGAGATTTCTCAGTATTCAGTTTGCTGAGCACCGGCATTGTCGAAGTTTGAGATTGGACGTAACAGCGTAGATATTAAAGCTGTTATCGGTTTTGGCTAATGAAAAGGATTGTATCAACATTTTTTTGGATAATTTTTTCAAGGACATAATAATTGCGATTGATTTCCTTAAGCGTTTCTAATTGGACGAGTCAATAATACATCCAAGCTTATTCAAGCGTTCAACCAATGCTAATGATTGTATAAGATTGTATGAGTCGCCCCTCATGGAGCTGATGGTATATTATTTGTATTAGATTGCCGTTGTTCCATTAAAAACAGTGGTGAAGAATTATAAATAATTTGTATCGCATACAAAAAATAGACTGAGATAAACGATAATCGAAAACATTGTTATTTTAGTACGTAAGAGCTCCTAACGCGGTAAACAGCAAGTGATTGGATGCCAGTATCCTTGGTAACAGTGCCAAGGACACCTTTGGTATTCATTTCATGATGAAAATACACAATTGGGTGCACAGAGCTGAGATGGAGCAGCTTGAGATTCACAACCATCCTATGGTCTGGTCCTAAATCAACATGCCCTCGTGGCGATTTACGAAAATGATAGTAAACAAGTTTTACTTTAAGAGACTCATTGTGTTTAGCATGTGTAATCTGAATGATCCCCATTTGTTCACCCGCCGCTCGATTTCATGTCTTAAAAGAAAAACTGGATAGATTTTTGTGCCTATATAAATTTGTAAACCTACGTATATTGTTATTGTTGTCATTTTTACCAGCTGATGTAAAGTGAACTTATTGTTGAGTGTCGATCGGGAACGCTAGAACAATGAGGTTAGAACAATCACTCCGTGTTGAAAGATACAAATTAATTTGGTGATCATGATCCAAACAAGAGAAGAGGTGTTCTTTGTTTATTCATCAACATTGTTGATAATCAACGGTAAACTACCAACATGTAAATAATTCACAGTCATTTAAGAGGGGGAAATCTAAAATATTTTAAAAGTAATTAAAATGGCACTTTGGAATCCTTAATTTTGATGTGAACGTGAACAGCATATATAATTACTTTATCGTTATCCCTTGGCGTCTCGGCCAGTTTTTTGGGAGACCTTGTTTTATTTTAAACCGTTAGAATTGGAAAATCAGTGAATAAGTCATTTTAAAAATCTATTTCCATTCATAATGGTTTTCGTACTCGGTTCATAATTTAGCCTCGTGCGCATACTATTTCCACCTGAGAAATTTATGAACGAGACAATGTACGGCATCGTCTGCCCATTTCCAGGCTCGGTTTTCAGTTTTGTAACGGTTTTCGGTTGATAACATAGCTTAGTGCGTATACATTAACCTTGAATATGTCCACCGTCATCTGCCATTTAACAGGTAATCTAGCTACGGAATGGGATCATTCTATTTGCGGAAAGGCAGGTGCATATTTAGGGGATATTGAAGACAGATTACACAAAGTAGTTTTTGTTTCACGTTGATCATGATGCATTTCTTTATGTCAGACAAGAGTTTGTGTTTCGTGATGGAGCGAGCTGTGCAAAACCTTTGACGCGCGTCATATGTCAAGGGCGATGTTACAATAAAGACTTGTTAAAAAATACCTAATTCGGTTGTTACAAACAAACTGCATCATTTCATAGAAAATGAAACCTGTTACTGCAATATTCAATCAACATGTCAAGAAAGTCAAGTCAAACCCCTAATACAAATAGCACAGTGGAGCTCAATTGACCATAAATTATGACCCCAGTGTTCAAATTTGAAAACATCATCTCGTTGGTTTTATATGATAGTTGCTTACTTGCTGACCTGCTTAAAGCGTCCCGAAGGGACGAACTTCTGTGATGGCCTTCCACACTGGTCTTTCAAGCATGCAGTTTTTCATGTCCTGCGGGCCTAGTTAGTCCTGTATCCTCTGATAAAAGCTTGATGTAATTCTTTCGTGGTGGTCCTCTAGCCTTGTGTCCATGCTTGGGTTGCCACAGGAGAACATTGGAGACTGCTTCCTCTTCCCTTCTGGCACAGTGGCCGGCAAATTTTAATCTCCTCCGTCTTAGCCTCTCTGATATTGGTAGCAGGTTCTCATATAGATCTTTGTTGGTGGTGTGAGATTGCCATGATACATTAAGTGCTTTTCTTAAGAGGCGAGTGTAGCAACCATCCAGCGCTTTTCTCATTTTAGCTGTTAGTGTCCAAGTCTCGGCTCCGTAGGTCAAAACAGATTCAATAGTGGGGGTAAACATCTTTATTTTCAGGTTTCATGGGAGTTTACTGTTCCATATTTTTGTCATGCTGTTACAGGCTTTCCAAGCTTGAGCCTTTCTTATGTTGAAATCTTGCTCACTACCAGCAATCCAGGCACCAAGGTATTTGAAGTCTTGGACAATTTCAAGATCATTACCATCCAGTGTTTTACTTGGTGTTGGAGCTTCTTTGTACAGCATTGCCTTTGTTTTTTTGGCGTTCATCCCAAGACCAACTGTAAGCGCAGCTGCTTCCACTAGATGTAGTAGTTCCTCTTCATCCCGTAGATTGTCAGCAAGGAGAGCAATGTCGTCTGCGAAGTCAAGGTCTGTAATTGTCTGCGGCCCTATTCTCCCACTTTGCCTGCTCTTCTTTTCCTGCTAATGCCTTCCTCAGTACATAGTCTAGGATGATTATGAACAAAAACGGTGCTAGTGTATCACCCTGAAGAACCCCTGCTTGAATTTTGAAGTCCTTAGTGATGCAATCTGGAGAAGTAACATGTGCTTTGGTTTGTTGGTATGTATACGGTGTGTCATAAGTGATTACCCCCAGCACTGCCGATTATCATCATTACTGGAGAGAAGATGTTGTGCACAGCTCTCCCACACATCTAATAATTATGGTAGCCCACATGTATTAGATGTATCTCAGCGTTTAGACCATCAAAATTGATCGGGTTTTCAGAATTTTATATATAGCTGTTTTACTGAAAAGGTGAAATTTAAAGGTGCCTGTACCTCACTGCGAATACGGCGGGATTTTGAGGTCGGCCATGTTTAGTGATGTCATTGTGACGTCATGCGTGTAATGTTTGTACTTGTTTTTGGTATGTACGGAAAGAGGAGATCTCTAGCTATACCATAGTACCCAAATACTCATACTCTGCATTTGCAAACACTTTACGAGCCTCCCTACTGTATGACACGTGACCAACTTCAAAACCACGTTCTTCGATAACGGAAAATATTCCATAATCGACCTTGAGGGCGCTTGTCGACGTACACAGGGTACAGAGAGTGCAAGAAGTGTTTGATCATGATGGTGCCAACAACTTCGGGTCAGACTCATCACAAAACCAAACTGCCCATCCACGACAGAAGGAAGTATGGGACACTCTAATCAAAATACACTTTTTAGTTTGTTTAGCTTCAGAACACATATACATTCACGTTAAAATCACTGTGGAATCTGAAACACCCCCAAAAGTACGAAGATCATGTAAAAAGGACTTGCTTCCTTTAATTTTGTACAGTAAAGAGATAGGGCAGTTAACAAAAACCCACCACAAAAGGAAGTATGGGACACATCATATTGGTTAATTTAAACAATTTAATAACATAAACATATTATTTCCCTAATTCTTTTTACATTTTCTGCACCAGGGAGACATTGAATAACATTAGTATTTAAAAAAGATAAGTAATTGCTTGAAGAAATATGGAAATATCTTCAAAAATTGTTATTTTACCATATCTCAAAACATTACAGTGCCCCATACTTCCTTTTGTCGTTGGCGGGCAAACTCGCTAACCAAACATCGGAAGTAGGGCAAACTATACTTTTTTTCGGAATCCTTGTGCTCAGGCGAACAATTTGGTAGGCATCTTAGCTTAATTGAATCCATTTAAATTTTCGGACCCCTGTATGGCGGCCATTTTGGAATTTGCGCTATTAAAGAACATTCCCGTCACTTTTGAGAAATGCATGGGAGCTCATTTTCTTTTAAAATGGTTCTAGTTGACAAATTCACAAAGAAACCAAGGTAGGAAGAAAATGGTCACGGAATCCAATATTATGACTCTACTACTGGGCGAAAACCATTTTGATTGATTCGTAGAACCGGGTCTAGGTGAGGGCGAATTCTGTTAAGGAGCAGCCTGTTGTAAGTTTTTGCTACAATGGACGATAAGCAGATTCCCCTATAGTTCTTTCCTTCTCGTAAATCTCCACTCTTTGGGATTGGGATGAGATTTAGTATGGACCCCTGGTCTGGTTTTCTCTCATTTATCAGCGCATCATTGCAGAAGTTAAGAATTATATCATCCAGGTCACATCTTGTGAGAACTTCCGATGGAATCTCGTCTTCACCGGGGCTTTGGCCTTCAGTAATATTCTTCTTGGCAGCGTTGTACTCTTCCTGATCAAAAGCGTCTGTTCGTATGTTAAATTCCTGAAACAATTGACTTATTTCTTCATGCTCATTTGTTATGACAGGGGGATTTCCGAGTAGTTTCTGGAAGTGGGTATGCCAGGATTCCAATCTTTCTGTCTGTGTTTCACCTTTGATCTGTCCTTTTTTAGCTGTTTTGCACCCACTGATCTCGTTGACAAGGTCCCAAGATACTTTATGCCGACAGTTTATGTTGGAAATTTCTACTTGCTTGATCTTCCTTCCTAGGATCTCTTCATTTACCATCTGGTATGTGCTGCTTATAGGCGGTTCTTTTCAGTTTGCAGCTCCGATCTTGATATACATGATCCTTCCTGGATGTCAATGAGTTGAGCCTTTTGCAGTTCTTTCCTGGCTTCCTCAATCCTAGGGTCATTAAAAATGGCTTCTTTGGGTCGCTTAGGGGCTTTTTGGGATCAGTTTCTCTGTTGCTTCCCTGTTTGCTTGTGTGAAACATTCATAAGCCGATGTGGAATTCTCCACATGTGAAAATGTGAAATATGATAGTAAATACCATTTAAGAAAAAGATTCGTTCAAGTAGCGGCCATTTTAAAATCCTAGGTGGCATTAAATAATGATGGAATCATGTATGTATTGATAATAATATTTTGTAGGATTAAATATGTTTGATACTAATATCAGGTCGTTTTAATACACAATGAATATTGTCTGAATATACTAGAATAGCCGCCATTTCGATATGCTAATTTCTCAGGTCGCCCACACTTATTTATTTTTTTGGATCATTCACTTTTCTTGAAGTAAAATGTATATATACTATCGAGGTGATGTATTAAAATGTGATGTGTATATTTAAAACTAGTGGAATTTAATGGCCAAGTTTGCTCTCTATAGATACCCAGAGACATTTAGAGCAGAAGGGTACAATCATGGGTACAATGCAGTAAAACTTAGAATGCTATTTTGGGTCAGTAACTCTAACGTGGTATGATGACTGAATATAAGCGACAAATCCAAGACACTAATACAAAATAAAAGTTTCCAGTTAGATATCAATCTTACACAACGACTATTAATAACAATCATAATCGGTCTGTGAGACATAGTCGTCAAAACATCAGGCCGACATTTGCATAAATTCAACAATGTAATACAAACATAGCATTTGGAAATAAGTTTTGAACATGTCTACCAAAGAGTAAAGACATCCTTTTATCTCTGCTCAAATCGTAATTTCATAAAATAAAAGTTATTGAACTGCACCAATACGGACCACTAATGGGGGCTCACACCAATCCACCCGAAGCAGGGACTCTCCCCCCACTAAATGCGGGAGACGAGCATACAAGGAAACCAATTTGCCGGAACGGGGGAAGTAGCTGCTCCAACCCCCAGTCCAGATCAGCTGAGACAATGTAATGGCGACAGACAGACTGATTGTCCCAAAGACCAGACTGAAGTGGAAGCGTGATGGGGCCTAAGAGAAGGACACAACGCTGACCCGATCGTCCACTTACGTGAGAAAGACCTCACGGTTACCGATCGTCAGATACAGCTACTTTCCCAAGGAAAGAATAGAGCAATGATGGGAAAGCCTATAGAGAGGCTGAGTAATGACAAATACCAATAGGGAGGCAGTGGGTGGGAAAGAGACCCAGGGAGGCTCTGTGCACACAGCCATGATGATAGTTGCTATGTGATCCCAAAACAAGCGAGGGTGCTATTTTATATGCTACCACTTATCAGAGGGGGTCACACACAAGGCACATAATACTCTGTTAGGTTAGGTGTACCTCTTGGTTTGTTCAATAAAATTAGTTAATAAGACTTAACCTCCCCTTAACACTACTTGGAATTGGAAATTAGCACAGACTCCTGACAACAACAGAGAGTATGTTTGTTTTAATTCATTCTCTATTGATACTTGTTCAAACATTTTTTTTAGAAAAGCCATGATTAATAATTTGTATATTCCTCCTCCTCTATGTACAAAGTTCTGGTCACTCAGGTTCCCCAATTAATTGTTCAATTGGACCACCATCAACATTTGGCTCGCCACTCCACATTACACCGACAAAGCGAGATTAATCTCATTAATTTGTAAAATCCTACATACCATTTATCCCACCAAAGTACTTTTATGATGGTCACAGGTCACTAATAGGTATATCAAATAAGGTGGGGGCCGTTCAAAAAATCCTTAAAATCGTGATACTTGTATCTATTTAAAATAGAAGTTGTCAAAAAAACATAACATTTTTGGTATCATATTAAAGACAATTTATCCAGCTACCGAATAAAAAAATGATTAAAGCCACATGTTTAGCAACAGTGAAGTTATCAATCAAGGGTGGGGCCGGTGGATGTGACGCCGGTGGATGTGGCGCCCATAGGTTTCTACACAAAATAGCGGAAAACTAGAATTTTTGAAATTGATGCCATTTTAAGAGTATACAAAGGGTTAAAAAGGGTAACAGACTCATTGCATATATTAAGTCTATTATTAATAATTTTGATAACTTTAATCGTGTACATTATGGTGATGTCCTATAGAAAACAATAGCTCTTCCATCGATAAATTGTGCAAGTTCGGTATGGTTTCCAGGTAGTCAAGCAGATGTAAAGAAAATTGAAAATCTTCAGCTTGAAATGGCACGTTACATTTTGAAAGCTCCGCGTAACACACCTCGCGCTGTACTTTATGGTGAACTCGCATGGGCACCAATTTCCACAGTTCAAGATGGCTTTAGAGCAAAATATTTCGCCCGTATCATTGACATGGAGCAACATCGCTGGCCAAAATTACTTATTAACACGATGCTAAGTTTGGATATTGAGCCAATTAAACTTCGATACAAATTCTTGTATTGTATTCATAATATTTTGCACAAGTGTGACCTAATTGGAATCATTGATTCAGCGAAGTCTGGTAGAGCTCCATTGAATCCTCATTGGGCCAATTCAGTTAAACGCACGATCAATAATATATCTAACATTGAATGGGAAGAAGATGTTAAATCCAAATCTTCTCTTACCAATTATTTGAGTATTAAGTACACTCCAGGCATGGAGACATACTTGTTAGATAACATTGATTTTTATGGGGCTTGTCTGAAATTCAAGATTCGTTCAAATACACTACCATTAGAGTACAAAGTGAGTAAATGGACCCCTGATAATGATGGCACCTGTCAATTATGTAATAATGGTATTGAGGATACAAAACACTTTCTTTTCACTTGCATGTCACTTTTGCTATAAGAACTAATGAATATAATAATCTAGAAAAGGCTCTAATTGACTTAAAAATGGTATTGATGTATGGGTGCTATTTATCTCTAGCGATCTTGATGTAAAATATAAATTAATGCTAGGTAGTATTCTTTTTGGATCTAAACCTAGACTGAGCAGGGTGGACAAGTTTGAAGTTTCTTGTGACGGAAAAAATTATAAATCCTACCAACTCTGTCAAATATCTTGGGATTACTCTCGATGAAAATCTCAGTGGTGAAACTGTTGCAAAATCAGTTGTCAAAAAATCTTGTGGTAGATTAAGTTTCTTATACAGACAAGGTCATTTTTTGAACGAAAGATCTCGTAAGACCCTTTGCACCGCCCTTATACAATGCCATTTTGATTATTGTTGCTCTTCATGGTTTTCTTCACTTTCTGTTAAGTTGAAAAATAAGCTGCAAGTTGTGCAAAATAAGTTGATTCGCTTTATTTTGAAGCTGGAGCCCAGGTCCCACATTGGTGATGTAGAATTTAAGAAGCTGGGAATGCTGAAAGTTGACGATAGAGTTAAACAACTTAAACTCAATCATGTTTTTAAAATATATAATTAAATAGCACCTGAGTACTTGAATTCTCAATTTACCAAATTGTCCAACACTCACAGATACAATACCAGGGGCAGTGCAACAAATTTTCTGGTTCCCAAAGCTAAAGGTCAGCAGTGCAATACATTTTTCTTTACTGGTATTCGGGAATGGAACTTACTACCAACTCAGGTTAAAACATCCAAAACCCATGGGCAGTTCAAAAAGGCAGTAAAGAGTCACTTTCTATCTTGATTTTTCATCCATTTTTATATGCAGTTGTTTCATAAAAAGTGCAATATTAATTTGTGTGCAAATATATATGTTTTTATAATGTGCTGTCTTAATAAGGACCCCAATGGAAATAAGCCCTTTTTAGAGCTTTCTTGGGCTATCCTTGACATTATATGTTTTCTTGTATTAATCTGTTGTGTTAATTTTGTAAGTTTTTAAAATTTGTATATTTGATCTGATGTATTGTATCTCTGTGTCTTGATATGCCAAATAAAATAAACTAAACTAAACTAGTACATACACCACATTTTGTAATATAAGCAATGTTAATGACTTTTATCATATATTTGACAAATTTTGTAAATCCTTCTCCAAGCGTGCATGGAAGGCACGATTAGAGACAAAATGCGCAAACAATGACGATTGAATTATATTTGGTCATGTATAGTGCCATTTTCCACGTGTGCCTGACATAATTTCAGATCAATTTTGTACGATTGACTTTGTGTCTGTATATAATATGTCTCATGGTAAAACTTGGTAATTTGTGTATTAATTGTGTATTAATCTTGTGATTTTCTGTATATGAACGCACCGTCGGATAGACGGGTGCCGCTGTTTTAAAAGCGTATGTTCAAATAAATAAATAAATAAATAAATAAATAAATAAATAAATAAATAAATAAATAAATAAATAAATAAATAAATAAATAAATAAATAAATAAATAGGAAAGTTTTCAAACTTCTCATATGTGTTAATAACATGTGCCTGCTACTATGAATAATAATATTGAATAATTGTTATCTAGACATTCTCTACTAGAATATGATGTTCAATTCAGGGAGTGTTTTAATGTAAAACATACACAGTTTTATTCATTTTATTGATTAAACAATGGCCAAATCACAGTCTCTCTATTTCATTTGTGTGACTCTTCGGTCCTTTTCTACCCTGGGTATTAAAACATTTAATTAAAAAGCCAGAAGTGTTTCTTCACAGAACTGTTCATAGATTTATGACAAATTTGCTATTTAGACCTATTTTGGACCACCCTGTATTTAAAATAAAAGGAACTTTAACGATATTCATGTAGTTCATTTTGATAACCATTTTCTTTTAAATTAGATAGTCCATGCTTAATAGAAAAACCCTTTGAACCCAAAAGGCCGAAAAATCGGCCTATTTAAGAACGCGCTGTGACCCGATAGGCCGATAAATCGGCCTGATCGATCAGGTGACACATTGATCATATGACTGAGTGGTCATGTGACTTGAAAGTCATGTGATGTTCACCCGATGTGAAATACATTGTTTCACAAGGTTTTCGTTGTGATTTGATAATAATAATAATAATAACACACACTTATAGAGCGCTTTACTTTAGTGAGATCTAAACTCAAAGCGCTGTACAACATATAAATACAAGATTAAAGCAAAATACAACAATGATCATAAAACTACAGAGATAAACATACACAGAGTCAAATGCATATTTAAACAAGAGATATGAATGTGTATGACATGAAAAATGCATTATGAATGAAATGAAAGATCATGAACAAAAACACATCAATTAGATTTCCAAGTTAAATAAGTAGGTCTTAAGTCGCGACTTGAACTCCTGAACTGAACCTGCCTGACGTATGTCCATTGGGAGAGTGTTCCATAATTTAGGGCCCGCGATGGAGAAAGCTCTATCACCGAAAGACTTCATTTTGCTTTTTGGAACAACAAGAAACTCACGGGAGCCAGAGCGAAGGTTAGCCGTGGGAATATAAGGTTTCAGCAATTCAGACCCATAACTTGGACCAGCATTGTTAAGTGATTTATACACAATGAGCAGGAGCTTGAACACGATTATTTTCTTAATAGGAAGCCAGTGGAGATCTCTGATGACGTGACTTATATGGTCACGTTTCTTTGATGTCATTCAGCTGAAGAAAACAGTCAAAATAGCGCGAAATTGGATGAATATGCAACCCAATATGGCGCAGATGATTCTCAGGTAGACAGGGATGCATTGTTTTACGGTCATGATTGGCAATTTTGGCGATAACGGACGTTTTTATGTTATAAATAGGTTACGTTATACGTGTAGTACAATGGCATACTGCCCTCTATCATCGGTAACATATATTACGGATGATATAGGTGTACTATATTTAGCATTTTACCCCCGGAGAAGTCAGGGTGGGTGTACCGAACCCTTATAATAACTCCGGGTTCAAAGGGCTTTTAATTTTTTTTCAAAAATATCCAATTGTTGCTCGTATCGGCGCATAGAGCAGCTAACAAGATAGCATTACTCAGGAAAAGTCAAAAATCAACACAGATGTGTTTTTACATCACTTTTAACTTTTTTCAAAAAATTCCAATTGTTGCTCGTATCGGCGCATAGAGCAGCTAGCAAGGTAGCATTACTCAGGTCAAGTCAAAAATCAACACAGTGATGTTTTTGGCCGAGACTATATACAAGACTGTCGTGTTGCGTAATTGCGCAGACTATATACACGACAGTCGTTAACGCATGCGCAGATACAAATTTAGTATAAAAGACTGTCGTGTAGCGAAAATGCACAGACTATGTACACGACGGTCTTCAACCTGAACGCTATTAAAATCAAGTGATACATGACGATAGACTGTCGTGAAGCGATATCAAAGCTCAAGTGGGGCGTTTGCTACTGCTAGTGTGTGGGTACAAAGGTTTTCTAGTACAGAAAATCTTTGGTGGGTAAAAAATAATAGAACATGTTTAGCGTAGGGACTTCCCAAAATAATAGGAGGCCTTTTAAAAAACTTTTAGTACAAATTCGCCCTTGTATTTATATAGCGATTTTAATTAACCTGGGCGAACCATGAGGAGGCCTCTATTAATGATATATTGTGGTTTAAAGGGGTTGGTCACAACATAAATTGTTTTACAATGCTTTAAAAAGGGGGCTGTTTTCTTTTCTTAAGAAGGGGGGGGGGGGTGTCTCACAAATGTTCTTCATCGTCGTCATTTTTGCCCCCCTCCCCCTGAGACGATCGTCTCAGCCCCCCCCCCCCCCCCCCACGAATCTTTATCTTTATTATCTTTACGCCCGCCCCCCCCCCCCCTCCCTAACACGCACTGATCCCAGGCCCATCTAGATGGGTTTATTGGAGCCTAAACGGTCGGATGTGGAAGCAAACGATCTCAAACTCTGAAACCCCCCAGAAAAAACAAAAGAAAATTGAAGCGAGTCAAAAAATATGAGGGGACTGGGACGCTAAACATATTTACTTTTATGTGGCCTTATAAAGCTCTAAGCAAAATAATCGATTGTTAAACAATTACTATAATAAACTTCAACATCATTTCCGTTTTACACAAAGGAAATCGATATCATTACTACTACTGCATTTGTTCAATGTTGTCACGACTAGACCTTATGTCACATTGTGTGACCAGAGAGATGTTAATACTAATTACACCTCCCTGGTGTGACCATCCGCAGTCTAAGACCTTTTTTTTGGGGGGGGGGGGGGGGTATTTTACCATATTTTAGTCTCAAACCACAGCATTCTGCTTTTCACAGCGCACTTAAAATAGTAATTAATATATTTTAATAAACAAGATTATTTATAGTACAATGTTAATGTCAGCTTCACTTTACCAAACATCCACCCACCCGGCACCCCCGGCCGGCACCCACCAGGGCTCTCCCGAAACGGACAACAAGAAGTGAAGTCACACAAGGACTGGTCCCAAGTCTATCTCGTACACGACGGTCTTACCGTCTTTCCCGCAGGCGCAAACCATCTGAACAGGAATCACGCGAGAATGTACGAGGATTCATAAGCCGTCGTGTATACAGTCTATAGAAAATCGCTACAAGACGGGAGTGTATATAGTCACTTCCGATGTTTTTACATCACTTTTAATTTTTTTTTCAAAAAAATCCAATTGTTGCTCCTATCTGCGCATAGAGCAGCTAGCAAGATAGCATTACTCAGGAAAAGTCAAAAATCAACACAGATGTGTTTTTACATCACTTTTAAAAAATTTCAAAAAAATCAAATTGTTGCTCGTATCTGCGCATAGAGCGGCTAGCAAGATAGCATTACTCAGGAAAAGTCAAAAATCAACACAGATGTGTTTTTACATCACTTTTAATTTTTTTCAAAAAAATCCAATCGTTGCTCGTATCTGCGCATAGAGCAGCTAGCAAGATAGCATTACTCAGGAAAAGTCAAAAATCAACACAGATATGTTTTTACATCACTTTTAAATTTTTTCAACAAAATCCAATCGTTGCTCGTATCTGCGCATAGAGCGGCTAGCAAGATAGCATTACTCAGGAAAAGTCAAAAATCAACACAGATGTGTTTTTACATCACTTTTAAATTTTTTCAAAAAAATCCAATTGTTGCTCATGTAGCGTTATTGGTGCCACGAAATGGACGATGGGTTTATGACTCTTGTTTATGACACGCTTCGATCACATTATTTTTAATTAATAAGCACTTAGGACCGGACTTTATTTATGACACGCTTTTAACGCTAACGTTTTATTCAACACTCATACAGTGAATACTTTAACGGGGATATTTCACCTGTATGCGTACATACAGTGAATAGACTTTAACGGGGATATTTCACCTGTATGCGTACATACAGTGAATACACTTTAACGAGGATATTTCACCTGTATGCGTACATACAGTGAATACACTTTAACGGGGATATTTCACCTGTATGCGTACATACAGTGAATACACTTTAACGGGGATATTTCACCTGTATACATACAAAATACACTTGACTCTGGGATATTTCATCCAGTCTGCAAAACTATACAGTGAATACTTTAACGGAGATATTTCACCTGTATGCGTACATACAGTGAATAGACTTTAACGGGGATATTTCACCTGTATACATACAAAATACACTTGACTCTGACTTTCACCTGTATGCGTACATAATACACTTGACTCTGACTTTCACCTGTATGCGTACATACACTTGACCCTGACTTTCACCTGTATGCGTACATACACTTGACCCTGACTTTCACCTGTATGCGTACATACACTTGACCCCGCACTTGACTCAGGATATTCAATCTGTATAAGTACATGCACTTGACTCTGGGATAGTTTTATCCAGTCGGCATAACTAACACAGTGAATACACTTTATAGGGGGGGGGGAATAAATTGGAGATGTTAATCCTGTAATTTCACAAGTGTGTATACAACCATTTTTATGGGTCAGGGCTCGCGTTGTAAGATGTAATCCTGTAGTGTTATTTCACAAGTG
Organism: Ophiura sarsii; assembly: GCA_035610835.1. Taxonomy (NCBI): domain Eukaryota; kingdom Metazoa; phylum Echinodermata; class Ophiuroidea; order Amphilepidida; family Ophiuridae; genus Ophiura; species Ophiura sarsii. The sequence continues at coordinate 69,774,069 of CM069454.1, forward strand.
TGTATACACCTGGGCCAGGGTAGGGAAGCTCGCGTGGATTAATCATATTTCTACAAGTGTGTGTGCAACTATGAGCCAGGGTAGGGAAGCTCACATGGTCATGGATTAATCGTAATTTCACAGGTGTGAATACAACTTGGCCTGGGCCGGGCCAGGGGCTCACGTTGACTAATCTTGTAAGCTCGATGATTTCAGGGCAACAGGCTACAATTTATCATAAATGGCATTGACTAGATGAGTGCGTAGATTCCAGATCCAGGGGTGCCCGAACAATCATGCAATAACAACAATTGAATTGTCATGAGGTGTCAACAGTGTGTTTACAATTACGTCATGGGTTCAATAAATATCACTCAACTATTAAGCTTATTGTGCACTCTAGTTGATTCAGTGTTACATATTCCGGCCCGTTTTATAGTAACGGATTTCCTTATACATCAAGTCATGAACTTTAATCGACTGTCAAACCTTAAAAGGATGCAAACTTCGACGATTTATTGGAGCGAAATTACCCATTTGCTATATCGTGGTTAAAGGGCAGTGTTTTTTATATTCCTAAGACAGCGCCACAATCCGTGTCCTACGATGATAATGAACGCAATGTTTTGTCGTAATATAATTATATAAGTGTCTAAAACGCTTGTTTAGACTTAAACTACTGCAAAATATACCGAAAAGGTACAATAAATCATGGAATCCAATGAATAACAATGTAGAAACACTAGTGACTAGTCTCTTATAGCACTACTGTATGCAATAACCCGGACAATGCTCACAGCGTAGTGACTGGCGCTGTTGAAGAGTTCATTGGCTATTCATTGTTAAAACAAGAGAGGGCAGCATTTCACAGTTCCGTTACACTCATATCTGCGCATAAAGCAGCTACCAAGGTAAAATTACTCAGGAAAAGTCAAACATCAACTTTCATATTTTTTTCAAAAAAATCCAATGGTTGCTCGTATCTGCGCATAGAGCAGCTACCAAGGTAGCAACTTTCAGCTTTCCTTTCCTCTATTGCTTTCCCACCTCGCATTCCTTCATGCACACTATCACTTCTTTTTTTCCCTGCTCATTCTTCATTCTACTCTATCCCAGCTGGTATGCACAGTTGGCAATTCCATCAGCCCATCTGTCCATAATCGCCTCCTTACACCCAACCCATCCCCACCCTCTCTGCTAGGCAGTTGGTGCTAAGTGTTACGATCAGGCTTTGCGGCCTGTTCCACTAACGGGGCTCTGAGTTAAGGAAGGAAAACCTGAACATAAACCACCCAGCTATGGGTAAAATAGCTAAGTAAGGTAGTAGATCTAGAACTATTGGAGTAGTTTGAAGGTCTACTGAACTTTGCTTAATATGTTTCAATCTATATCACTGAGACTCGGGTAGAATATACTCATTAGCCTTGGCTGGCAAGTATTCTAGAAGAATAGAAGAAGGACAACTTTGATAATAAACCATGCTGCAGGAGTTGCGACCGCAGTGATTATAGCAACAGAAAAACCATGATGACAAACCAAACCAACACTAGGGTTAAAGTCCCTACTAACCTAACGTCTCCTGGAGCAGACTCGGATTTTTCAAAATCAACTGATGACGGCATACCCCCAAACCCGGAAGGGAGGAGTAAGCTTGACGGCAGAGCGCGCAAGAGGAGACGACTTGCAACATGCAAGTCAAATATCACTATATCTACCATGAATGTGAGAACTATCAGACTGAGTCGATGTAGGGAGGAGCTTGTATCAAATCTAATCAAATATAAAATTGACATGATCGGGATACAGGAACACCACATTGTCCATGATGACCCAGTGAAATATGAGATCATTTTGGGCAGAACACTGATCACTACCTCAGCAACAAGAAATAAAGCAGGTGCAGCTGTAGGTGGAGTCGGGATACTACTCAACAACACAGCACTCCGATCATTAGCGAGTATTAAACCACATTCTGATCGTACACTCATAGTTAACTTCCATGGTAACCCAGCAACAACTGTAGTGGTGACCTACTGCCCTACAAATGTGGCGGAAGAGGACATCATAGAAGAGCACTACAACAGTCTAAAGGGGGCAATTGACTCCATTCCAGCACACAACATCTTGCTTGTTGTTGGCGACTACAATGCCAGACTTGGAAAGGATGACGCCAAATTTTCATACCATGATGATACAAACAGAAATGGAGAGTATCTAGCAGAACTAGCTAAAGAGAAAGATCTAATAGTCGCAAATACCTACTTTCGCAAGAAAAAAGGCAAGTTGTGGACATATGTCAGCCCAGGCGGCAACAAACTACAGCTGGACTACATCCTTGTCAGGCGGAAATGGCGAAACAGTGTTCAAAATTCTGAAGCATACAACACCTTTGCTAGTGTGGGATCTGACCATAGAATAGTCTCTGCTAGCATCCGACTAAGCCTCAGGAAGAGTAAGGTCATCAAACGGAAAAAGCAGTACGATTGGAATCTATTGACAACTGATCAAGATCTACACGCTAAATACAGTATAGAGGTGCGCAATAGGTTTCAGCCCCTTCAGGATGACGTAGAAACTGCAACTGAGAAATACACAAGGTTCATTACAGCCACTCAAGAAGCTGCAGAGGAAGTCATTCCTGCGAGGAAGAAAGAGAAAAGAAACTACTTCTCAAAAGACGCCCAGGTTATCGGGGCGAGAACAAAAATTGATGAAAATTACGCAAAATATCAACTAGACACTAGCAATGAGAATAATAGCAGAGATTATAAGGATGCTAAGAAGAGCCTAGGGGAGGCTTATGATCAAGTGAAAGAGAAAGACCTTACCAATAAGCTAAGAGAGGTAGAAAATGCTCACATAAACAGCAAGCATGGTAAGAGTTGGAAACTGATAAACCAAATATCAGGAAGACTGACAACAAGAAAGGGGCAAATCAAAGGGTCCACGCAAAAGGAGAGTTAAAACAACTGGTACACTCACTTCAAAAATATACTTGGGAGCCCACCACATATAAGTAATGAGGATGAGGAAATTGCTCCAATACTATCAGATCTCAACATTAAAGTAGGAACTTTTGACTTGGAGGAATATGAGAAGGCTAAGAAGGCACTAGTAGAGGGGAAAAGCTGTGGGGAAGCCAGAACAGTGGTTCTGAAGCTGAAGGTAGCATTACTCAGGTCAAGTCAAAAATCAACACAGATGTGTTTTTACATCACTTTTAAATTTTTTCAAAAAAAATCCAATCGTTGCTCGTATCTGCGCATAGAGCAGCTAGCAAGATAGCATTACTCAGGAAAAGTCAAAAATCAACACAGATGTGTTTTTACATCACTTTTAAATTTTTTCAAAAAAATCCAATTGTTGCTCGTATCTGCGCATAGAGCAGCTAACAAGATAGCATTACTCAGGAAAAGTCAAAAATCAACACAGATGTGTTTTTACATCACTTTTAAATTTTTTCAAAAAATTCCAATTGTGCTCGTATCTGCGCATAGAGCAGCTAGCAAGGTAGCATTACTCAGGTCAAGTCAAAAATCAACACAGATGTGTTTTAAAATCACTTTTAATTTTTTTTCAAAAAAATCCAATTGTTGCTCGTATCTGCGCATAGAGCAGCTAACAAGATAGCATTACTCAGGAAAAGTCAAAAATCAACACAGATGTGTTTTAACATCACTTTCAACTTTTTTCAAAAAATTCCAATTGTTGCTCGTATCGGCGCATAGAGCAGCTAGCAAGGTAGCATTACTCAGGTCAAGTCAAAAATCAACACAGATGTGTTTTTACATCACTTTAAAAAAAAATCAAACAAGATAGCATCATCATCATCAGTTACGCATTTCGTCTTTGTTGACATGGCGCCCTCACTTATCAGTTAGTAAATGCCAGGTATATCTGTCACTGGCCAGTTCTGCTAGATTTTCTGCGTTTGTATAGTCAATATTTAGTTCTTGCAATTGTTTTTGGATCATTCTTATCCACGTCTGTTTTGGTCTACCTTGTGGTCTTTTAACACTTCTTCCTATTTCTGCTAGGGACATCTTAGATAAACAAGATAGCATTACCCAGGAAAAGTCAAAAATCAACACAGATGTGTTTTTACATCACTTTTAAATTTTTTCAAAAAAATCAAATTGTTGCTCGTATCTGCGCATAGAGCAGCTACCAAGATAGCATTACTCAAAAATCAACACAGATGTGTTTTTACATCACTTTTAAATTTTTTCAAAAAAATCCAATCGTTGCTCCTATTTGCGCATAGAGCAGCTAGCAAGGTAGCATTACTCAGGTCAAGTCAAAAATCAACACAGATGTGTTTTTACATCACTTTTAAATTTTTTCAAAAAAATCCAATCGTTGCTCGTATCTGCGCATAGAGCAGCTAACAAGATAGCATTACTCAGGTCAAGTCAAAAATCGACACAGATGTGTTTTTACATCACTTTTAAATTTTTTCAAAAAAATCCAATCGTTGCTCGTATCTGCGCATAGAGCAGCTAGCAAGATAGCATTACTCAGGTCAAGTCAAAAATCAACACAGATGTGTTTTTACATCACTTTTAAATTTTTTCAAAAAAATCCAATTGTGCTCGTATCTGCGCATAGAGCAGCTAGCAAGGTAGCATTACTCAGGTAGACTACATCCCCCAGTCTTCAATATTACCGTACGGCCGCTAAAGCTGTACTAAATGTAGAAGACTGGGAGACACGCAGGTAAAAAAGTGGCGCATTTCAGCTCATGAATATGTTACCTTATTTGGAAATTACGTCACGAGATAATGTTAATTTGGTTGGTTTGGGCTGGTTTGGGCGCTGATTAATTAGAGTGGCTGGCCGGCCAGGAAAATGATCAACTGACCGAGAAAAACGCAGACATAAACAAACATCGGTGCCGGAAATCGCAGCAGGTTTGTCCAGAACTTCTTCAAGTAATAATGTTTAAAGGCTGAAGATCCGGAAAGAATTAGTAAAGCAGTTATAAAAACAAGAATCTTGGCCAAATAGTTTTCATGAAAACTGTTAATTTTATACAGCGATAGGATGATTTTATTACGTTGGAAATAGTTCGTAGGTCTATCACTCTATGATAAATTTTATATTTTAGGCCTATAAAAAAGCCTATCACAAAAGCTGATCAATTTTCCTTCTTAAATCCTCCGGTGGTTTGCCAATTGAAATATGAATTTGACAGAGAATACCTATAGGCTTTCAATACATTGCTTCCGCTGGGTAGCCATTTATTCCACACTTGGGCACTTGACCTTTGACCCTGTAGCCCGAACAATAACAACATCGGGTTGCCAGTTGGTTGGGCACAACACTACAGTTATAGGCCTAAGGCTAAAGGATAAAACATTATAATCTGGGGTAAAATAATTAACCTTAAATCTAAACCATAATATTTGGATGGAGAAAATTAGTAGTCTTAAAAGCAGTTGCTTATGATTTCATCGGAGGGGGAAAATCTTAGACAGGATAGATTTTCTAGGTCAAAAAATAGATTTTACCAATTAGAACGCTAAGGGCTGGCAATTAATTGTTTTGTTTTCCTGCCCAGGAAGCCTGTTCACCCAGGATAATACACATCCTAATTTGCCCAGTGCCCAGCCTATGGGATGTTACGCCTCTACAAACATGACAAAAGATTGTATTAATTTTAATATGGTTCAGTATGTAGTTTCAATGCTCTGCATGTACTGTCCATACACCAACAGTTGGGTATGTAAATGATCATGTTCTCACTACACCAAGGTCTAGTCCATTTATGATTTGTGATAGGAAAATGTCATTAAGCTTACCAGTCAGCAGGATCAGCCAGAATACCAAGATTTCAAACCTTTCTGGAAAACTGAGTTATGGATCTTCATTTCCTGTTAAAAATACAAATTATTACATTGAATTAAAAGCATTGTACTTTACAGAAAAATATTTTATCAATATGAGCTTGGGTGCAGCCTGATGAGACTAGCATTTTTTTTGCAGAAGCGCTTATTTGTTGTCATGGTTTAGACTGTGAGTTAGTTGGATTCAATTATTAAGCGTGTCATGAGCAGGCTGTGAATACTGCATCTACGGTGTCGCTTCATGTACTTGAAGGGCTTTGATAGTAAACATTGAAGTTAAGCTCACATTTTCTGAGTAAAAAATCAGCTACATGTAGCTCTCTCTACATGTATAATGTAATTAAAAATTGAACAAATTTGAAACACTGTGCACGCAAACAACACACAGATGATCAGCCTGCTCACGATGCTCAAAAGATTTTAGCGGAAGCTTAGATGTGTGCGTGGTAATTATATACGCTCAACGCACAAGTTGCATCAGAACGAAGGCAAGATACGAAAGCAATTGACCGTCGTAATGATGCCGATATTGACCGCCGTCAAGGTACGGCTTCAGCGCACCATGTATATTGGAATGCGTAATGATCGGTCTCTAACAAGATTGTCTATATATGATTTTGCCTTAAAATAGTCTCACATCTAGTTACGATATGCCATTCAAATGTGTTCATTTAGAAACTGAATTATATAGTTAGGCAAGGCCTCCTTTAGTACATATTTGATGACCACCAAATTGGCAAGCCTCCTTACAGCAGCAAATTAATACTAGGGGTGTAGGCACACATCAACGCAACAAGCGCATGGGCCTAAACCGTACATGTTCGCTTATTGCTTTTGCGAGTGGAGAGATCAAAAACGTGCAATTTGGGATTGATTTGGGCCTATATAGTTCAATCAGTTCCAAATTGGCGAGAAATATTCGGTTTTTATCTAACCACGCGCAAAAGTAATCCAAGTGTATAAGTGCGATTTTGGCATACGCAAACAACGACACTGCGACATTGTGCTACCACATTGCGCGTAAACAAGTTTTGCCAATTTGGATCTAACTGAACTATAGGCTGAACTATAGGCATGTGCGCAAAGCGCAAAAACTAGACGCTTCGGAAAAATACCAACATTGTGCGCAACATATTCCTTCAAAAACTGAATTTACCCAAATGTCCTGCTATTTATAGAACATGTGAACTGAAGTGAAGAAGATGTTAACACTATTTACAACATGCTGCTGCATGCATAAAACTTTATCACCGCGCCATGCAAAGACATGTCAAAGTCGGTCATAAAATAGTCATGAATGGTACTCACAGAGAAGAGAAGTAAAATTTAGTCTGATTGTCTGTGAAATAAGGGATCTCATCTCATTGTATTTGATTTTTGCATTCACTCGCAGCTCGACATAAATATAAAAAGTTTCGGATTTCTGAAAATAGAATGTAGGCCTAGCCATTTTACATGTTTTCTAAGACTAGGGAAGCTAGGCCTCCTTGCACAATTACTTCGTCATTCGTTTGGTATTGGAGGCCGTTAGCCTGCGTGTTTAAATCTATAACTACGGATCCCCAGAGTTATTATAATAACCTTTTTTCCTTTTTTTCGCACCAAGTAATGACACCGTGAAAATAAGTTATATGTATTTATCCTCCAACTTTGACCAACCTAAAGAGCAATTTCATCTTTATAAAATGAAATGATTAAAATCGGTGCCTTCCATTTATTTTATTTTTTATCTTTATGAATGGAATCATCTTGGGCATGGGTTATCCCTTTTAAAGGGAATTTTTATTAAGGGTACTAAATAAAATTGTAAACATCTGTTATTTCTGTTTTTATTTACAGGTTCTGATGTCTGAATTTCTTCAACCCATCTGTGTGGCATAGGCTGATGGTTCTCATCTCACCTGATGCTCCTCCTTGATTTATGACTCCAAAGATATATTCTTTTCCCCCGAGACTGTTGAGTTTAACCTGACACCATAAAAGAAGAGACTGATAAAGGGGTGGGGGGAAAGTTCTTCACATTGCAAAGAATTTTGCTAGAATCTATGGATTCTCCTCCATATAAAAAGTGTTAAAATGTTATTTTTCAAACATCAACTAGGATTCTTGCAGGATTCTGAGAATGAAGGATGCTCATCACATTTCATGCCCTTTTTAAGAACTCAAAGAAGTTTTTGATGGGATTTGTTGAATTTATCGAGTGCTGTAATTTTTGAACTATTAATCAAATGCATTAAAGTATAAATTTTTGGAAAGGATTTGGGTCAGAGAATATTTGGCGTCAATTTTGACCAAACATTTGTTGTTGTTGAGAAAATCACAAAAAAAAATCACTTTTTTGACCAATTTATTTGGGACACGCTAACAAAATTATTTTTGAGTAAAAAATGCCCAACATTGCTTGATTATACTATTAAGACACTAATCTAGTCAGGCAATGTTGGGCATTTTTTACTCAAAAAATGTTAGCTTGTCCCAAATAAATTTGGTTAAAAAAGTGGGTGTTTTTTTTGTGTGTGTGATTTTCTCAAAAAATCAATATTTTTTGTCAAAATTGATGCCAAACATGGATTCTCTGACCCAAATCCCTTCCAAAAATGTATAATTTTATATGCATTTGATTTATAGTTTAATAATTACAGCATTCATAAAATTCAAAAAGTGACTTCCTTGAGTCCCCCTTAAAGTTGTGCAACCCAATCAAATCCACTTTTTCCACCTGAGAGATGTTTCCTAAGAGGCTATGTGTAAAAGTGTGGTATTGCCTACCACACTGGACTGCACTGCAGATTGTGCACTGTGCTATGGTTCTGTGAGAAAATTTGAAATGACTCTTATCAACTTTTAATAAGACTATTTTTAATGTACATAGTACATATACCTTTATGTAGAACCAATGTGTAAGCAAATTGGGCCAGTACGTCACTTTACCATAAGGCAACGAAAAAAGAAATCTTGTTGTACCGACGGTTCTGACCGACCAATTAAGAAATCTGTGAAATTTATTTTCATGTGCAAATGAAAATGTTTTGCTTGCCAAAAAAAAAAGCAATTTAACAATTTTGGGGGGGATTTTTACAGCTTTTCTATAGTCATTTTCAAGGGAAAATAGTAAAGAAAGAAAGTCTGACCGACCGACCCGAGACATTCATTTGCCCGTACAAGAGGGTTTCTTTTTTTCATTACCTAAGTGTGCAAGCTTTTCAGTGATTGATACCTAGTTTTGGAAAGTTCATGTAATACTTGTGAAAATATGATGAAAAAGGTACATATTCTTTTAAATTGTCGTTACTTTATGTCTCAAATTGTCTGGCCTACAAAGATGTACCTTATAATAAGAGTAATTGTTTTAATGTCTCAATGAATTACAACTACCTGTGCATGTACAGGCCTATTAAATAAATTGAGAGAAAAATATGTTACCAGTATTCATGTTTCTATTCCAATGATACATACATGGTTTGAAATTGATTTGTAATCAGGACGATTTCTCATATAAAATAAAATATTGAAAATGAAAACAACTCTGTGCTTCACTTTCCTTTTATTAAAGGTACATTCAGTGATTTCAAAACAAGATTTCTTTCAAAAAATGCTCTAAGAAATTGACAATGGTCTTTTATTTTCTTTCAGAAATGTTGTAAATAGGCAGAACTACCCACTTTTGACAAAATTCTAAATATATTTTTATTTTAAATGTCAACAATTGATGATTTTCCAAGATAGACTAAATTGGTGTCTGCATGCCATCATAAAGTAAAGTTGATCATTTGGGATAGATAGTGAATGCCATTTATTTGCAAAACGTTGGTTGCTTTTCTTCTATGAATAATAGTAGAGGAAAGCATTTTGGGTTTTGTGAAAAAGTGGTGGTTTTTTACTTACTGGGTGTGCCTTCAATCCTTGTATTGAATAATTCAATCTTACCAATGCATTTATTGCATGTACATTTAAAATGTGGATAACTTTACTGGCATCTACTGAAGATATGTGACACATCATATAGAAACCAACCAGTTGTCGACAAGGCTCATCTGCCAATATATTACAAAAGTTGAGGTGTTTTTTTAATTTTTCAACCGTTAGAGTTGCATGCATAAAACCTGTGTTCCATAGTCAATTTTGACAAATTAGGTGTCATTTTAAAGCTAACAAACAGTTCTTTAACATGAATTTCAAATCTCAATTGTCATTATAGAGACAACTGGGCTGTCTGTTTCGATGAGATAGATCACATATATTTAGTCTCCTCATGCCATAATGTGGCAACAAATGTGCTGATACATCCTGCTATCTTCAGAAGATAGTAAGAGCATGTATCTACCTGGAAATAGCACCTGCCCATAGCAGGTAATCGCATGGGTGAAGATGCAAATGGCCGGTAATCCAAACTCATTGTAAGTGAGTTACACTGGCTGGTGGATTTTTTGTTGGAAGTATTTTGTGAGTTATACCTGCTGACTGGCTGGTTGAAAAATATCTGAGAGTTTCAGCCCTACGGTACTCATTATCATGCAAGCATTATATGACCGCCCTTTTTTTTAGAAATTTTAGAAGAAAAAATGTCACATGCAAATGAATCTGACCCAATAATATTTTGATTTGTCAAATTACGACAAGGTTTGTTTGATTTTTGCACTGCAGTCATTTTCAAGGGACAAAAAACCCTGACCGACCAACCCATCCTGAGAGGTCCGTTTGCCCGTAAAACAGGGTTTCTTTTTTTCGTCGCCTTGTAAAGCGACAGGAAAAATATGTTCTTCAGGTGAACGGACCTCTGAGGTAACAAAATTCCATGAACATTTTGGTGAGTTTTGACCCTCCCCCCAACAAAATGATCATACAAATTAATTTCAAAATGAAAAAAAAGGGGTCAGTCGAGCCGTAAACAGGGTGTGTGTTTTTACGCCTTAACCTCTATGTGAATTGTTGTTCATAGTCTATTTACAATTATATTAATTTGGCAAATATGAGACCAAAAAGACTCTACTTTTGACTCCACTTTTATTCTATCAAACTAAATAATTCAAACAATTTGCCCAAGTTACAAATAACAGGATGAATTATCGGAAAAGTGTATTTTAGGTCCCAGCCATGCATCAAGTCTTTGACGGAGATGGAATAAACAGCATCATACAGATAAAATGAGGCACCTTTATTCCAACGTGTACCAGTATTGACGCATCCGGTACCTAAAGTACACTTTATCCAAATTATTGTTACAAGCTAATGACATAACTCTGAACCAATTTTCAGCTGCAAAAAATTAGGACTAAATATGATTAAATCATACTAGTTCTGGTTTTTTGAATGAGGGCGTTTGTCCCGCACTGCGAACAGTTGGCAGGTCTGCATAATACGCCTTTAAAAGCCCAAATTGGACTTGATTCTGTATCTTTATGGTATATAAGGGTTCAGAAAAATTGGTGATGTATTTTTTCAATATGTGAGGGGGGTCCCATTCAATCCGGGCTGCCACTATACAGGGTCAAAAATAGAAATCGTTTTAATATAACTAAAAAGCATACAAACGTGTACAGTTGTCTGAGGGCAAGGATTCAGAAAATGTATAGTTTGCCCCATGTCAGATGTTTCATTACAGAGGTATCTCAGCCACGCCAAACGTTAAAAGGTTGTTGATTAGCATGTAAGGTCAACAATTCAACTTTGTCTGATTTCAACAAATAATACCTTGAATTGTTCCTCTTGGTTACAAATATGCCAACAAATATTTTTCAACAGTTCCTTCCCCATAGACATAGGGGTTGTTTCTCATTTTATGGGCTCTGTAGAGGCAATTGACATTTGACCTTTTGATCCCTGTGTAAAGCAAAGCAAGTACTAAGGGAGCACGCAACTAATTAGCTCCCCATAGGCTTTACACACAAATGTCGGCCTATTAAAATCTCTCTATTTCAAAAATTCCACGGTCAATGTTTCTGAAAATTTGCAATCTTATGCAATCAATGCTTATTTATAACATATCAGAATATAAAGAAAAGTTATCCGTCACATTTGTCAGTAAATGCCGCTGAATTTTGAGGTATTAATTTCATCACGTAATTTTCAGTCCTCAGGCTGGGATGCAGTGGCGGTAAATCGGCGGATAAAATTATGATAAAGCTCAAATCATCCCGTTTCTTTTACAAACTTCACATACATATTCCACACAACACATACATGCAACATTCGAGAGGACAGCACCAGCTAATGTATCGATTTCGCACACTTTTTGTGATTGATAGGAACTATTGCTGTACTCAATTTTTTGCCGGAAGTGGATTTCTAGACTGAATTAGTTGTGTGCGCCCTTTAAGAGCACATGTTTGTTCAAAATCATATAAATCATATACCATTGTTTTCATTGTTAAATTTTAAGTATAAATGCAAAATCTTATAGAATTTTGATATTCCGTTTTAGAGATGTGGTCATTTGAAACAGCGTATCGCCATATGTAAATTTGTATTTTTCGCGTGTTTTTTGAAAAGTATCTCCGTGCCGCGTGGAGTGCACACGAAGTACTGTCTTCAGTAGATAGCATCCCGTGCATTGGCAAGTTTTGTGATTTTATACTGTATGAAGTCATTGAAACCTTTCAAAAACTGAACAATATAAGAATATAAACACATTTTGCCCGAAAGGATAAGCATTTTAAGTGATCAATTACTCTGTCGACATAATGCAATTCGTCCAAATCTAGTATGTCGATATCCGCGATAGCTATCGTCCGTCACCCTTTGATCGAGTTGTCAAACGGTGTTGGGCGGACATCATCTACAGAAATTTACTACATTTGTTGCAGCACCATGCAGATGATATGTCAGGTTGAAAATTGAAAAGTTAAAGAAACTTTTAATCTTATAGACCTCTACACCTTTTTCTGAGTCGGAAGCAGCCCCCCCCCCCCCCCCCCCCCAACCGTATTTCAAATAATGTCGCATTTTCCTATTAATAAAAGGCGGGTTTACGGTTTTTAAACTGCAAAAATATGAATTTTTGTGAAACCAAAACATTGTTTTAATTTTAAAAAAGTCGTATATTCAATTTCCCTACATCCAACTTCTTTTTATAATGGTCCGTTGTCTATCTCATGGGCAAAAAATCGTAAAAAAAGTAAAGAAATTTTGCTCACACGGGTTATTTGAAGTAGGCCTACGGTCATTATTTGCGAGTTTGTGATTAACAAAACCGCCCAAGACTGCATGTATTTTGTTGGTACTCGTTAATTTTCAACGCATTGACCATGCACATTCCCTCGGCGAGTGAAACCACCGGGAACTAGGGATGTGTGCTTCAAGGGAGCACGCAACTAATTAGCTCCCCATAGGCTTTACACACAAATGTCGGCCTATTAAAATCTCTCTATTTCAAAAATTCCACGGTCAATGTTTGTGAAAATTTGCAATCTTATGCAATCAATGCTTATAACATATCAGAATATAAAGAAAAGTTATCCGTCACATTTGTCAGTAAATGCCGCTGAATTTTGAGATATTAATTTCATCACGTAATTTTCAGTCCTCAGGCTGGGATGCACAGTGGCGGTAAATCGGCGGATAAAATTATGATAAAGCTCAAATCATCCCGTTTCTTTTACAAACTTCACATACATATTCCACACAACACATACATGCAACATTCGAGAGGACAGCACCAGCTAATGTATCGATTTCGCACACTTTTGTGATTGATAGGAACTATTCCTGTACTCAATTTTTTGCCGGAAGTGGATTTCTAGACTGAATTAGTTGTGTGCGCCCCTAAATGAAATAAAATTGACCATTTATGGAATCCTTGTGATCATGCAAACAATTTGAGATATTTGTTGAAATAGGAACAAGTTAAATTTTTGAACCCATATACTATAAGGTCAACAACCTCTTACGCCCCCCCCTCCCCCCCCCCCCCTTCATAACTTGTTAAAAAACATCAGATATTAGGGCAAACTATACATTTTCTTAATGCTAGAGCTGACACATACATGTTGATGTTTTTAAATAAATCGAAACTTTAAAAAAAAAAACACCTTAAAGTGGCAGCCATTTTGAACTGAGCAGGAACCCTTACTATGTGCCAACAAAAAAGAACCCTAGATTTTCTAAACCCTTTTATACCATAAAGATATGATATCAAGTCCTATGTTGCTTTTAAAGGCATATTATGTGATCTTTTCCAGAGAGCGCCCTCTATTCATGATTTTTTTTTAGAAAGTAGATTTTCTTGCAGATTTACTTCTGATCATAAATCGTACATACGGTACGATTCCTAATTACCTCAAAATCATGGTTTTAGAGTGAATTTAGAGTGAAAATATGAACTGTCGTGTTATCACGACAGTTTATTTTCACTCTAAAACCATGATTTTAAAGTAATTAAGAATCATATCGCCCTGTAACTTAGAATGTATGTACGATTTATGATCAGAAATGTAAATCTGCAAGAAAATCTGCTTTCTATTTTTTTTTGGATGTTGAGGGCGTTCCCAGGAAAGATCACATAATATACCTTTAACACACACAAAAATTACATACTGCCCCCCCCCCCCTACTAAATGGAATGAAGATGTCAATATTCTTGAAGCTTTACATGTTTCTTTTGCTTGAGAATATGTAGATGTATCTATATACATCCTCCAGTGCTCCCAAATCCTCTCCTGACCAGCCAAAGAAATGGCTTATATATTATCCAAGACAGTATTATCATACTGCACTAGTACACCACTGTTATTGCATCATGAACATGCATGCATTGGGCCTAGAAATAGTTCGTCGGCAGCAAGTTGCTTCCTATTTTGATCAAGAGAGTACGAGGTCTCAATCTGAATGTGCCAAATCACCACTTTTTGGTCCTCAAAAGTCAAAAGTATGCGAAGGAAAATTTTAAGATTTTGCAAGCGGACTCTTTTAGCTCAGTTATATAGGGGCCGGACTGCCATGCCACACATGCAACCTGTGTGCCATCCTTGGCAACGCCTGTTGCCCCAATCCAGACTTCTGAAACTGTAAAGAAAAACAGAAATATATCAGATTATTGTAAATTTGTAAAATACAAAGCCACTTTTAGTAAATATTTGGTATGAAAATGCGCGCAAAATTTAGCTGTTTTATGCTAAAATTGTCAACATTTGGTCTAATTTAACCTAATTTAGTAAGAAAATGTGGGCGCAGCGTGAAAAAAAATTGCCTTTTTATGCTAAATTGTCAAATTTGGTCTAATTCTAACTAAATTGATATATTTTTTTTTTTTGGGGGGGGGGGGGGAATGCCCCCTGTAGCGCCGCCACCGTTGAAGCCTGATAATGTTCCAATGTGTCAAATTTTCAAGTTTAGCTTACAGCCTTTTTTCCAACATCACCTCATCAGATTTTCCCTTTTAAATGACTTATTCATTCATTTATTTCCATTTTCATGATGATTTATGACAAGCAAATATAACGAACTATAACTATAGTTCAGTCAGTTCCAAATGGCGAAACCTGTTTACAGGCGCAGAGAATCAATTTAGAAGAGCGTCATGCACAAAACGCTCACATGGCGCAATATGTCGCAGTATCAATGTATGTGTGACGCTTGCGTATGCCAAATGACGCTTATATGCTTGGAATTTTTGGATTACTTTTGCGAGCGGATTAAAAGGGGACTCCCTCAATCCTCAAAAAAATTGGAAGCAGATTTTCTTGCAGATTTACTTTTCTGATCATCATAAATATATTCCAAGTTACAGAGCGATACGATTCCTAATAGACTCTATTCACGCGGCAGCCATTTTCCAAAATATGCCACCCAAGCCTCGTTCCCGTTTGGTCTATCTGCGCCTCGCGCTGCACAATAGAACTGCGCGAGACGCGTGGTACCAAAGCGCGCGGCGTACGCATCCTCACGCAAGTCACGCAGGCGCAGGTATACGTAACGAGAACGAGGCTTGGGTGGCAAATTTTAGAAAATGGCTGCCGCGTGAATATGGTCTATAACCTCAAAATCATAGTTTTAGAGTGAATTTAGAGTAAAATTTGAAAAAATAGATTGGGCCGGTCGGTACAATCTATTTTCAAACCATGATTTTGAAGTAATTAGGAATTGCACCGATCTGTAACTTAGAAGATCTTCATGATTTATGATCAAAAATGCAAATCTGCAAGAAAATCTGCTTTCATAGTAAAAATCAACGATAGAGGGCGCTACTTGGAAAAGATCACATAATATGCCTTTATATTATAGTGACTTACCTGCTGTCAAATGTTAACTTCATTAGTTTTGCAAGAATATCAAGTTCACCAGTGTTTAATTTCTCCTAGGAACATCATATGGAGCTAGGTATTCTGTAAAAAACAAAATACAAAGAGATAAAATATGTAATCACACAATCTAAGATCAACTCTGGCTTTGGCGCATGATTAACCATATCCCCCAAGCCTGGTTTTAACCGGGATCAACATTTTGGAAGAGAAATCAAAAAAAAAATCGCCGCTTCCCAGAGATCGAACCGGAAAAAAGAAAAACTGGCCCCATAGGCAAGCGACGGCTCTCAGCTGCTCCTTGTTGCGCTCACTATATAGGTTTGGTTGATTATGTCATCACAAATTGTTATTTGGCATTTTTTGTTTGATTTCGTCGTCAAGGTGTATGGTGCATGACCGTGCATCTCGTTTTTACGCAACGTTCTAACGCACGTACAGGCACTCGGTGCGTCTCTTTTTGATGGCGCACATCTTTTGCGATGCCAAATATTTTCAATTTGGCGCAGCTCCCACACAAACGCAAAACGCATGGCACCAGGCAGCAGGCACAGATCCATGCGCAAGGGCTAATTGGTCAGTCGTGAAATCGTCACATGCATTTAATTTAAGTTGAATTCAGTTTCCGGCAGCATGGTGCTAAGCATTGGTTTCCAGTTTCCAATACGATTTATACCGTTAAAAATATACTACCGGGTTCCAAATTGTCGGTTCCTTTCATCTATGCTTAGCACCAAGCTGCTTAAAATGAATTCATTTAAGTTGCATGATAGATTTTTGCATCTCTGCCAACAACAACAACAAAATAGCTTCAAATTATAAGTCCATATCACTCAGTATGACAATTGAAAACGACTATAGCACACATAACGCCATAACGCCAATGTGATAATACAGGGCATCATTCTGTGGCAGTGTAAAATATGCGTATCTAAAATTTTGAATCATAATCCCTGTTGAATGTAGCTCAAAGATGGTTGCTGTAGTATCCACGATTACGGTATCGTATACCGCTCATCACTAATGCACCGTAAATGTTATATGTCGTTAGCCCAACACTTGTTGACAATAATCACAAGCTATAAAGACCACCGAAAAGCAGAAATCATAAGCGTGAGAGTCACCTTTATTTATGCAAAGTCTGGATGTTAAATTGGCGACGAGTGATTAAAATTTGAGCATAAATCAAATCAGCAATATTTTGTCCGTCGGCAGAAGCAACGTCAAGTGAGTAAACCAAGCAATTTACAGCAAAAATGGCAGTCGCACAGCAACCTTTAGTGACAGTTGTGACTGAAACCAGAAACTTGAAAATTCAACCATTTACGCACGATGAAGATCAAATTAGAGTCGGAAGTGAATGGGAAGATTGGTTAGAAGAGCTGGAGCGCGAATTTCGCTACTTCAAAATAACAGATGCGTCAGACAAAAAGGATGCAATGATCATATATGGGGGCAAAGAAATCTCGAGACTGGCTAAAAACTTACCTGATCCAGCGCCAGTAGCAGAAGGAGAGGAGGTACCTGACTCCTATAAAAAGCTAAAACAAAAGCTCAATGACTATTACATGCCGAAGAAAAGTAAGCAACACGGCAGATACGCTTTTCTCAAAATGGTACCAGAGCAAAGAGAGTCCATCGCATCATATGCAGCTAGGCTTAGAGAAAAAGCTCGCGGTTGTGAATTTGGTGTTGATGAGGATGAGCGCATTCTTGAGCACATAGTCCAGAGCATAGCCAACAAAAAGCTTATCAGAGATGCCATCAGCAAATCATGGAACTTGACACAATTCTTGACAGAAGCGGCGCAGACAGAATGCATAACAGCGCAGATGAATGACATGAATGCAGCACATTCCGTCAAGAAAGTATCTACACGCGGACGCGGCGGTAAATCCTACAGACAATGGACGCCGAGAGATACGCAAGCATCAGGATCATCACGAGAGCAACGTGGTAAACCGTGTGACTACTGTGGCAAAGTCGATCTTCACCCTCCAGGCAAGGAATGTCCAGCGTACGGGAAGAAGTGTAAAAACTGTAGTAAATGGAATCACTTCGCAGTTGTTTGCCGTTGGAGAAGCGATGAAGGAAAAGACCGCAGTTCAGCAGCACTAAAGTATAAAAAGAAACGCCATGTGAAGAAAGCGGCACAGGAAGATTCATCCACCAGCTCAGATGGGGAATTCTTTGAACACATAGAGTTAGACAGAGTTAAGCTAGTAAAGAAAATCGACACATCCGGTAAAAATGACAAACCAATGACGGCACGAGTGCAGCTCGACGATGTGGATTTACTAGTTGAAGCAGACACCGGCGCTGACTGTAACATCATGGACGAGCATCAGTTCAAAGCATTGGTACACAGATCAAGCAATAAACCGGAACTGAAACCAAGTGAAATCAAACTTGGTGGAATACAGAACAAGCTACAGGTGAAAGGTGAATTTAAGACCATTGTAAGAAACTACACCAGAGGGATAGAGACTAAATTCATCGTTGTGAAAGGAAAAAACAACTCACCACCATTGCTGTGCAGAAAATCACTCCTGAAGCTAGGAATGGTACAAATCAGACCAGATGGATCTCTAGCAGCAGTAAACCATCTCAGAATCCAACAGATAGCAAGCATCAAGTCGAGCACAGATCAGAAAGCTGAGATCAACAAGATTACTGACAAATACAAACAAGTATTTGAAGGCGTGGGAATGATAAGAGACCACAACAACAACAAAGAAATCAGTGCAAAATTCAGCATGAAACCAGACGCAGTACCAGTTGCACAGAAACCAAGATCAGTACCCTTCTATCTGCAGAAACCATTGAAAGAACACATGGAGCAATGTGTAAGAGATGGAATATATGAAGAAGTCCCACCTGGAGAAGCGATAACGTGGTGTTCACCGTTAGTCGTACAACCCAAACCTCGATTTAAAGACACAGCAAAAGAGGATCTTGGACCAAACATGATCAGAGCCAGCATCGATCTGAGGATTCCAAACAAATCCATGGACAGAAGTAGACTAACCCAAGCTACAGTTGTGGAAGATTTCACGCATAAATTCCATCGCTGCAAGATATTCTCAAAGCTAGATATGAGATCTGGATATCACCAGCTACAACTAGACCCAGCATCAAGAGAAATCTGTACATTCAGTACACCTTGGGGGAACATGAGACCAAAAAGACTAATTTTTGGAGCAAAGTCATCACAGGATGTGTTCGATGAAACCATCTACAGGATCTTCGGAGACATACCGAACAGCCTTAACCAAAGAGATGACATCCTACTAGGAGGAGAAACCCTAGAAGAGCACAACAAAGCATTAGAAACAGTCCTACAGAGAGCATCAGACTACGGAATCACCTTCAACCCAGACAAGTGTTGTTTCGGAGTAGAGGAGATTGATTTCTACGGATACAAGTTTACCAAAGATGGACTGAAGCCAGATGAAAAGAAAGTAAAAGCAGTGAAAGAAAGTGATCCACCAGAGTCCAAAGATGGAGTCAGAAGCTTCCTCGGAATGATTGGATACCTTTCCAAGTTTATTCCAAACTACTCCACACTCACTGCACCTCTTCGAGAGCTTACAAAGAAAGACACTAAGTTCAAATGGGGACAACAAGAGCAAGAAGCATTTGAAAAACTGAAACGAAGCATCACCAATGAAGACACAATGGCATACTTCAATCCGGCACGACCTATAGTTGTGAGAACAGAGGCGAGTTATCATGAAGGTATATCGGCAGGCTTATTTCAACCTTCAGAGAAAGGACTGCAACCAGTACACTTCATTAGTCGCTCAATGACCGGAGCAGAGACGAGATATAGCCAGACGGAGAAGGATGCATTGGCAGTCAAATGGAGCAAAAACAAGTTCAGAATGTACCTTCTTGGAGCACCAAGATTCAGAATCATCACAGCGCATAAACCACTACTACCACTTTTCAACAAAGCAACCGCAAAGCTTCCACCTAGAATTGAGAAATGGGTAATGGACATGCAAGACGTAGACTACGAGCTGATCTACGAGCCAGGCAAAGATGAAGCTGATCCAATGGATTATCTTTCAAGACACCCTCTTCCAGAGACAGAGACTGATGACACAGAGAACGTGATCAAACAGATCGTGCAGGAGAATCATGCAGTCGTACTAGACAGAATAAAGGAGGAGACAGCGAAGGACGAACAACTTCAGAAGATAAAGACAACCATCATACAGAATGACTGGGAAGCAAAGAAGAAAGACCCTGACATAGCACCATACTACAGCATCAGAGAGGAGCTATACATTGCTGAAGAGGTCATCCTAAGGATGGACAAGATTGTCATACCACAAAGTCTACAGAGAAAAGTCATTAAATCAGCCCACAGCCTAGGACACTTGGGAATGACTAAGACCAAGCAGATGTTAAGAGAGAAATATTGGTTTCCAACCATGAACACAATGACAGAAGAAATCATTGGACAATGTTATGAATGCAGAGTAACAACAAAAGAACACAAGTCAGAACCAGTCAAGATGACGCAAATTCCAGAGAAACCATGGGACGTCATTTCAGTAGATTTTGGAGGACCATATCCTGATGGACATTACAATCTTGTAGCCGTTGACAAAAGAACGCGATACCCAGAAGTGGAGACAACGTACTCAACAGCATTCAAGCCTACCAAGAATAAGCTGCGCAAGATGTTCGCAACTCATGGAACGCCGAGCCGAGTAGAAACAGATGGTGGACCTCCGTTCAACTCCAGAGAATTCACAGAATTCAGCAAGGAAGAAGGATTCTACCACCACAAAGTAACTCCAGACCATGCCAGAGCCAATGGCGAGGCGGAAAGCTTCATGAAAATGTTGAATAAGACTGAACAGATCGCTCACTTGCAAGGAAAAAACAATTCCTTAGCAATCCAAGAAATGCTGACAGGATACCGTTCAACTCCACATCCCGCTACCAGTGTTACGCCTTATGAAGCGCTGATGAACAGAAAAGTGAGAACAAAGCTGGACCACATTATTACAACAAGTGTGAATCCTGAGAAAACACGAGAAATTATCAACATGAAAGATCAGAAATACAAAGACAAGCTGAAACAACAAGCTGAAAACAAAAACACCAAGCAGCACACATTCATCGTAGGAGACTACGTACTGCTGAAACAGGCGAAAAAGAACAAATGGTCTACGGCATATGAACCGGCATTCTATATAATAAACCGAATCGATGGATCATCCATTGCGGCCAGAAGAATCACAGACGGACGGGACATATACCGTGACGCAAGCCACTTCAAGCTAGCAAACGCAGTCATCCAAAACACACCACAGCTGGAGACACCCATTATGACACCCATTATAGACAATACTCTTGGGGCAGACAACACGATTACAGACATGCAACCACCAGTTCCAGAACCACAGGTCGTGACATCACATTCCACACCTGAATCAACCCAAGCCAGGGAACCACCAGAAGCCGTAATCGACACACCAGCTACACCAAGGACACTGAGACCACAGAGGACCAGGCACAGACCAGATTACTTGAAGGACTACGCTACGTGAGAAAAGACTCTTTAACAAAATGCCACCGTTCTGTGAATCAGAACAATAAAGACTCTTTACCATGCCACCGTTCTGTGAATCAGAACATTTTTTTTTTTCAGTATTGCTATTGTTTGTTTGGAAAAAGCAATCCAACAAAAACACAATTGCACATTTTGTTGATATTAGAAATTTTGTGGAAAACAATTTTTTTTGTGTGTGAAAAATTCCAACATTTGGATTTTTAAAAAAAAATTCAGGCAAGTGCACATTATACAAAAGACAATAGACTATTACAACTCTCATACCGAGTTGACCAGAGACAATGATCATCAGATCATGAACAATTATCATGGATAATTCTATCCACAGATCAACCATGTATTTTGGCCAATTGTTTTAACCAGTTGTGCTTGGCAAATACAGCACAAAATTACAATAACATTGATTTTAGTATAAAGCCAAATTCTCCATAAAAAGGGAGAAGTGTAGTATCCACGATTACGGTATCGTATACCGCTCATCACTAATGCACCGTAAATGTTATATGTCGTTAGCCCAACACTTGTTGACAATAATCACAAGCTATAAAGACCACCGAAAAGCAGAAATCATAAGCGTGAGAGTCACCTTTATTTATGCAAAGTCTGGATGTTAAAGTTGCGTCCACAAAAGTCTTATGGTTGTGGACGATGGATCATCCAAAGATTGCTCGTCAGGCCAGTTACGGTAATGATAAATAGGCCTAGGCCTACATACCTCCCCTAGCCTAGGCCTACTTGTGTGTAGGCCTAGACCTAAAGGTTCGTTCACACTAGGCGATGTTTGCTGTGCGATGCAATAGCCTTACTTCCGCCACAATGTAGGCCTACAGGAATTCATCGCAGGTCACTCCAGGTCAACGCATGTCACCGCATGCAATGGCAGTCAGCGCTGTGTGTGGCAAAATAGGAGAACGTCATGCAGCATCAACGCAATGTGTCGCAGACTGCCGCAATGGCAGTTAAACATTTTTAAACTCCATTGCGATAACGCACCTTTAACACTTATTAAGCTCTGCAACATTCACACTATTTAATTTACTGTATAGGCCTATGTTGCGTTGCGTTATCGCAACTGCTTTTGTGACAGGTTGCTGTGCATTTTTAGTGCGTTAAACGCCGACGTTCTCCTATTTTGCCAAACGGGGATGATGATGGCTGTCATCCCATGCACCAGCACTGAAGTGATCTGCGTTGACCTACGATGAATGACCGCACACTGCGGCGGAGTAAAGCTGTCCACCCTGAGACTAATATACCTAAAGGTATATTAGTCTCAGGTCCACCGCATTCGCACGGCAAATATCGCCTAGTCACAGTGTGAACAAACCTTATATTTAGAAGTTTAAACAGGTACTGATGTAAACAGATCCACACGGGGTGACTCTCTTAAAAAGACTAGTTATATTAGTTAGGCCTAGTAGTACTAGTAGTAGTACTAATTAGTTTACAATTATTGTCAATACAATAACAATGAATGGAGTCCGTACAAAAAAAAAATGACCTTCTTGTTCAACATGCTTTTATTATTAGTTATATTTATAAGGTGCAGGTGTTGCTCGAGATTTGCATGCATGTCTTGTCTTGTTGTATACTGTACAAATCGAGGATGACCTGACCTATTTGTTTGTATTCAGAGATATTGTTTACAAACCCTGCTAAGCCTAAAGTAAAGGCTTCATTTTATACATGAACAGAACTTCTGAATCAGGGCACAGGCAAAACATACACCACTTCGCTACTTTACGGTCATATGCATTGTGTACGGGCTATTTCCCCTGGATTTTCTCACATTAAATGATTGAAAAATTGCTTACCAGGGGTCTTGATCCACAGCTGTGGTCAATCCTAAAGTCGTCATGGCATTCAATACATTGCAGAGTTCAAGATCACCGTCCAAATTACAAAAGAAAATCAATTATTCTACCACACAATTTTGTATTTGTGCCGGTGCGGCCGCTAACAAGTTTCACCGCACAGACCGCCCGTCCACCCTGCAACCGTTCCGCCCAAACAGCCCAAGCTCATTATCATACACAAAAGTACCCGGATCTATAACCCACATTTACGGGTTTATTTTGCGCCACTTTTTTCACGTATGTCCCTCAGTCCCCTCGTCGGAGCCTGCAAGATAGCGACGTAAGAGGGCGACTGAGAGTTACAGTCTAATTACTCAGGTCAAGTCAAAAATCAACACAGATGTGTTTTAAAATCACTTTTAATTTTTTTTCAAAAAAATCCAATTGTTGCTCGTATCTGCGCATAGAGCAGCTAACAAGATAGCATTACTCAGGAAAAGTCAAAAATCAACACAGATGTGTTTTTACATCACTTTTAAATTTTTTCAAAAAAATCAAATTGTTGCTCGTATCTGCGCATAGAGCAGTTACCAAGGTAGTCTACTCGTATGCCTTGTATAATTTCACTGTCACACAATCGAACAACACCCCCTGATACTTCCCATCCGAGAACCGACCAAATAGATCACTTTTTTTCCCCGGGGTGAGATCAGAGGATGGGGAGCGGTCCATGGGGAGTGAGCCCTCTATCGGTACATGTTCATAGAGTGACAAAGAAAAGGAAAAAGGTATACTAAAGCAGACTACTACCAAGGTAGCATTACTTAGGAAAAGTCAAAAATCAACACAGATGTGTTTTTACATCACTTTTTTTTTTTTTCAAAAAAATCCAATTGTTGCTCGTATGGGCGCATAGAGCAGCTAACAAGATAGCATTACTCAGGAAAAGTCAAAAATCAACACAGATGTGTTTTTACATCACTTTCAATTTTATTCAAAAAAATCCAATCGTTGCTCGTATCTGCGCATAGAGCACCTAACAAGATAGCATTACTCAGGAAAAGTAAAAAAATCAACACAGATGTGTTTTTACATCACTTTTAACTTTTTTCAAAAAATTCCAATTGTTGCTCGTATCGGCGCATAGAGCAGCTAGCAAGGTAGCATTACTCAGGTCAAGTCAAAAATCAACACAGATGTGTTTTTACATCACTTTTAAATTTTTTCAACAAAATCCAATTCTTGCTCGTATCGGCGCATAGAACAGCTAGCAAGGTAGCATTACTCAGGTCAAGTCAAAAATCAACACAGATGTGTTTTTACATCACTTTTAAATTTTTCATATAAATTGAATTGTTGCTCGTATTGGACGAATAGAGCAGCTGGCAAGGTATCATTACTTAGGAGAAGTCGAAAATCAACACAGGTGTGTTTTTACATCACTTTTAAATTTTTCATAAAAATCGAATTTTACATCACTTTTAAATTTTTCATAGAAATCCAATTTCTGCTCGTATCGGGCGCATAGAGCAGCTAGCAAGGTAGCATTACTCAGGAAAAGTCGGAAATCAACACAGATGTGTTTTACATCACTTTTAAATTGTTCATAAAAATTGAATTATGTTTTTACATCACTTTTAAATTTTTCATATAAATCGAATTGTTGCTCGTATCGGACGAATAGAGCAGCTGGCAAGGTATCATTACTTAGGAGAAGTCGAAAATCAACACAGGTGTGTTTTTAGATCACTTTTAAATTATTCATAAAAATCGAATTGTGTTTTTACATCACTTTTAAATTTTTCATAAAAATCGAATTGTGTTTTTACATCACTTTTAAATTTTTCATAGAAATCCAATTTTTGCTCGTATCGGGCGCATAGAGCAGCTAGCAAGGTAGCATTACTTAGGAAAAGTCGGAAATCAACACAGATGTGTTTTTACATCACTTTTTAAAAAATTCAAAAAAATCCAATTCTTGCTCGTATCGGCGCATAGAACAGCTAGCAAGGTAGCATTACTCAGGTCAAGTCAAAAATCAACACAAATGTGTTTTTACATCACTTTTAAATTTTTCATATAAATCGAATTGTTGCTCGTATTGGACGAATAGAGCAGCTGGCAAGGTATCATTACTTAGGAGAAGTCGAAAATCAACACAGGTGTGTTTTCAGATCACTTTTAAATTTTTTATAAAAATCGAATTGTGTTTTTATATCACTTTTAAATTTTTCATAGAAATCCAATTTTTGCTCGTATCGGGCGCATAGAGCAGCTAGCAAGGTAGCATTACTCAGGAAAAGTCGGAAATCAACACAGATGTGTTTTTACATCACTTTTAAATTTTTCATAAAAATCGAATTGTGTTTTTACATCACTTTTAAATTTTTCATATAAATCGAATTGTTGCTCGTATCGGACGAATAGAGCAGCTGGCAAGGTATCATTACTTAGGAGAAGTCGAAAATCAACACAGGTGTGTTTTACATCACTTTTAAATTTTTCATAAAAATCGAATTGTGTTTTTACATCACTTTTAAATTTTTCATAGAAATATAATTTTTGCTCGTATCGGGCGCAAAGAGCAGCTAGCAAGGTAGCATTACTCAGGAAAAGTCGGAAATCAACACCCATAAAATCGATTCATAAAAATCGAATTGTGTTTTTACATCACTTTTAAATTTTTTATAGAAATCCAATTTTTGATCGTAACTAGCAAAGTAGCATTAGTCAGGAAAAGTCGGAAATCAACACAGATGTGTTTTTACATCACTTTTAATTTTTTCATAAAAATCGAATTGTGTTTTTACATCACTTTTACATTTTTCATAAAAATCGAATTGTGTTTTTACATCACTTTTCAATTTTTCATAGAAATCCAATTTTTGCTCGTATCGGGCGCATAGAGCAGCTAGCAAGGTAGCATTACTCAGAAAAAGTCGGAAATCAACACAGATGTGTTTTTACATCACTTTTAAATTTTTCATAAAAATCGAATTGTGTTTTTACATCACTTTTATATTTTTCATAGAAATCCAATTTTTGCTCGTATCGGGCGCATAGAGCAGCTAGCAAAGTAGCATTAGTCAGGAAAAGTCGGAAATCAACACAGATGTGTTTTTACATCACTTTTAATTTTTTCATAAAAATCGAATTGTGTTTTTACATCACTTTTAAATTTTTCATAAAAATCGAATTGTGTTTTTACATCACTTTTAATTTTTCATAGAAATCCAATTTTTGCTCGTATCGGGCGCATAGAGCAGCTAGCAAGGTAGCATTACTCAGAAAAAGTCGGAAATCAACACAGATGTGTTTTTACATCACTTTTAAATTTTTCATAAAAATCGAATTGTGTTTTTATATACATCACTTTTAAATTTTTCAAAGAAATCCAATTTTTGCTCGTATCGTGCTACCTTGCTAGCTGCTCTATGCGCCCGATACGAGCAAAAATTGGATTTCTATGAAAAATTTAAAAGTGATGTAAAAACGCAATTCGATTTTTATGAAAAAATTAAAAGTGATGTAAAAACACAATTCGATTTTTATGAAAAATTTAAAAGTGATGTAAAAACACATCTGTGTTGATTTCCGACTTTTCTGAGTAATGCTACCTTGCTAGCTGCTCTATGCGCCCGATACGAGCAAAAATTGGATTTCTATGAAAAATATAAAAGTGATGTAAAAACACAATTCGATTTTTATGAAAAATTTAAAAGTGATGTAAAAACACATCTGTGTTGATTTTCGACTTTTACTGAGTAATGCTACCTTGCTAGCTGCTCTATGCGCACGATACGAGCAAAAATTGGATTTCTTTGAAAAATTTAAAAGTGATGTAAAAACACAATTCGATTTTTATGAAAAATTTAAAAGTAATGTAAAAACACATCTGTGTTGATTTCCGACTTTTCCTGAGTAATGCTACCTTGCTAGCTGCTCTATGCGCCCGATACGAGCAAAAATTGGATTTCTATGAAAAATTTAAAAGTGATGTAAAAACACATTTATGTTGATTTCCGACTTTTTCTGAGTAATGCTACCTTGCTAGCTGCTCTATGCGCCCGATACGAGCAAAAATTGGATTTCTATGAAAAATTTAAAAGTGATGTAAAAACACAATTCGATTTTTATGAAAAATTTAAAAGTGATGTAAAAACACATCTGTGTTGATTTTCGACTTTTACTGAGTAATGCTACCTTGCTAGCTGCTCTATGCGCACGATACGAGCAAAAATTGGATTTCTTTGAAAAATTTAAAAGTGATGTAAAAACACAATTCGATTTTTATGAAAAATTTAAAAGTGATGTAAAAACACATCTGTGTTGATTTCCGACTTTTTCTGAGTAATGCTACCTTGCTAGCTGCTCTATGCGCACGATACGAGCAAAAATTGGATTTCTATGAAAAATTTAAAAGTGATGTAAAAACACATTTATGTTGATTTCCGACTTTTTCTGAGTAATGCTACCTTGCTAGCTGCTCTATGCGCCCGATACGAGCAAAAATTGGATTTCTATGAAAAATTTAAAAGTGATGTAAAACACAATTCGATTTTTATGAAAAATTTAAAAGTGATGTAAAAACACATCTGTGTTGATTTCCGACTTTTTCTGAGTAATGCTACCTTGCTAGCTGCTCTATGCGCACGATACGAGCAAAAATTGGAT
Source organism: Ophiura sarsii (assembly GCA_035610835.1). Taxonomy (NCBI): domain Eukaryota; kingdom Metazoa; phylum Echinodermata; class Ophiuroidea; order Amphilepidida; family Ophiuridae; genus Ophiura; species Ophiura sarsii. Next base: position 69,802,189 of record CM069454.1, read on the forward strand.
TTCTATGAAAAATTTAAAAGTGATGTAAAAACACAATTCGATTTTTATGAAAAATTTAAAAGTGATGTAAAAACACAATTCGATTTTTATGAAAAAATTAAAAGTGATGTAAAAACACATCTGTGTTGATTTCCGACTTTTCCTGACTAATGCTACTTTGCTAGTTACGAGCAAAAATTGGATTTCTATGAAAAATTTAAAAGTGATGTAAAAACACAATTCGATTTTTATGAAAAATTTAAAAGTGATGTAAAAACACATCTGTGTTGATTTCCGACTTTTCCTGAGTAATGCTACCTTGCTAGCTGCTCTATGCGCCCGATACGAGCAAAAATTGGATTTCTATGAAAAATTTAAAAGTGATGTAAAAACACATTTATGTTGATTTCCGACTTTTTCTGAGTAATGCTACCTTGCTAGCTGCTCTATGCGCCCGATACGAGCAAAAATTAAATGTCTATGAAAAATTTAAAAGTGATGTAAAAACACAATTCGATTTGTATGAAAATTTTAAAAGTGATGTAGAAACACATCTGTGTTGATTTCCGACTTTTTCTGTGTAATGCTACCTTGCTAGCTGCTCTATGCGCACGATACGAGCAAAAATTGGATTTCTATGAAAAATTTAAAAGTGATGTAAAAACACAATTCGATTTTTATGAAAAATTTAAAAGTGATGTAAAAACACATCTGTGTTGATTTCCGACTTTTCCTGAGTAATGCTACCTTGCTAGCTGCTCTATGCGCCCGATACGAGCAAAAATTAGATTTCTATGAAAAATTTAAAAGTGATGTAAAAACACAATTCGATTTTTATGAAAAATTTAAAAGTGATGTAAAAACACATCTGTGTTGATTTTCGACTTTTACTGAGTAATGCTACCTTGCTAGCTGCTCTATGCGCACGATACGAGCAAAAATTGGATTTCTTTGAATAATTTAAAAGTGATGTAAAAACACAATTCGATTTTTATGAAAAATTTAAAAGTGATGTAAAAACACATCTGTGTTGATTTCCGACTTTTTCTGAGTAATGCTACCTTGCTAGCTGCTCTATGCGCACGATACGAGCAAAAATTGGATTTCTATGAAAAATTTAAAAGTGATGTAAAAACACATTTATGTTGATTTCCGACTTTTTCTGAGTAATGCTACCTTGCTAGCTGCTCTATGCGCCCGATACGAGCAAAAATTGGATTTCTATGAAAAATTTAAAAGTGATGTAAAACACAATTCGATTTTTATGAAAAATTTAAAAGTGATGTAAAAACACATCTGTGTTGATTTCCGACTTTTCTGAGTAATGCTACCTTGCTAGCTGCTCTATGCGCCCGATACGAGCAAAAATTGGATTTCTATGAAAAATTTAAAAGTTATGTAAAAACACAATTCGATTTTTATGAAAAATTTAAAACTGATGTAAAAACACATCTGTGTTGATTTCCGACTTTTTCTGAGTAATGCTACCTTGCTAGCTGCTCTATGCGCACGATACGAGCAAAAATTGGATTTCTATGAAAAATTTAAAAGTGATGTAAAAACACAATTCGATTTTTATGAAAAATTTAAAAGTGATGTAAAAACACAATTCGATTTTTATGAAAAAATTAAAAGTGATGTAAAAACACATCTGTGTTGATTTCCGACTTTTCCTGACTAATGCTACTTTGCTAGTTACGAGCAAAAATTGGATTTCTATGAAAAATTTAAAAGTGATGTAAAAACACAATTCGATTTTTATGAAAAATTTAAAAGTGATGTAAAAACACAATTCGATTTTTATGAAAAATTTAAAAGTGATGTAAAAACACAATTCGATTTTTATGAAAAAATTAAAAGTGATGTAAAAACACATCTGTGTTGATTTCCGACTTTTCCTGACTAATGCTACTTTGCTAGTTACGAGCAAAAATTGGATTTCTATGAAAAATTTAAAAGTGATGTAAAAACACAATTCGATTTTTATGAAAAATTTAAAAGTGATGTAAAAACACATCTGTGTTGATTTCCGACTTTTCCTGAGTAATGCTACCTTGCTAGCTGCTCTATGCGCCCGATACGAGCAAAAATTGGATTTCTATGAAAAATTTAAAAGTGATGTAAAAACACATTTATGTTGATTTCCGACTTTTTCTGAGTAATGCTACCTTGCTAGCTGCTCTATGCGCCCGATACGAGCAAAAATTAAATGTCTATGAAAAATTTAAAAGTGATGTAAAAACACAATTCGATTTGTATGAAAATTTTAAAAGTGATGTAGAAACACATCTGTGTTGATTTCCGACTTTTTCTGTGTAATGCTACCTTGCTAGCTGCTCTATGCGCACGATACGAGCAAAAATTGGATTTCTATGAAAAATTTAAAAGTGATGTAAAAACACAATTCGATTTTTATGAAAAATTTAAAAGTGATGTAAAAACACATCTGTGTTGATTTCCGACTTTTCCTGAGTAATGCTACCTTGCTAGCTGCTCTATGCGCCCGATACGAGCAAAAATTAGATTTCTATGAAAAATTTAAAAGTGATGTAAAAACACAATTCGATTTTTATGAAAAATTTAAAAGTGATGTAAAAACACATCTGTGTTGATTTTCGACTTTTACTGAGTAATGCTACCTTGCTAGCTGCTCTATGCGCACGATACGAGCAAAAATTGGATTTCTTTGAATAATTTAAAAGTGATGTAAAAACACAATTCGATTTTTATGAAAAATTTAAAAGTGATGTAAAAACACATCTGTGTTGATTTCCGACTTTTTCTGAGTAATGCTACCTTGCTAGCTGCTCTATGCGCACGATACGAGCAAAAATTGGATTTCTATGAAAAATTTAAAAGTGATGTAAAAACACATTTATGTTGATTTCCGACTTTTTCTGAGTAATGCTACCTTGCTAGCTGCTCTATGCGCCCGATACGAGCAAAAATTGGATTTCTATGAAAAATTTAAAAGTGATGTAAAACACAATTCGATTTTTATGAAAAATTTAAAAGTGATGTAAAAACACATCTGTGTTGATTTCCGACTTTTCTGAGTAATGCTACCTTGCTAGCTGCTCTATGCGCCCGATACGAGCAAAAATTGGATTTCTATGAAAAATTTAAAAGTTATGTAAAAACACAATTCGATTTTTATGAAAAATTTAAAACTGATGTAAAAACACATCTGTGTTGATTTCCGACTTTTCCTGAGTAATGCTACCTTGCTAGCTGCTCTATGCGCCCGATACGAGCAAAAATTGGATTTCTATGACAAATTTAAAAGTGATGTAAAAACACATTTATGTTGATTTCCGACTTTTTCTGAGTAATGCTACCTTGCTAGCTGCTCTATGCGCCCGATACGAGCAAAAATTAAATTTCTATGAAAAATTTAAAAGTGATGTAAAAACACAATTCGATTTTTATGAAAATTTTAAAAGTGATGTAGAAACACATCTGTGTTGATTTCCGACTTTTTCTGTGTAATGCTACCTTGCTAGCTGCTCTATGCGCACGATACGAGCAAAAATTGGATTTCTATGAAAAATTTAAAAGTGATGTAAAAACACAATTCGATTTTTATGAAAAATTTAAAAGTGATGTAAAAACACATCTGTGTTGATTTCCGACTTTTCCTGAGTAATGCTACCTTGCTAGCTGCTCTATGCGCCCGATACGAGCAAAAATTGGATTTCTATGAAAAATTTAAAAGTGATGTAAAAACACATTTATGTTGATTTCCGACTTTTTCTGAGTAATGCTACCTTGCTAGCTGCTCTATGCGCCCGATACGAGCAAAAATTGGATTTCTATGAAAAATTTAAAAGTGATGTAAAAACACAATTCGATTTTTATGAAAAATTTAAAAGTAATGTAAAAACACATCTGTGTTGATTTCCGACTTTTCCTGAGTAATGCTACCTTGCTAGCTGCTCTATGCGCCCGATACGAGCAAAAATTGGATTTCTATGAAAAATTTAAAAGTGATGTAAAAACACATTTATGTTGATTTCCGACTTTTTCTGAGTAATGCTACCTTGCTAGCTGCTCTATGCGCCCGATACGAGCAAAAATTGGATTTCTATGAAAAATTTAAAAGTGATGTAAAAACACAATTCGATTTTTATGAAAAATTTAAAAGTGATGTAAAAACACATCTGTGTTGATTTTCGACTTTTACTGAGTAATGCTACCTTGCTAGCTGCTCTATGCGCACGATACGAGCAAAAATTGGATTTCTTTGAAAAATTTAAAAGTGATGTAAAAACACAATTCGATTTTTATGAAAAATTTAAAAGTGATGTAAAAACACATCTGTGTTGATTTCCGACTTTTTCTGAGTAATGCTACCTTGCTAGCTGCTCTATGCGCACGATACGAGCAAAAATTGGATTTCTATGAAAAATTTAAAAGTGATGTAAAAACACATTTATGTTGATTTCCGACTTTTTCTGAGTAATGCTACCTTGCTAGCTGCTCTATGCGCCCGATACGAGCAAAAATTGGATTTCTATGAAAAATTTAAAAGTGATGTAAAACACAATTCGATTTTTATGAAAAATTTAAAAGTGATGTAAAAACACATCTGTGTTGATTTCCGACTTTTTCTGAGTAATGCTACCTTGCTAGCTGCTCTATGCGCACGATACGAGCAAAAATTGGATTTCTATGAAAAATTTAAAAGTGATGTAAAAACACAATTCGATTTTTATGAAAAATTTAAAAGTGATGTAAAAACACAATTCGATTTTTATGAAAAAATTAAAAGTGATGTAAAAACACATCTGTGTTGATTTCCGACTTTTCCTGACTAATGCTACTTTGCTAGTTACGAGCAAAAATTGGATTTCTATGAAAAATTTAAAAGTGATGTAAAAACACAATTCGATTTTTATGAAAAATTTAAAAGTGATGTAAAAACACATCTGTGTTGATTTCCGACTTTTCCTGAGTAATGCTACCTTGCTAGCTGCTCTATGCGCCCGATACGAGCAAAAATTGGATTTCTATGAAAAATTTAAAAGTGATGTAAAAACACATTTATGTTTATTTCCGACTTTTTCTGAGTAATGCTACCTTGCTAGCTGCTCTATGCGCCCGATACGAGCAAAAATTAAATGTCTATGAAAAATTTAAAAGTGATGTAAAAACACAATTCGATTTGTATGAAAATTTTAAAAGTGATGTAGAAACACATCTGTGTTGATTTCCGACTTTTTCTGTGTAATGCTACCTTGCTAGCTGCTCTATGCGCACGATACGAGCAAAAATTGGATTTCTATGAAAAATTTAAAAGTGATGTAAAAACACAATTCGATTTTTATGAAAAATTTAAAAGTGATGTAAAAACACATCTGTGTTGATTTCCGACTTTTCCTGAGTAATGCTACCTTGCTAGCTGCTCTATGCGCACGATACGAGCAAAAATTGGATTTCTATGAAAAATTTAAAAGTGATGTAAAAACACAATTCGATTTTTATGAAAAATTTAAAAGTGATGTAAAAACACATCTGTGTTGATTTCCGACTTTTCCTGAGTAATGCTACCTTGCTAGCTGCTCTATGCGCCCGATACGAGCAAAAATTGGATTTCTATGAAAAATTTAAAAGTGATGTAAAAACACATTTATGTTGATTTCCGACTTTTTCTGAGTAATGCTACCTTGCTAGCTGCTCTATGCGCCCGATGCGAGCAAAAATTGGATTTCTATGAAAAATTTAAAAGTGATGTAAAAACACAATTCGATTTTTATGAAAAATTTAAAAGTAATGTAAAAACACATCTGTGTTGATTTCCGACTTTTCCTGAGTAATGCTACCTTGCTAGCTGCTCTATGCGCCCGATACGAGCAAAAATTGGATTTCTATGAAAAATTTAAAAGTGATGTAAAAACACATTTATGTTGATTTCCGACTTTTTCTGAGTAATGCTACCTTGCTAGCTGCTCTATGCGCCCGATACGAGCAAAAATTGGATTTCTATGAAAAATTTAAAAGTGATGTAAAAACACATTTATGTTGATTTCCGACTTTTTCTGAGTAATGCTACCTTGCTAGCTACTTTATGCGCACAATACGAGCAAAAATTGGATTTCTTTGAAAAATTTAAAAGTGATGTAAAAACACATTTATGTTGATTTCCGACTTTTTCTGAGTAATGCTACCTTGCTAGCTACTTTATGCGCACAATACGAGCAAAAATTGGATTTCTTTGAAAAATTTAAAAGTGATGTAAAAACACAATTCGATTTTTATGAAAAATTTAAAAGTGATGTAAAAACACATCTGTGTTGATTTTCGACTTTTCCTGAGGAATGCTACCTTGCTAGCTGCTCTATGCGCACGATACGAGCAAAAATTGGATTTCTTTGGAAAATTTAAAAGTGATGTAAAAACACAATTCGATTTTTATGAAAAATTTAAAAGTTATGTAAAAACACATCTGTGTTGATTTCCGACTTTTCCTGAGTAATGCTACCTTGCTAGCTGCTCTATGCGCACGATACGAGCAAAAATTGGATTTCTTTGAAAAATTTAAAAGTGATGTAAAAACACAATTCGATTTTTATGAAAAATTTAAAAGTGATGGAAAAACACATCTGTGTTGATTTCCGACTTTTTCTGAGTAATGCTACCTTGCTAGCTGCTCTATGCGCACGATACGAGCAAAAATTGGATTTCTTTGAAAAATTTAAAGTGATGTAAAAACGCAATTCGATTTTTATGAAAAAATTAAAAGTGATGTAAAACCACAATTCGATTTTTATGAAAAATTTAAAAGTGATGTAAAAACACATCTGTGTTGATTTCCGACTTTTCCTGAGTAATGCTACCTTGCTAGCTGCTCTATGCGCCCGATACGAGCAAAAATTGGATTTTTATGAAAAATTTAAAAGTGATGTAAAAACACATCTATGTTGATTTCCGACTTTTCCTGAGTAATGCTACCTTGCTAGCTGCTCTATGCGCCCGATACGAGCAAAAATTGGATTTCTATGAAAAATTTAAAAGTGATGTAAAAACACATTTATGTTGATTTCCGACTTTTTCTGAGTAATGCTACCTTGCTAGCTGCTCTATGCGCACAATACGAGCAAAAATTGGATTTCTTTGAAAAATTTAAAAGTGATGTAAAAACACAATTCGATTTTTATGAAAAATTTAAAAGTGATGTAAAAACACATCTGTGTTGATTTTCGACTTTTCCTGAGTAATGCTACCTTGCTAGCTGCTCTATGCGCACGATACGAGCAAAAATTGGATTTCTTTGAAAAATTTAAAAGTGATGTAAAAACACAATTCGATTTTTATGAAAAATGTAAAAGTGATGTAAAAACACATCTGTGTTGATTTCCGACTTTTTCTGAGTAATGCTACCTTGCTAGCTGCTCTATGCGCACGATACGAGCAAAAATTGGATTTCTTTGAAAAATTTAAAGTGATGTAAAAACACAATTCGATTTTTATGAAAAATTTAAAAGTGATGTAAAAACACATCTGTGTTGATTTCCGACTTTTCCTGAGTAATGCTACCTTGCTAGCTGCTCTATGCGCCCGATACGAACAAAAATTGGATTTCTATGAAAAATTTAAAAGTGATGTAAAAACGCAATTCGATTTTTATGAAAAAATTAAAAGTGATGTAAAACCACAATTCGATTTTTATGAAAAATTTAAAAGTGATGTAAAAACACATCTGTGTTGATTTCCGACTTTTCCTGAGTAATGCTACCTTGCTAGCTGCTCTATGCGCCCGATACGAGCAAAAATTGGATTTCTATGAAAAATTTAAAAGTGATGTAAAAACACATTTATGTTGATTTCCGACTTTTTCTGAGTAATGCTACCTTGCTAGCTACTTTATGCGCACAATACGAGCAAAAATTGGATTTCTTTGAAAAATTTAAAAGTGATGTAAAAACACATTTATGTTGATTTCCGACTTTTTCTGAGTAATGCTACCTTGCTAGCTACTTTATGCGCACAATACGAGCAAAAATTGGATTTCTTTGAAAAATTTAAAAGTGATGTAAAAACACAATTCGATTTTTATGAAAAATTTAAAAGTGATGTAAAAACACATCTGTGTTGATTTTCGACTTTTCCTGAGTAATGCTACCTTGCTAGCTGCTCTATGCGCACGATACGAGCAAAAATTGGATTTCTTTGAAAAATTTAAAAGTGATGTAAAAACACAATTCGATTTTTATGAAAAATGTAAAAGTGATGTAAAAACACATCTGTGTTGATTTCCGACTTTTTCTGAGTAATGCTACCTTGCTAGCTGCTCTATGCGCACGATACGAGCAAAAATTGGATTTCTTTGAAAAATTTAAAGTGATGTAAAAACACAATTCGATTTTTATGAAAAATTTAAAAGTGATGTAAAAACACATCTGTGTTGATTTCCGACTTTTCCTGAGTAATGCTACCTTGCTAGCTGCTCTATGCGCCCGATACGAACAAAAATTGGATTTCTATGAAAAATTTAAAAGTGATGTAAAAACGCAATTCGATTTTTATGAAAAAATTAAAAGTGATGTAAAACCACAATTCGATTTTTATGAAAAATTTAAAAGTGATGTAAAAACACATCTGTGTTGATTTTTAACTTTTCCTGAGTAATGCTACCTTGCTAGCTGCTCTATGCGCCCGATACGAGCAAAAATTGGATTTCTATGAAAAATTTAAAAGTGATGTAAAAACACATTTATGTTGATTTCCGACTTTTTCTGAGTAATGCTACCTTGCTAGCTGCTCTATGCGCACAATACGAGCAAAAATTGGATTTCTTTGAAAAATTTAAAAGTGATGTAAAAACACAATTCGATTTTTATGAAAAATTTAAAAGTGATGTAAAAACACATCTGTGTTGATTTTCGACTTTTCCTGAGTAATGCTACCTTGCTAGCTGCTCTATGCGCACGATACGAGCAAAAATTGGATTTCTTTGAAAAATTTAAAAGTGATGTAAAAACACAATTCGATTTTTATGAAAAATGTAAAAGTGATGTAAAAACACATCTGTGTTGATTTCCGACTTTTTCTGAGTAATGCTACCTTGCTAGCTGCTCTATGCGCACGATACGAGCAAAAATTGGATTTCTTTGAAAAATTTAAAGTGATGTAAAAACACAATTCGATTTTTATGAAAAATTTAAAAGTGATGTAAAAACACATCTGTGTTGATTTCCGACTTTTCCTGAGTAATGCTACCTTGCTAGCTGGTCTATGCGCCCGATACGAACAAAAATTGGATTTCTATGAAAAATTTAAAAGTGATGTAAAAACGCAATTCGATTTTTATGAAAAAATTAAAAGTGATGTAAAACCACAATTCGATTTTTATGAAAAATTTAAAAGTGATGTAAAAACACATCTGTGTTGATTTCCGACTTTTCCTGAGTAATGCTACCTTGCTAGCTGCTCTATGCGCCCGATACGAGCAAAAATTGGATTTCTATGAAAAATTTAAAAGTGATGTAAAAACACATCTATGTTGATTTCCGACTTTTCCTGAGTAATGCTACCTTGCTAGCTGCTCTATGCGCCCGATACGAGCAAAAATTGGATTTCTATGAAAAATTTAAAAGTGATGTAAAAACACATTTATGTTGATTTCCGACTTTTTCTGAGTAATGCTACCTTGCTAGCTACTTTATGCGCACAATACGAGCAAAAATTGGATTTCTTTGAAAAATTTAAAAGTGATGTAAAAACACATTTATGTTGATTTCCGACTTTTTCTGAGTAATGCTACCTTGCTAGCTACTTTATGCGCACAATACGAGCAAAAATTGGATTTCTTTGAAAAATTTAAAAGTGATGTAAAAACACAATTCGATTTTTATGAAAAATTTAAAAGTGATGTAAAAACACATCTGTGTTGATTTTCGACTTTTCCTGAGGAATGCTACCTTGCTAGCTGCTCTATGCGCACGATACGAGCAAAAATTGGATTTCTTTGGAAAATTTAAAAGTGATGTAAAAACACAATTCGATTTTTATGAAAAATTTAAAAGTTATGTAAAAACACATCTGTGTTGATTTCCGACTTTTCCTGAGTAATGCTACCTTGCTAGCTGCTCTATGCGCACGATACGAGCAAAAATTGGATTTCTTTGAAAAATTTAAAAGTGATGTAAAAACACAATTCGATTTTTATGAAAAATTTAAAAGTGATGGAAAAACACATCTGTGTTGATTTCCGACTTTTTCTGAGTAATGCTACCTTGCTAGCTGCTCTATGCGCACGATACGAGCAAAAATTGGATTTCTTTGAAAAATTTAAAGTGATGTAAAAACGCAATTCGATTTTTATGAAAAAATTAAAAGTGATGTAAAACCACAATTCGATTTTTATGAAAAATTTAAAAGTGATGTAAAAACACATCTGTGTTGATTTCCGACTTTTCCTGAGTAATGCTACCTTGCTAGCTGCTCTATGCGCCCGATACGAGCAAAAATTGGATTTTTATGAAAAATTTAAAAGTGATGTAAAAACACATCTATGTTGATTTCCGACTTTTCCTGAGTAATGCTACCTTGCTAGCTGCTCTATGCGCCCGATACGAGCAAAAATTGGATTTCTATGAAAAATTTAAAAGTGATGTAAAAACACATTTATGTTGATTTCCGACTTTTTCTGAGTAATGCTACCTTGCTAGCTGCTCTATGCGCACAATACGAGCAAAAATTGGATTTCTTTGAAAAATTTAAAAGTGATGTAAAAACACAATTCGATTTTTATGAAAAATTTAAAAGTGATGTAAAAACACATCTGTGTTGATTTTCGACTTTTCCTGAGTAATGCTACCTTGCTAGCTGCTCTATGCGCACGATACGAGCAAAAATTGGATTTCTTTGAAAAATTTAAAAGTGATGTAAAAACACAATTCGATTTTTATGAAAAATGTAAAAGTGATGTAAAAACACATCTGTGTTGATTTCCGACTTTTTCTGAGTAATGCTACCTTGCTAGCTGCTCTATGCGCACGATACGAGCAAAAATTGGATTTCTTTGAAAAATTTAAAGTGATGTAAAAACACAATTCGATTTTTATGAAAAATTTAAAAGTGATGTAAAAACACATCTGTGTTGATTTCCGACTTTTCCTGAGTAATGCTACCTTGCTAGCTGCTCTATGCGCCCGATACGAACAAAAATTGGATTTCTATGAAAAATTTAAAAGTGATGTAAAAACGCAATTCGATTTTTATGAAAAAATTAAAAGTGATGTAAAACCACAATTCGATTTTTATGAAAAATTTAAAAGTGATGTAAAAACACATCTGTGTTGATTTTTGACTTTTCCTGAGTAATGCTACCTTGCTAGCTGCTCTATGCGCCCGATACGAGCAAAAATTGGATTTCTATGAAAAATTTAAAAGTGATGTAAAAACAAATCTATGTTGATTTCCGACTTTTCCTGAGTAATGCTACCTTGCTAGCTGCTCTATGCGCCCGATACGAGCAAAAATTGGATTTCTATGAAAAATTTAAAAGTTATGTAAAAACACATTTATGTTGATTTCCGACTTTTTCTGAGTAATGCTACCTTGCTAGCTGCTCTATGCGCACAATACGAGCAAAAATTGGATTTCTTTGAAAAATTTAAAAGTGATGTAAAAACACAATTCGATTTTTATGAAAAATTTAAAAGTGATGTAAAAACACATCTGTGTTGATTTCCGACTTTTTCTGAGTAATTCTACCTTGCTAGCTGCTCTATGCGCACGATACGAGCAAAAATTGGATTTCTTTGAAAAATGTAAAGTGATGTAAAAACACAATTCGATTTGTTATGAAAAATGTAAAAGTGATGTAAAAACACATCTGTGTTGATTTCCGACTTTTCCTGAGTAATGCTACCTTGCTAGCTGCTCTATGCGCCCGATACGAGCAAAAATTGGATTTCTATGAAAAATTTAAAAGTGATGTAAAAACACATTTATGTTGATTTCCGACTTTTTCTGAGTAATGCTACCTTGCTAGCTACTTTATGCGCACAATACGAGCAAAAATTGGATTTCTTTGAAAAATTTAAAAGTGATGTAAAAACACATTTATGTTGATTTCCGACTTTTTCTGAGTAATGCTACCTTGCTAGCTACTTTATGCGCACAATACGAGCAAAAATTGGATTTCTTTAAAAAAATTAAAAGTGATGTAAAAACACAATTCGATTTTTATGAAAAATTTAAAAGTGATGTAAAAACACATCTGTGTTGATTTTCGACTTTTCCTGAGGAATGCTACCTTGCTAGCTGCTCTATGCGCACGATACGAGCAAAAATTGGATTTCTTTGGAAAATTTAAAAGTGATGTAAAAACACAATTCGATTTTTATGAAAAATTTAAAAGTGATGTAAAAACACATCTGTGTTGATTTCCGACTTTTCCTGAGTAATGCTACCTTGCTAGCTGCTCTATGCGCACGATACGAGCAAAAATTGGATTTCTTTGAAAAATTTAAAAGTGATGTAAAAACACAATTCGATTTTTATGAAAAATTTAAAAGTGATGGAAAAACACATCTGTGTTGATTTCCGACTTTTTCTGAGTAATGCTACCTTGCTAGCTGCTCTATGCGCACGATACGAGCAAAAATTGGATTTCTTTGAAAAATTTAAAGTGATGTAAAAACGCAATTCGATTTTTATGAAAAAATTAAAAGTGATGTAAAACCACAATTCGATTTTTATGAAAAATTTAAAAGTGATGTAAAAACACATCTGTGTTGATTTCCGACTTTTCCTGAGTAATGCTACCTTGCTAGCTGCTCTATGCGCCCGATACGAGCAAAAATTGGATTTTTATGAAAAATTTAAAAGTGATGTAAAAACACATCTATGTTGATTTCCGACTTTTCCTGAGTAATGCTACCTTGCTAGCTGCTCTATGCGCCCGATACGAGCAAAAATTGGATTTCTATGAAAAATTTAAAAGTGATGTAAAAACACATTTATGTTGATTTCCGACTTTTTCTGAGTAATGCTACCTTGCTAGCTGCTCTATGCGCACAATACGAGCAAAAATTGGATTTCTTTGAAAAATTTAAAAGTGATGTAAAAACACAATTCGATTTTTATGAAAAATTTAAAAGTGATGTAAAAACACATCTGTGTTGATTTTCGACTTTTCCTGAGTAATGCTACCTTGCTAGCTGCTCTATGCGCACGATACGAGCAAAAATTGGATTTCTTTGAAAAATTTAAAAGTGATGTAAAAACACAATTCGATTTTTATGAAAAATGTAAAAGTGATGTAAAAATACATCTGTGTTGATTTCCGACTTTTTCTGAGTAATGCTACCTTGCTAGCTGCTCTATGCGCACGATACGAGCAAAAATTGGATTTCTTTGAAAAATTTAAAGTGATGTAAAAACACAATTCGATTTTTATGAAAAATTTAAAAGTGATGTAAAAACACATCTGTGTTGATTTCCGACTTTTCCTGAGTAATGCTACCTTGCTAGCTGCTCTATGCGCCCGATACGAACAAAAATTGGATTTCTATGAAAAATTTAAAAGTGATGTAAAAACGCAATTCGATTTTTATGAAAAAATTAAAAGTGATGTAAAACCACAATTCGATTTTTATGAAAAATTTAAAAGTGATGTAAAAACACATCTGTGTTGATTTTTGACTTTTCCTGAGTAATGCTACCTTGCTAGCTGCTCTATGCGCCCGATACGAGCAAAAATTGGATTTCTATAAAAAAATTAAAAGTGATGTAAAAACAAATCTATGTTGATTTCCGACTTTTCCTGAGTAATGCTACCTTGCTAGCTGCTCTATGCGCCCGATACGAGCAAAAATTGGATTTCTATGAAAAATTTAAAAGTTATGTAAAAACACATTTATGTTGATTTCCGACTTTTTCTGAGTAATGCTACCTTGCTAGCTGCTCTATGCGCACAATACGAGCAAAAATTGGATTTCTTTGAAAAATTTAAAAGTGATGTAAAAACACAATTCGATTTTTATGAAAAATTTAAAAGTGATGTAAAAACACATCTGTGTTGATTTTCGACTTTTCCTGAGTAATGCTACCTTGCTAGCTGCTCTATGCGCACGATACGAGCAAAAATTGGATTTCTTTGAAAAATTTAAAAGTGATGTAAATACACAATTCGATTTGTTATGAAAAATGTAAAAGTGATGTAAAAACACATCTGTGTTGATTTCCGACTTTTTCTGAGTAATTCTACCTTGCTAGCTGCTCTATGCGCACGATACGAGCAAAAATTGGATTTCTTTGAAAAATGTAAAGTGATGTAAAAACACAATTCGATTTTTATGAAAAATTTAAAAGTGATGTAAAAACACATCTGTGTTGATTTCCGACTTTTCCTGAGTAATGCTACCTTGCTAGCTGCTCTATGCGCCCGATACGAACAAAAATTGGATTTCTATGAAAAATTTAAAAGTGATGTAAAAACGCAATTCGATTTTTATGAAAAAATTAAAAGTGATGTAAAACCACAATTCGATTTTTATGAAATATTTAAAAGTGATGTAAAAACACATCTGTGTTGATTTCCGACTTTTCCTGAGTAATGCTACCTTGCTAGCTGCTCTATGCGCCCGATACGAGCAAAAATTGGATTTCTATGAAAAATTTAAAAGTGATGTAAAAACACATCTATGTTGATTTCCGACTTTTCCTGAGTAATGCTACCTTGCTAGCTGCTCTATGCGCCCGATACGAGCAAAAATTGGATTTCTATGAAAAATTTAAAAGTGATGTAAAAACACATTTATGTTGATTTCCGACTTTTTCTGAGTAATGCTACCTTGCTAGCTACTTTATGCGCACAATACGAGCAAAAATTGGATTTCTTTGAAAAATTTAAAAGTGATGTAAAAACACAATTCGATTTTTATGAAAAATTTAAAAGTGATGTAAAAACACATCTGTGTTGATTTTCGACTTTTCCTGAGGAATCTACCTTGCTAGCTGCTCTATGCGCACGATACGAGCAAAAATTGGATTTCTTTGGAAAATTTAAAAGTGATGTAAAAACACAATTCGATTTTTATGAAAAATTTAAAAGTGATGTAAAACCACAATTCGATTTTTATGAAAAATTTAAAAGTGATGTAAAAACACATCTGTGTTGATTTTTGACTTTTCCTGAGTAATGCTACCTTGCTAGCTGCTCTATGCGCCCGATACGAGCAAAAATTGGATTTCTATAAAAAAATTAAAAGTGATGTAAAAACAAATCTATGTTGATTTCCGACTTTTCCTGAGTAATGCTACCTTGCTAGCTGCTCTATGCGCCCGATACGAGCAAAAATTGGATTTCTATGAAAAATTTAAAAGTTATGTAAAAACACATTTATGTTGATTTCCGACTTTTTCTGAGTAATGCTACCTTGCTAGCTGCTCTATGCGCACAATACGAGCAAAAATTGGATTTCTTTGAAAAATTTAAAAGTGATGTAAAAACACAATTCGATTTTTATGAAAAATTTAAAAGTGATGTAAAAACACATCTGTGTTGATTTTCGACTTTTCCTGAGTAATGCTACCTTGCTAGCTGCTCTATGCGCACGATACGAGCAAAAATTGGATTTCTTTGAAAAATTTAAAAGTGATGTAAATACACAATTCGATTTGTTATGAAAAATGTAAAAGTGATGTAAAAACACATCTGTGTTGATTTCCGACTTTTTCTGAGTAATTCTACCTTGCTAGCTGCTCTATGCGCACGATACGAGCAAAAATTGGATTTCTTTGAAAAATGTAAAGTGATGTAAAAACACAATTCGATTTTTATGAAAAATTTAAAAGTGATGTAAAAACACATCTGTGTTGATTTCCGACTTTTCCTGAGTAATGCTACCTTGCTAGCTGCTCTATGCGCCCGATACGAACAAAAATTGGATTTCTATGAAAAATTTAAAAGTGATGTAAAAACGCAATTCGATTTTTATGAAAAAATTAAAAGTGATGTAAAACCACAATTCGATTTTTATGAAAAATTTAAAAGTGATGTAAAAACACATCTGTGTTGATTTCCGACTTTTCCTGAGTAATGCTACCTTGCTAGCTGCTCTATGCGCCCGATACGAGCAAAAATTGAAGTGATGTAAAAACACATCTATGTTGATTTCCGACTTTTCCTGAGTAATGCTACCTTGCTAGCTGCTCTATGCGCACAATACGAGCAAAAATTGGATTTCTTTGAAAAATTGAAAAGTGATGTAAAAACACAATTCGATTTTTATGAAAAATTTAAAAGTGATGTAAAAACACATCTGTGTTGATTTTCACTTTTCCTGAGTAATGCTACCTTGCTAGCTGCTCTATGCGCACGATACGAGCAAAAATTGGATTTCTTTGAAAAATTTAAAAGTGATGTAAAAACACAATTCGATTTTTATGAAAAATTTAAAAGTGATGGAAAAACACATCTGTGTTGATTTCCGACTTTTTCTGAGTAATGCTACCTTGCTAGCTGCTCTATGCGCACGATACGAGCAAAAATTGGATTTCTTTGAAAAATTTAAAGTGATGTAAAAACGCAATTCGATTTTTATGAAAAAATTAAAAGTGATGTAAAACCACAATTCGATTTTTATGAAAAATTTAAAAGTGATGTAAAAACACATCTATGTTGATTTCCGACTTTTCCTGAGTAATGCTACCTTGTTAGCTGCTGCTCTATGCGCCCGATACGAGCAAAAATTGGATTTCTATGAAAAATTTAAAAGTGATGTAAAAACACATTTATGTTGATTTCCGACTTTTTCTGAGTAATGCTACCTTGCTAGCTGCTCTATGCGCACAATACGAGCAAAAATTGGATTTCTTTGAAAAATTTAAAAGTGATGTAAAAACACAATTCGATTTTTATGAAAAATTTAAAAGTGATGTAAAAACACATCTGTGTTGATTTTCGACTTTTCCTGAGTAATGCTACCTTGCTAGCTGCTCTATGCGCACGATACGAGCAAAAATTGGATTTCTTTGAAAAATTTAAAAGTGATGTAAAAACACAATTCGATTTTTATGAAAAATGTAAAAGTGATGTAAAAACACATCTGTGTTGATTTCCGACTTTTTCTGAGTAATGCTACCTTGCTAGCTGCTCTATGCGCACGATACGAGCAAAAATTGGATTTCTTTGAAAAATTTAAAGTGATGTAAAAACACAATTCGATTTTTATGAAAAATTTAAAAGTGATGTAAAAACACATCTGTGTTGATTTCCGACTTTTCCTGAGTAATGCTACCTTGCTAGCTGCTCTATGCGCCCGATACGAACAAAAATTGGATAAGTGATGTAAAAACACATCTATGTTGATTTCCGACTTTTCCTGAGTAATGCTACCTTGCTAGCTGCTCTATGCGCACAATACGAGCAAAAATTGGATTTCTTTGAAAAATTGAAAAGTGATGTAAAAACACAATTCGATTTTTATGAAAAATTTAAAAGTGATGTAAAAACACATCTGTGTTGATTTTCACTTTTCCTGAGTAATGCTACCTTGCTAGCTGCTCTATGCGCACGATACGAGCAAAAATTGGATTTCTTTGAAAAATTTAAAAGTGATGTAAAAACACAATTCGATTTTTATGAAAAATTTAAAAGTGATGGAAAAACACATCTGTGTTGATTTCCGACTTTTTCTGAGTAATGCTACCTTGCTAGCTGCTCTATGCGCACGATACGAGCAAAAATTGGATTTCTTTGAAAAATTTAAAGTGATGTAAAAACGCAATTCGATTTTTATGAAAAAATTAAAAGTGATGTAAAACCACAATTCGATTTTTATGAAAAATTTAAAAGTGATGTAAAAACACATCTGTGTTGATTTCCGACTTTTCCTGAGTAATGCTACCTTGCTAGCTGCTCTATGCGCCCGATACGAACAAAAATTGGATTTCTATGAAAAATTTAAAAGTGATGTAAAAACGCAATTCGATTTTTATGAAAAAATTAAAAGTGATGTAAAACCACAATTCGATTTTTATGAAAAATTTAAAAGTGATGTAAAAACACATCTGTGTTGATTTCCGACTTTTCCTGAGTAATGCTACCTTGCTAGCTGCTCTATGCGCCCGATACGAGCAAAAATTGAAGTGATGTAAAAACACATCTATGTTGATTTCCGACTTTTCCTGAGTAATGCTACCTTGCTAGCTGCTCTATGCGCACAATACGAGCAAAAATTGGATTTCTTTGAAAAATTGAAAAGTGATGTAAAAACACAATTCGATTTTTATGAAAAATTTAAAAGTGATGTAAAAACACATCTGTGTTGATTTTCACTTTTCCTGAGTAATGCTACCTTGCTAGCTGCTCTATGCGCACGATACGAGCAAAAATTGGATTTCTTTGAAAAATTTAAAAGTGATGTAAAAACACAATTCGATTTTTATGAAAAATTTAAAAGTGATGGAAAAACACATCTGTGTTGATTTCCGACTTTTTCTGAGTAATGCTACCTTGCTAGCTGCTCTATGCGCACGATACGAGCAAAAATTGGATTTCTTTGAAAAATTTAAAGTGATGTAAAAACGCAATTCGATTTTTATGAAAAAATTAAAAGTGATGTAAAACCACAATTCGATTTTTATGAAAAATTTAAAAGTGATGTAAAAACACATCTATGTTGATTTCCGACTTTTCCTGAGTAATGCTACCTTGTTAGCTGCTCTATGCGCCCGATACGAGCAAAAATTGGATTTCTATGAAAAATTTAAAAGTGATGTAAAAACACATTTATGTTGATTTCCGACTTTTTCTGAGTAATGCTACCTTGCTAGCTGCTCTATGCGCACAATACGAGCAAAAATTGGATTTCTTTGAAAAATTTAAAAGTGATGTAAAAACACAATTCGATTTTTATGAAAAATTTAAAAGTGATGTAAAAACACATCTGTGTTGATTTTCGACTTTTCCTGAGTAATGCTACCTTGCTAGCTGCTCTATGCGCACGATACGAGCAAAAATTGGATTTCTTTGACAAATTTAAAAGTGATGTAAAAACACAATTCGATTTTTATGAAAAATGTAAAAGTGATGTAAAAACACATCTGTGTTGATTTCCGACTTTTTCTGAGTAATGCTACCTTGCTAGCTGCTCTATGCGCACGATACGAGCAAAAATTGGATTTCTTTGAAAAATTTAAAGTGATGTAAAAACACAATTCGATTTTTATGAAAAATTTAAAAGTGATGTAAAAACACATCTGTGTTGATTTCCGACTTTTCCTGAGTAATGCTACCTTGCTAGCTGCTCTATGCGCCCGATACGAACAAAAATTGGATTTCTATGAAAAATTTAAAAGTGATGTAAAAACGCAATTCGATTTTTATGAAAAAATTAAAAGTGATGTAAAACCACAATTCGATTTTTATGAAAAATTTAAAAGTGATGTAAAAACACATCTGTGTTGATTTCCGACTTTTCCTGAGTAATGCTACCTTGCTAGCTGCTCTATGCGCCCGATACGAGCAAAAATTGGATTTCTATGAAAAATTTAAAAGTGATATAAAAACACATTTATGTTGATTTCCGACTTTTTCTGAGTAATGCTACCTTGCTAGCTGCTCTATGCGCACAATACGAGCAAAAATTGGATTTCTTTGAAAAATTTAAAAGTGATGTAAAAACACAATTCGATTTTTATGAAAAATTTAAAAGTGATGTAAAAACACATTTATGTTGATTTCCGACTTTTTCTGAGTAATGCTACCTTGCTAGCTGCTCTATGCGCACAATACGAGCAAAAATTGGATTTCTTTGAAAAATTTAAAAGTGATGTAAAAACACAATTCGATTTTTATGAAAAATTTAAAAGTGATGTAAAAACACATCTGTGTTGATTTTCGACTTTTCCTGAGTAATGCTACCTTGCTAGCTGCTCTATGCGCACGATACGAGCAAAAATTGGATTTCTTTGAAAAATTTAAAAGTGATGTAAAAACACAATTCGATTTTTATGAAAAATTTAAAAGTGATGTAAAAACACATCTGTGTTGATTTCCGACTTTTTCTGAGTAATGCTACCTTGCTAGCTGCTCTATGCGCACGATACGAGCAAAAATTGGATTTCTATGAAAAATTTAAAAGTGATGTAAAAACACATTTATGTTGATTTCCGACTTTTTCTGAGTAATGCTACCTTGCTAGCTGCTCTATGCGCACAATACGAGCAAAAATTGGATTTCTTTGAAAAATTTAAAAGTGATGTAAAAACACATCTGTGTTGATTTTCGACTTTTCCTGAGTAATGCTACCTTGCTAGCTGCTCTATGCGCACGATACGAGCAAAAATTGGATTTCTTTGAAAAATTTAAAAGTGATGTAAAAACACAATTCGATTTTTATGAAAAATGTAAAAGTGATGTAAAAACACATCTGTGTTGATTTCCGACTTTTTCTGAGTAATGCTACCTTGCTAGCTGCTCTATGCGCACGATACGAGCAAAAATTGGATTTCTTTGAAAAATTTAAAGTGATGTAAAAACACAATTCGATTGTTATGAAAAATTTAAAAGTGATGTAAAAACACATCTGTGTTGATTTCCGACTTTTCCTGAGTAATGCTACCTTGCTAGCTGCTCTATGCGCCCGATACGAAAAAAAATTGGATTTCTATGAAAAATTTAAAAGTGATGTAAAAACGCAATTCGATTTTTATGAAAAAATTAAAAGTGATGTAAAACCACAATTCGATTTTTATGAAAAATTTAAAAGTGATGTAAAAACACATCTGTGTTGATTTCCGACTTTTCCTGAGTAATGCTACCTTGCTAGCTGCTCTATGCGCCCGATACGAGCAAAAATTGGATTTCTATGAAAAATTTAAAAGCGATGTAAAAACACATCTATGTTGATTTCCGACTTTTCCTGAGTAATGCTACCTTGCTAGCTGCTCTATGCGCCCGATACGAGCAAAAATTGGATTTCTATGAAAAATTTAAAAGTGATGTAAAAACACATTTATGTTGATGTAAAAACGCAATTCGATTTTTATGAAAAAATTAAAAGTGATGTAAAACCACAATTCGATTTTTATGAAAAATTTAAAAGTGATGTAAAAACACATCTGTGTTGATTTCCGACTTTTCCTGAGTAATGCTACCTTGCTAGCTGCTCTATGCGCACGATACGAGCAAAAATTGGATTTCTATGAAAAATTTAAAAGTGATGTAAAAACACATTTATGTTGATTTCCGACTTTTTCTGAGTAATGCTACCTTCTTGCTAGCTACTTTATGCGCACAATACGAGCAAAAATTGGATTTATTTGAAAAATTTAAAAGTGATGTAAAAACACAATTCGATTTTTATGAAAAATTTAAAAGTGATGTAAAAACACATCTGTGTTGATTTTCGACTTTTCCTGAGTAATGCTACCTTGCTAGCTGCTCTATGCGCACGATACGAGCAAAAATTGGATTTCTTTGGAAAATTTAAAAGTGATGTAAAAACAAAATTCGATTTTTATGAAAAATTTAAAAGTGATGTAAAAACACATCTGTGTTGATTTCCGACTTTTCCTGAGTAATGCTACCTTGCTAGCTGCTCTATGCGCCCGATACGAGCAAAAATTGGATTTCTATGAAAAATTTAAAAGTGATATAAAAACACATTTATGTTGATTTCCGACTTTTTCTGAGTAATGCTACCTTGCTAGCTGCTCTATGCGCACAATACGAGCAAAAATTGGATTTCTTTGAAAAATTTAAAAGTGATGTAAAAACACAATTCGATTTTTATGAAAAATTTAAAAGTGATGTAAAAACACATTTATGTTGATTTCCGACTTTTTCTGAGTAATGCTACCTTGCTAGCTGCTCTATGCGCACAATACGAGCAAAAATTGGATTTCTTTGAAAAATTTAAAAGTGATGTAAAAACACAATTCGATTTTTATGAAAAATTTAAAAGTGATGTAAAAACACATCTGTGTTGATTTTCGACTTTTCCTGAGTAATGCTACCTTGCTAGCTGCTCTATGCGCACGATACGAGCAAAAATTGGATTTTTATGAAAAAATTAAAAGTGATGTAAAACCACAATTCGATTTTTATGAAAAATTTAAAAGTGATGTAAAAACACATCTGTGTTGATTTCCGACTTTTCCTGAGTAATGCTACCTTGCTAGCTGCTCTATGCGCCCGATACGAGCAAAAATTGGATTTCTATGAAAAATTTAAAAGTGATATAAAAACACATTTATGTTGATTTCCGACTTTTTCTGAGTAATGCTACCTTGCTAGCTACTTTATGCGCACAATACGAGCAAAAATTGGATTTATTTGAAAAATTTAAAAGTGATGTAAAAACACAATTCGATTTTTATGAAAAATTTAAAAGTGATGTAAAAACACATCTGTGTTGATTTTCGACTTTTCCTGAGTAATGCTACCTTGCTAGCTGCTCTATGCGCACGATACGAGCAAAAATTGGATTTCTTTGGAAAATTTAAAAGTGATGTAAAAACACAATTCGATTTTTATGAAAAATTTAAAAGTGATGTAAAAACACATCTGTGTTGATTTCCGACTTTTCCTGAGTAATGCTACCTTGCTAGCTGCTCTATGCGCCCGATACGAGCAAAAATTGGATTTCTATGAAAAATTTAAAAGTGATATAAAAACACATTTATGTTGATTTCCGACTTTTTCTGAGTAATGCTACCTTGCTAGCTGCTCTATGCGCACAATACGAGCAAAAATTGGATTTCTTTGAAAAATTTAAAAGTGATGTAAAAACACAATTCGATTTTTATGAAAAATTTAAAAGTGATGTAAAAACACATTTATGTTGATTTCCGACTTTTTCTGAGTAATGCTACCTTGCTAGCTGCTCTATGCGCACAATACGAGCAAAAATTGGATTTCTTTGAAAAATTTAAAAGTGATGTAAAAACACAATTCGATTTTTATGAAAAATTTAAAAGTGATGTAAAAACACATCTGTGTTGATTTTCGACTTTTCCTGAGTAATGCTACCTTGCTAGCTGCTCTATGCGCACGATACGAGCAAAAATTGGATTTCTTTGAAAAATTTAAAAGTGATGTAAAAACAATTCGATTTTTATGAAAAATTTAAAAGTGATGTAAAAACACATCTGTGTTGATTTCCGACTTTTTCTGAGTAATGCTACCTTGCTAGCTGCTCTATGCGCACGATACGAGCAAAAATTGGATTTCTATGAAAAATTTAAAAGTGATGTAAAAACACATTTATGTTGATTTCCGACTTTTTCTGAGTAATGCTACCTTGCTAGCTGCTCTATGCGCACAATACGAGCAAAAATTGGATTTCTTTGAAAAATTTAAAAGTGATGTAAAAACACATCTGTGTTGATTTTCGACTTTTCCTGAGTAATGCTACCTTGCTAGCTGCTCTATGCGCACGATACGAGCAAAAATTGGATTTCTTTGAAAAATTTAAAAGTGATGTAAAAACACAATTCGATTTTTATGAAAAATGTAAAAGTGATGTAAAAACACATCTGTGTTGATTTCCGACTTTTTCTGAGTAATGCTACCTTGCTAGCTGCTCTATGCGCACGATACGAGCAAAAATTGGATTTCTTTGAAAAATTTAAAGTGATGTAAAAACACAATTCGATTGTTATGAAAAATTTAAAAGTGATGTAAAAACACATCTGTGTTGATTTCCGACTTTTCCTGAGTAATGCTACCTTGCTAGCTGCTCTATGCGCCCGATACGAACAAAAATTGGATTTCTATGAAAAATTTAAAAGTGATGTAAAAACGCAATTCGATTTTTATGAAAAAATTAAAAGTGATGTAAAACCACAATTCGATTTTTATGAAAAATTTAAAAGTGATGTAAAACTGTGTTGATTTCCGACTTTTCCTGAGTAATGCTACCTTGCTAGCTGCTCTATGCGCCCGATACGAGCAAAAATTGGATTTCTATGAAAAATTTAAAAGCGATGTAAAAACACATCTATGTTGATTTCCGACTTTTCCTCAGTAATGCTACCTTGCTAGCTGCTCTATGCGCCCGATACGAGCAAAAATTGGATTTCTATGAAAAATTTAAAAGTGATGTAAAAACACATTTATGTTGATGTAAAAACGCAATTCGATTTTTATGAAAAAATTAAAAGTGATGTAAAACCACAATTCGATTTTTATGAAAAATTTAAAAGTGATGTAAAAACACATCTGTGTTGATTTCCGACTTTTCCTGAGTAATGCTACCTTGCTAGCTGCTCTATGCGCACGATACGAGCAAAAATTGGATTTCTATGAAAAATTTAAAAGTGATGTAAAAACACATTTATGTTGATTTCCGACTTTTTCTGAGTAATGCTACCTTCTTGCTAGCTACTTTATGCGCACAATACGAGCAAAAATTGGATTTATTTGAAAAATTTAAAAGTGATGTAAAAACACAATTCGATTTTTATGAAAAATTTAAAAGTGATGTAAAAACACATCTGTGTTGATTTTCGACTTTTCCTGAGTAATGCTACCTTGCTAGCTGCTCTATGCGCACGATACGAGCAAAAATTGGATTTCTTTGGAAAATTTAAAAGTGATGTAAAAACAAAATTCGATTTTTATGAAAAATTTAAAAGTGATGTAAAAACACATCTGTGTTGATTTCCGACTTTTCCTGAGTAATGCTACCTTGCTAGCTGCTCTATGCGCCCGATACGAGCAAAAATTGGATTTCTATGAAAAATTTAAAAGTGATATAAAAACACATTTATGTTGATTTCCGACTTTTTCTGAGTAATGCTACCTTGCTAGCTGCTCTATGCGCACAATACGAGCAAAAATTGGATTTCTTTGAAAAATTTAAAAGTGATGTAAAAACACAATTCGATTTTTATGAAAAATTTAAAAGTGATGTAAAAACACATTTATGTTGATTTCCGACTTTTTCTGAGTAATGCTACCTTGCTAGCTGCTCTATGCGCACAATACGAGCAAAAATTGGATTTCTTTGAAAAATTTAAAAGTGATGTAAAAACACAATTCGATTTTTATGAAAAATTTAAAAGTGATGTAAAAACACATCTGTGTTGATTTCCGACTTTTCCTGAGTAATGCTACCTTGCTAGCTGCTCTATGCGCCCGATACGAGCAAAAATTGGATTTCTATGAAAAATTTAAAAGTGATATAAAAACACATTTATGTTGATTTCCGACTTTTTCTGAGTAATGCTACCTTGCTAGCTACTTTATGCGCACAATACGAGCAAAAATTGGATTTATTTGAAAAATTTAAAAGTGATGTAAAAACACAATTCGATTTTTATGAAAAATTTAAAAGTGATGTAAAAACACATCTGTGTTGATTTTCGACTTTTCCTGAGTAATGCTACCTTGCTAGCTGCTCTATGCGCACGATACGAGCAAAAATTGGATTTCTTTGGAAAATTTAAAAGTGATGTAAAAACACAATTCGATTTTTATGAAAAATTTAAAAGTGATGTAAAAACACATCTGTGTTGATTTCCGACTTTTCCTGAGTAATGCTACCTTGCTAGCTGCTCTATGCGCCCGATACGAGCAAAAATTGGATTTCTATGAAAAATTTAAAAGTGATATAAAAACACATTTATGTTGATTTCCGACTTTTTCTGAGTAATGCTACCTTGCTAGCTGCTCTATGCGCACAATACGAGCAAAAATTGGATTTCTTTGAAAAATTTAAAAGTGATGTAAAAACACAATTCGATTTTTATGAAAAATTTAAAAGTGATGTAAAAACACATTTATGTTGATTTCCGACTTTTTCTGAGTAATGCTACCTTGCTAGCTGCTCTATGCGCACAATACGAGCAAAAATTGGATTTTTATGAAAAAATTAAAAGTGATGTAAAACCACAATTCGATTTTTATGAAAAATTTAAAAGTGATGTAAAAACACATCTGTGTTGATTTCCGACTTTTCCTGAGTAATGCTACCTTGCTAGCTGCTCTATGCGCCCGATACGAGCAAAAATTGGATTTCTATGAAAAATTTAAAAGTGATATAAAAACACATTTATGTTGATTTCCGACTTTTTCTGAGTAATGCTACCTTGCTAGCTACTTTATGCGCACAATACGAGCAAAAATTGGATTTATTTGAAAAATTTAAAAGTGATGTAAAAACACAATTCGATTTTTATGAAAAATTTAAAAGTGATGTAAAAACACATCTGTGTTGATTTTCGACTTTTCCTGAGTAATGCTACCTTGCTAGCTGCTCTATGCGCACGATACGAGCAAAAATTGGATTTCTTTGGAAAATTTAAAAGTGATGTAAAAACACAATTCGATTTTTATGAAAAATTTAAAAGTGATGTAAAAACACATCTGTGTTGATTTCCGACTTTTCCTGAGTAATGCTACCTTGCTAGCTGCTCTATGCGCCCGATACGAGCAAAAATTGGATTTCTATGAAAAATTTAAAAGTGATATAAAAACACATTTATGTTGATTTCCGACTTTTTCTGAGTAATGCTACCTTGCTAGCTGCTCTATGCGCACAATACGAGCAAAAATTGGATTTCTTTGAAAAATTTAAAAGTGATGTAAAAACACAATTCGATTTTTATGAAAAATTTAAAAGTGATGTAAAAACACATTTATGTTGATTTCCGACTTTTTCTGAGTAATGCTACCTTGCTAGCTGCTCTATGCGCACAATACGAGCAAAAATTGGATTTCTTTGAAAAATTTAAAAGTGATGTAAAAACACAATTCGATTTTTATGAAAAATTTAAAAGTGATGTAAAAACACATCTGTGTTGATTTTCGACTTTTCCTGAGTAATGCTACCTTGCTAGCTGCTCTATGCGCACGATACGAGCAAAAATTGGATTTCTTTGAAAAATTTAAAAGTGATGTAAAAACAATTCGATTTTTATGAAAAATTTAAAAGTGATGTAAAAACACATCTGTGTTGATTTCCGACTTTTTCTGAGTAATGCTACCTTGCTAGCTGCTCTATGCGCACGATACGAGCAAAAATTGGATTTCTATGAAAAATTTAAAAGTGATGTAAAAACACATTTATGTTGATTTCCGACTTTTTCTGAGTAATGCTACCTTGCTAGCTGCTCTATGCGCACAATACGAGCAAAAATTGGATTTCTTTGAAAAATTTAAAAGTGATGTAAAAACACATCTGTGTTGATTTTCGACTTTTCCTGAGTAATGCTACCTTGCTAGCTGCTCTATGCGCACGATACGAGCAAAAATTGGATTTCTTTGAAAAATTTAAAAGTGATGTAAAAACACAATTCGATTTTTATGAAAAATGTAAAAGTGATGTAAAAACACATCTGTGTTGATTTCCGACTTTTTCTGAGTAATGCTACCTTGCTAGCTGCTCTATGCGCACGATACGAGCAAAAATTGGATTTCTTTGAAAAATTTAAAGTGATGTAAAAACACAATTCGATTGTTATGAAAAATTTAAAAGTGATGTAAAAACACATCTGTGTTGATTTCCGACTTTTCCTGAGTAATGCTACCTTGCTAGCTGCTCTATGCGCCCGATACGAACAAAAATTGGATTTCTATGAAAAATTTAAAAGTGATGTAAAAACGCAATTCGATTTTTATGAAAAAATTAAAAGTGATGTAAAACCACAATTCGATTTTTATGAAAAATTTAAAAGTGATGTAAAACTGTGTTGATTTCCGACTTTTCCTGAGTAATGCTACCTTGCTAGCTGCTCTATGCGCCCGATACGAGCAAAAATTGGATTTCTATGAAAAATTTAAAAGCGATGTAAAAACACATCTATGTTGATTTCCGACTTTTCCTCAGTAATGCTACCTTGCTAGCTGCTCTATGCGCCCGATACGAGCAAAAATTGGATTTCTATGAAAAATTTAAAAGTGATGTAAAAACACATTTATGTTGATGTAAAAACGCAATTCGATTTTTATGAAAAAATTAAAAGTGATGTAAAACCACAATTCGATTTTTATGAAAAATTTAAAAGTGATGTAAAAACACATCTGTGTTGATTTCCGACTTTTCCTGAGTAATGCTACCTTGCTAGCTGCTCTATGCGCACGATACGAGCAAAAATTGGATTTCTATGAAAAATTTAAAAGTGATGTAAAAACACATTTATGTTGATTTCCGACTTTTTCTGAGTAATGCTACCTTCTTGCTAGCTACTTTATGCGCACAATACGAGCAAAAATTGGATTTATTTGAAAAATTTAAAAGTGATGTAAAAACACAATTCGATTTTTATGAAAAATTTAAAAGTGATGTAAAAACACATCTGTGTTGATTTTCGACTTTTCCTGAGTAATGCTACCTTGCTAGCTGCTCTATGCGCACGATACGAGCAAAAATTGGATTTCTTTGGAAAATTTAAAAGTGATGTAAAAACAAAATTCGATTTTTATGAAAAATTTAAAAGTGATGTAAAAACACATCTGTGTTGATTTCCGACTTTTCCTGAGTAATGCTACCTTGCTAGCTGCTCTATGCGCCCGATACGAGCAAAAATTGGATTTCTATGAAAAATTTAAAAGTGATATAAAAACACATTTATGTTGATTTCCGACTTTTTCTGAGTAATGCTACCTTGCTAGCTGCTCTATGCGCACAATACGAGCAAAAATTGGATTTCTTTGAAAAATTTAAAAGTGATGTAAAAACACAATTCGATTTTTATGAAAAATTTAAAAGTGATGTAAAAACACATTTATGTTGATTTCCGACTTTTTCTGAGTAATGCTACCTTGCTAGCTGCTCTATGCGCACAATACGAGCAAAAATTGGATTTCTTTGAAAAATTTAAAAGTGATGTAAAAACACAATTCGATTTTTATGAAAAATTTAAAAGTGATGTAAAAACACATCTGTGTTGATTTCCGACTTTTCCTGAGTAATGCTACCTTGCTAGCTGCTCTATGCGCCCGATACGAGCAAAAATTGGATTTCTATGAAAAATTTAAAAGTGATATAAAAACACATTTATGTTGATTTCCGACTTTTTCTGAGTAATGCTACCTTGCTAGCTACTTTATGCGCACAATACGAGCAAAAATTGGATTTATTTGAAAAATTTAAAAGTGATGTAAAAACACAATTCGATTTTTATGAAAAATTTAAAAGTGATGTAAAAACACATCTGTGTTGATTTTCGACTTTTCCTGAGTAATGCTACCTTGCTAGCTGCTCTATGCGCACGATACGAGCAAAAATTGGATTTCTTTGGAAAATTTAAAAGTGATGTAAAAACACAATTCGATTTTTATGAAAAATTTAAAAGTGATGTAAAAACACATCTGTGTTGATTTCCGACTTTTCCTGAGTAATGCTACCTTGCTAGCTGCTCTATGCGCCCGATACGAGCAAAAATTGGATTTCTATGAAAAATTTAAAAGTGATATAAAAACACATTTATGTTGATTTCCGACTTTTTCTGAGTAATGCTACCTTGCTAGCTGCTCTATGCGCACAATACGAGCAAAAATTGGATTTCTTTGAAAAATTTAAAAGTGATGTAAAAACACAATTCGATTTTTATGAAAAATTTAAAAGTGATGTAAAAACACATTTATGTTGATTTCCGACTTTTTCTGAGTAATGCTACCTTGCTAGCTGCTCTATGCGCACAATACGAGCAAAAATTGGATTTCTTTGAAAAATTTAAAAGTGATGTAAAAACACAATTCGATTTTTATGAAAAATTTAAAAGTGATGTAAAAACACATCTGTGTTGATTTTCGACTTTTCCTGAGTAATGCTACCTTGCTAGCTGCTCTATGCGCACGATACGAGCAAAAATTGGATTTCTTTGAAAAATTTAAAAGTGATGTAAAAACACAATTCGATTTTTATGAAAAATTTAAAAGTGATGTAAAAACACATCTGTGTTGATTTCCGACTTTTTCTGAGTAATGCTACCTTGCTAGCTGCTCTATGCGCACGATACGAGCAAAAATTGGATTTCTATGAAAAATTTAAAAGTGATGTAAAAACACATTTATGTTGATTTCCGACTTTTTCTGAGTAATGCTACCTTGCTAGCTGCTCTATGCGCACAATACGAGCAAAAATTGGATTTCTTTGAAAAATTTAAAAGTGATGTAAAAACACATCTGTGTTGATTTTCGACTTTTCCTGAGTAATGCTACCTTGCTAGCTGCTCTATGCGCACGATACGAGCAAAAATTGGATTTCTTTGAAAAATTTAAAGTGATGTAAAAACACAATTCGATTTTTATGAAAAATGTAAAAGTGATGTAAAAACACATCTGTGTTGATTTCCGACTTTTTCTGAGTAATGCTACCTTGCTAGCTGCTCTATGCGCACGATACGAGCAAAAATTGGATTTCTTTGAAAAATTTAAAGTGATGTAAAAACACAATTCGATTGTTATGAAAAATTTAAAAGTGATGTAAAAACACATCTGTGTTGATTTCCGACTTTTCCTGAGTAATGCTACCTTGCTAGCTGCTCTATGCGCCCGATACGAACAAAAATTGGATTTCTATGAAAAATTTAAAAGTGATGTAAAAACGCAATTCGATTTTTATGAAAAAATTAAAAGTGATGTAAAACCACAATTCGATTTTTATGAAAAATTTAAAAGTGATGTAAAAACACATCTGTGTTGATTTCCGACTTTTCCTGAGTAATGCTACCTTGCTAGCTGCTCTATGCGCCCGATACGAGCAAAAATTGGATTTCTATGAAAAATTTAAAAGCGATGTAAAAACACATCTATGTTGATTTCCGACTTTTCCTGAGTAATGCTACCTTGCTAGCTGCTCTATGCGCCCGATACGAGCAAAAATTGGATTTCTATGAAAAATTTAAAAGTGATGTAAAAACACATTTATGTTGATGTAAAAACGCAATTCGATTTTTATGAAAAAATTAAAAGTGATGTAAAACCACAATTCGATTTTTATGAAAAATTTAAAAGTGATGTAAAAACACATCTGTGTTGATTTCCGACTTTTCCTGAGTAATGCTACCTTGCTAGCTGCTCTATGCGCACGATACGAGCAAAAATTGGATTTCTATGAAAAATTTAAAAGTGATGTAAAAACACATTTATGTTGATTTCCGACTTTTTCTGAGTAATGCTACCTTGCTAGCTGCTCTATGCGCACAATACGAGCAAAAATTGGATTTCTTTGAAAAATTGAAAAGTGATGTAAAAACACAATTCGATTTTTATGAAAAATTTAAAAGTGATGTAAAAACACATCTGTGTTGATTTTCGACTTTTCCTGAGTAATGCTACCTTGCTAGCTGCTCTATGCGCACGATACGAGCAAAAATTGGATTTTTATGAAAAAATTAAAAGTGATGTAAAACCACAATTCGATTTTTATGAAAAATTTAAAAGTGATGTAAAAACACATCTGTGTTGATTTCCGACTTTTCCTGAGTAATGCTACCTTGCTAGCTGCTCTATGCGCCCGATACGAGCAAAAATTGGATTTTTATGAAAAATTTAAAAGTGATGTAAAAACACATCTATGTTGATTTCCGACTTTTCCTGAGTAATGCTACCTTGTTAGCTGCTCTATGCGCCCGATACGAGCAAAAATTGGATTTCTATGAAAAATTTAAAAGTGATGTAAAAACACATTTATGTTGATTTCCGACTTTTTCTGAGTAATGCTACCTTGCTAGCTGCTCTATGCGCACAATACGAGCAAAAATTGGATTTCTTTGAAAATTTTAAAAGTGATGTAAAAACACAATTCGATTTTTATGAAAAATTTAAAAGTGATGTAAAAACACATCTGTGTTGATTTTCGACTTTTCCTGAGTAATGCTACCTTGCTAGCTGCTCTATGCGCACGATACGAGCAAAAATTGGATTTCTTTGAAAAATTTAAAAGTGATGTAAAAACACAATTCGATTTTTATGAAAAATGTAAAAGTGATGTAAAAACACATCTGTGTTGATTTCCGACTTTTTCTGAGTAATGCTACCTTGCTAGCTGCTCTATGCGCACGATACGAGCAAAAATTGGATTTCTTTGAAAAATTTAAAGTGATGTAAAAACACAATTCGATTTTTATGAAAAATTTAAAAGTGATGTAAAAACACATCTGTGTTGATTTCCGACTTTTCCTGAGTAATGCTACCTTGCTAGCTGCTCTATGCGCCCGATACGAACAAAAATTGGATTTCTATGAAAAATTTAAAAGTGATGTAAAAACGCAATTCGATTTTTATGAAAAAATTAAAAGTGATGTAAAACCACAATTCGATTTTTATGAAAAATTTAAAAGTGATGTAAAAACACATCTGTGTTGATTTCCGACTTTTCCTGAGTAATGCTACCTTGCTAGCTGCTCTATGCGCACGATACGAGCAAAAATTGGATTTCTATGAAAAATTTAAAAGTGATGTAAAAACACAATTCGATTTTTATGAAAAATTTAAAAGTGATGTAAAAACACATCTGTGTTGATTTCCGACTTTTCCTGAGTAATGCTACCTTGCTAGCTGCTCTATGCGCACGATACGAGCAAAAATTGGATTTCTTTGAAAAATTTAAAAGTGATGTAAAAACACAATTCGATTTTTATCAAAAATTTAAAAGTGATGTAAAAACACATCTGTGTTGATTTCCGACTTTTTCTGAGTAATGCTACCTTGCTAGCTGCTCTATGCGCACGATACGAGCAAAAATTGGATTTCTATGAAAAATTTAAAAGTGATGTTAAAAACACAATTCGATTTTTATGAAAAATTTAAAAGTGATGTAAAAACACATCTGTGTTGATTTTCGACTTTTCCTGAGTAATGCTACCTTGCTAGCTGCTCTATGCGCACGATACGAGCAAAAATTGGATTTCTTTGAAAAATTTAAAAGTGATGTAAAAACACAATTCGATTTTTATCAAAAATTTAAAAGTGATGTAAAAACACATCTGTGTTGATTTACGACTTTTTCTGAGTAATGCTACCTTGCTAGCTGCTCTATGCGCACGATACGAGCAAAAATTGGATTTCTATGAAAAATTTAAAAGTGATGTAAAAACACAATTCGATTTTTATCAAAAATTTAAAAGTGATGTAAAAACACATCTGTGTTGATTTTCGACTTTTCCTGAGTAATGCTACCTTGCTAGCTGCTCTATGCGCACGATACGAGCAAAAATTGGATTTCTTTGAAAAATTTAAAAAGTGATGTAAAAACACAATTCGATTTTTATCAAAAATTTAAAGTGATGTAAAAACACATCTGTGTTGATTTCCGACTTTTTCTGAGTAATGCTACCTTGCTAGCTGCTCTATGCGCACGATACGAGCAAAAATTGGATTTCTATGAAAAATTTAAAAGTGATGTAAAAACACAATTCGATTTTTATGAAAAATTTAAAAGTGATGTAAAAACACATCTGTGTTGATTTTCGACTTTTCCTGAGTAATGCTACCTTGCTAGCTGCTCTATGCGCACGATACGAGCAAAAATTGGATTTCTTTGAAAAATTTAAAAGTGATGTAAAAACACAATTCGATTTTTATCAAAAATTTAAAAGTGATGTAAAAACACATCTGTGTTGATTTCCGACTTTTTCTGAGTAATGCTACCTTGCTAGCTGCTCTATGCGCACGATACGAGCAAAAATTGGATTTCTATGAAAAATTTAAAAGTGATGTAAAAACACAATTCGATTTTTATGAAAAATTTAAAAGTGATGTAAAAACACATCTGTGTTGATTTCCGACTTTTCCTGAGTAATGCTACCTTGCTAGCTGCTCTATGCGCACGATACGAGCAAAAATTGGATTTCTTTGAAAAATTTAAAAGTGATGTAAAAACACAATTCGATTTTTATCAAAAATTTAAAAGTGATGTAAAAACACATCTGTGTTGATTTCCGACTTTTTCTGAGTAATGCTACCTTGCTAGCTGCTCTATGCGCACGATACGAGCAAAAATTGGATTTCTATGAAAAATTTAAAAGTGATGTTAAAAACACAATTCGATTTTTATGAAAAATTTAAAAGTGATGTAAAAACACATCTGTGTTGATTTTCGACTTTTCCTGAGTAATGCTACCTTGCTAGCTGCTCTATGCGCACGATACGAGCAAAAATTGGATTTCTTTGAAAAATTTAAAAGTGATGTAAAAACACAATTCGATTTTTATCAAAAATTTAAAAGTGATGTAAAAACACATCTGTGTTGATTTACGACTTTTTCTGAGTAATGCTACCTTGCTAGCTGCTCTATGCGCACGATACGAGCAAAAATTGGATTTCTATGAAAAATTTAAAAGTGATGTAAAAACACAATTCGATTTTTATGAAAAATTTAAAAGTGATGTAAAAACACATCTGTGTTGATTTTCGACTTTTCCTGAGTAATGCTACCTTGCTAGCTGCTCTATGCGCACGATACGAGCAAAAAATGGATTTCTATGAAAAATTTAAAAGTGATGTAAAAACACAATTCGATTTTTATGAAAAATTTAAAAGTGATGTAAAAACACATCTGTGTTGATTTTCGACTTTTCCTGAGTAATGCTACCTTGCTAGCTGCTCTATGCGCACTTAACGAGCAAAAATTGGATTTCTTTGAAAAATTTAAAAGTGATGTAAAAACACAATTCGATTTTTATGAAAAATTTAAAAGTGATGTAAAAACACATCTGTGTTGATTTCCGACTTTTTCTGAGTAATGCTACCTTGCTAGCTGCTCTATGCGCACGATACGAGCAAAAAATGGATTTCTTTGAAAAATTTAAAAAGTGATGTAAAAACACAATTCGATTTTTATCAAAAATTTAAAGTGATGTAAAAACACATCTTTGTTGATTTCCGACTTTTTCTGAGTAATGCTACCTTGCTAGCTGCTCTATGCGCACGATACGAGCAAAAATTGGATTTCTATGAAAAATTTAAAAGTGATGTAAAAACACAATTCGATTTTTATGAAAAATTTAAAAGTGATGTAAAAACACATCTGTGTTGATTTCCGACTTTTCCTGAGTAATGCTACCTTGCTAGCTGCTCTATGCGCACGATACGAGCAAAAATTGGATTTCTATGAAAAATTTAAAAGTGATGTAAAAACACAATTCGATTTTTATGAAAAATTTAAAAGTGATGTAAAAACACATCTGTGTTGATTTTCGACTTTTCCTGAGTAATGCTACCTTGCTATCTGCTCTATCCGCACGATACGAGCAAAAATTGGATTTCTATGAAAAATTTAAAAGTGATGTAAAAACACAATTCGATTTTTATGAAAAATTTAAAAGTGATGTAAAAACACATCTGTGTTGATTTCCGACTTTTCCTGAGTAATGCTACCTTGCTAGCTGCTCTATGCGCCCGATACGAGCAAAAATTGGATTTCTATGAAAAATGTAATGTGATGTAAAAACACAATTCGATTTTTATGAAAAATTTAAAAGTGATGTAAAAACACATCTGTGTTGATTTTCGACTTTTCCTGAGTAATGCTACCTTGCTAGCTGCTCTATGCGCACTTAACGAGCAAAAATTGGATTTCTTTGAAAAATTTAAAAGTGATGTAAAAACACAATTCGATTTTTATGAAAAATTTAAAAGTGATGTAAAAACACATCTGTGTTGATTTCCGACTTTTTCTGAGTAATGCTACCTTGCTAGCTGCTCTATGCGCACGATACGAGCAAAAAATGGATTTCTATGAAAAATTTAAAAGTGATGTAAAAACACATCTGTGTTGATTTCCGACTTTTCCTGAGTAATGCTACCTTGCTAGCTGCTCTATGCGCACGATACGAGCAAAAATTGGATTTCTATGAAAAATTTAAAAGTGATGTAAAAACACAATTCGATTTTTATGAAAAATTTAAAAGTGATGTAAAAACACATCTGTGTTGATTTCCGACTTTTCCTGAGTAATGCTACCTTGCTAGCTGCTCTATGCGCACGATACGAGCAAAAATTGGATTTCTTTGAAAAATTTAAAAGTGATGTAAAAACACAATTCGATTTTTATCAAAAATTTAAAAGTGATGTAAAAACACATCTGTGTTGATTTCCGACTTTTTCTGAGTAATGCTACCTTGCTAGCTGCTCTATGCGCACGAAACGAGCAAAAATTGGATTTCTATGAAAAATTTAAAAGTGATGTTAAAAACACAATTCGATTTTTATGAAAAATTTAAAAGTGATGTAAAAACACATCTGTGTTGATTTTCGACTTTTCCTGAGTAATGCTACCTTGCTAGCTGCTCTATGCGCACGATACGAGCAAAAATTGGATTTCTTTGAAAAATTTAAAAGTGATGTAAAAACACAATTCGATTTTTATCAAAAATTTAAAAGTGATGTAAAAACACATCTGTGTTGATTTCCGACTTTTTCTGAGTAATGCTACCTTGCTAGCTGCTCTATGCGCACGAAACGAGCAAAAATTGGATTTCTATGAAAAATTTAAAAGTGATGTTAAAAACACAATTCGATTTTTATGAAAAATTTAAAAGTGATGTAAAAACACATCTGTGTTGATTTTCGACTTTTCCTGAGTAATGCTACCTTGCTAGCTGCTCTATGCGCACGATACGAGCAAAAATTGGATTTCTTTGAAAAATTTAAAAGTGATGTAAAAACACAATTCGATTTTTATCAAAAATTTAAAAGTGATGTAAAAACACATCTGTGTTGATTTACGACTTTTTCTGAGTAATGCTACCTTGCTAGCTGCTCTATGCGCACGATACGAGCAAAAATTGGATTTCTATGAAAAATTTAAAAGTGATGTAAAAACACAATTCGATTTTTATCAAAAATTTAAAAGTGATGTAAAAACACATCTGTGTTGATTTTCGACTTTTCCTGAGTAATGCTACCTTGCTAGCTGCTCTATGCGCACGATACGAGCAAAAATTGGATTTCTTTGAAAAATTTAAAAAGTGATGTAAAAACACAATTCGATTTTTATCAAAAATTTAAAGTGATGTAAAAACACATCTGTGTTGATTTCCGACTTTTTCTGAGTAATGCTACCTTGCTAGCTGCTCTATGCGCACGATACGAGCAAAAATTGGATTTCTATGAAAAATTTAAAAGTGATGTAAAAACACAATTCGATTTTTATGAAAAATTTAAAAGTGATGTAAAAACACATCTGTGTTAATTTTCGACTTTTCCTGAGTAATGCTACCTTGCTAGCTGCTCTATGCGCACGATACGAGCAAAAATTGGATTTCTTTGAAAAATTTAAAAGTGATGTAAAAACACAATTCGATTTTTATCAAAAATTTAAAAGTGATGTAAAAACACATCTGTGTTGATTTCCGACTTTTTCTGAGTAATGCTACCTTGCTAGCTGCTCTATGCGCACGATACGAGCAAAAATTGGATTTCTATGAAAAATTTAAAAGTGATGTAAAAACACAATTCGATTTTTATGAAAAATTTAAAAGTGATGTAAAAACACATCTGTGTTGATTTCCGACTTTTCCTGAGTAATGCTACCTTGCTAGCTGCTCTATGCGCACGATACGAGCAAAAATTGGATTTCTTTGAAAAATTTAAAAGTGATGTAAAAACACAATTCGATTTTTATCAAAAATTTAAAAGTGATGTAAAAACACATCTGTGTTGATTTCCGACTTTTTCTGAGTAATGCTACCTTGCTAGCTGCTCTATGCGCACGATACGAGCAAAAATTGGATTTCTATGAAAAATTTAAAAGTGATGTTAAAAACACAATTCGATTTTTATGAAAAATTTAAAAGTGATGTAAAAACACATCTGTGTTGATTTTCGACTTTTCCTGAGTAATGCTACCTTGCTAGCTGCTCTATGCGCACGATACGAGCAAAAAATGGATTTCTATGAAAAATTTAAAAGTGATGTAAAAACACAATTCGATTTTTATGAAAAATTTAAAAGTGATGTAAAAAGACATCTGTGTTGATTTTCGACTTTTCCTGAGTAATGCTACCTTGCTAGCTGCTCTATGCGCACGATACGAGCAAAAATTGGATTTCTTTGAAAAATTTAAAAGTGATGTAAAAACACAATTCGATTTTTATCAAAAATTTAAAAGTGATGTAAAAACACATCTGTGTTGATTTCCGACTTTTTCTGAGTAATGCTACCTTGCTAGCTGCTCTATGCGCACGATACGAGCAAAAATTGGATTTCTATGAAAAATTTAAAAGTGATGTAAAAACACAATTCGATTTTTATGAAAAATTTAAAAGTGATGTAAAAACACATCTGTGTTGATTTTCGACTTTTCCTGAGTAATGCTACCTTGCTAGCTGCTCTATGCGCACTTAACGAACAAAAATTTGATTTCTTTGAAAAATTTAAAAGTGATGTAAAAACACAATTCGATTTTTATGAAAAATTTAAAAGTGATGTAAAAACACATCTGTGTTGATTTTCGACTTTTCCTGAGTAATGCTACCTTGCTAGGCTGCTCTATGCGCACGATACGAGCAAAAATTGGATTTCTTTGAAAAATTTAAAAGTGATGTAAAAACACAATTCGATTTTTATCAAAAATTTAAAAGTGATGTAAAAACACATCTGTGTTGATTTCCGACTTTTTCTGAGTAATGCTACCTTGCTAGCTGCTCTATGCGCACGATACGAGCAAAAATTGGATTTCTATGAAAAATTTAAAAGTGATGTAAAAACACAATTCGATTTTTATGAAAAATTTAAAAGTGATGTAAAAACACATCTGTGTTGATTTTCGACTTTTCCTGAGTAATGCTACCTTGCTAGCTGCTCTATGCGCACGATACGAGCAAAAAATGGATTTCTATGAAAAATTTAAAAGTGATGTAAAAACACAATTCGATTTTTATGAAAAATTTAAAAGTGATGTAAAAACACATCTGTGTTGATTTTCGACTTTTCCTGAGTAATGCTACCTTGCTAGCTGCTCTATGCGCACGATACGAGCAAAAATTGGATTTCTTTGAAAAATTTAAAAGTGATGTAAAAACACAATTCGATTTTTATCAAAAATTTAAAAGTGATGTAAAAACACATCTGTGTTGATTTACGACTTTTTCTGAGTAATGCTACCTTGCTAGCTGCTCTATGCGCACGATACGAGCAAAAATTGGATTTCTATGAAAAATTTAAAAGTGATGTAAAAACACAATTCGATTTTTATGAAAAATTTAAAAGTGATGTAAAAACACATCTGTGTTGATTTTCGACTTTTCCTGAGTAATGCTACCTTGCTAGCTGCTCTATGCGCACTTAACGAGCAAAAATTTGATTTCTTTGAAAAATTTAAAAGTGATGTAAAAACACAATTCGATTTTTAAGAAAAATTTAAAAGTGATGTAAAAACACATCTGTGTTGATTTTCGACTTTTCCTGAGTAATGCTACCTTGCTAGCTGCTCTATGCGCACGATACGAGCAAAAATTGGATTTCTTTGAAAAATTTAAAAGTGATGTAAAAACACAATTCGATTTTTATCAAAAATTTAAAAGTGATGTAAAAACACATCTGTGTTGATTTCCGACTTTTTCTGAGTAATGCTACCTTGCTAGCTGCTCTATGCGCACTTAACGAGCAAAGATTTGATTTCTTTGAAAAATTTAAAAGTGATGTAAAAACACATTTCGATTTTTATGAAAAATTTAAAAGTGATGTAAAAACACATCTGTGTTGATTTTCGACTTTTCCTGAGTAATGCTACCTTGCTAGCTGCTCTATGCGCACGATACGAGCAAAAATTGGATTTCTTTGAAAAATTTAAAAGTGATGTAAAAACACAATTCGATTTTTATCAAAAATTTAAAAGTGATGTAAAAACACATCTGTGTTGATTTTCGACTTTTCCTGAGTAATGCTACCTTGCTAGCTGCTCTATGCGCACTTAACGAGCAAAAATTTGATTTCTTTGAAAAATTTAAAAGTGATGTAAAAACACAATTCGATTTTTATGAAAAATTTAAAAGTGATGTAAAAACACATCTGTGTTGATTTTCGACTTTTCCTGAGTAATGCTACCTTGCTAGCTGCTCTATGCGCACGATACGAGCAAAAATTGGATTTCTTTGAAAAATTTAAAAGTGATGTAAAAACACAATTCGATTTTTATGAAAAATTTAAAAGTGATGTAAACATCTGTGTTGATTTTCGACTTTTCCTGAGTAATGCTACCTTGCTAGGCTGCTCTATGCGCACGATACGAGCAAAAATTGGATTTCTTTGAAAAATTTAAAAGTGATGTAAAAACACAATTCGATTTTTATCAAAAATTTAAAAGTGATATAAAAACACAATTCGATTTTTATGAAAAATTTAAAAGTGATGTAAAAACACATCTGTGTTGATTTCCGACTTTTCCTGAGTAATGCTACCTTGCTAGCTGCTCTATGCGCCCGATACGAGCAAAAATTGGATTTCTATGAAAAATTTAAAAGTGATGTAAAAACACAATTCGATTTTTATGAAAAATTTAAAAGTGATGTAAAAACACATCTGTGTTGATTTTCGACTTTTCCTGAGTAATGCTACCTTGCTAGCTGCTCTATGCGCACTTAACGAGCAAAAATTGGATTTCTTTGAAAAATTTAAAAGTGATGTAAAAACACAATTCGATTTTTATGAAAAATTTAAAAGTGATGTAAAAACACATCTGTGTTGATTTTCGACTTTTCCTGAGTAATGCTACCTTGCTAGGCTGCTCTATGCGCACGATACGAGCAAAAATTGGATTTCTTTGAAAAATTTAAAAGTGATGTAAAAACACAATTCGATTTTTATCAAAAATTTAAAAGTGATGTAAAAACACATCTGTGTTGATTTCCGACTTTTTCTGAGTAATGCTACCTTGCTAGCTGCTCTATGCGCACGATACGAGCAAAAATTGGATTTCTATGAAAAATTTAAAAGTGATGTAAAAACACAATTCGATTTTTATGAAAAATTTAAAAGTGATGTAAAAACACATCTGTGTTGATTTTCGACTTTTCCTGAGTAATGCTACCTTGCTAGCTGCTCTATGCGCACGATACGAGCAAAAATTGGATTTCTTTGAAAAATTTAAAAGTGATGTAAAAACACATCTGTGTTGATTTCCGACTTTTCCTGAGTAATGCTACCTTGCTAGCTACTCTATGCGCCCGATACAAGCAAAAATTGGATTTCTATGAAAAATTTAAAAGTGATGTAAAAACACAATTCGATTTTTATGAAAAATTTAAAAGTGATGTAAAAACACATCTGTGTTGATTTTCGACTTTTCCTGAGTAATGCTACCTTGCTAGCTGCTCTATGCGCACGATACGAGCAAAAATTGGATTTCTTTGAAAAATTTAAAAGTGATGTAAAAACACAATTCGATTTTTATCAAAAATTTAAAAGTGATGTAAAAACACATCTGTGTTGATTTCCGACCTTTTCTGAGTAATGCTACCTTGCTAGCTGCTCTATGCGCACTTAACGAGCAAAAATTGGATTTCTTTGAAAAATTTAAAAGTGATGTAAAAACACAATTCGATTTTTATGAAAAATTTAAAAGTGATGTAAAAACACATCTGTGTTGATTTTCGACTTTTTCTGAGTAATGCTACCTTGCTAGCTGCTCTATGCGCACGATACGAGCAAAAATTGGATTTCTTTGAAAAATTTAAAAGTGATGTAAAAACACATCTGTGTTGATTTCCGACTTTTCCTGAGTAATGCTACCTTGCTAGCTGCTCTATGCGCCCGATACGAGCAAAAATTGGATTTCTATGAAAAATTTAAAAGTGATGTAAAAACACAATTCGATTTTTATGAAAAATTTAAAAGTGATGTAAAAACACATCTGTGTTGATTTTCGACTTTTCCTGAGTAATGCTACCTTGCTAGCTGCTCTATGCGCCCGATACGAGCAAAAATTGGATTTCTATGAAAAATTTAAAAGTGATGTAAAAACACAATTCGATTTTTATGAAAAATTTAAAAGTGATGTAAAAACACATCTGTGTTGATTTTCGACTTTTCCTGAGTAATGCTACCTTGCTAGCTGCTTTATGCGCACGATACGAGCAAAAATTGGATTTCTATGAAAAATTTAAAAGTGATGTAAAAACACAATTCGATTTTTATGAAAAATTTAAAAGTGATGTAAAAACACATCTGTGTTGATTTTCGACTTTTCCTGAGTAATGCTACCTTGCTAGCTGCTCTATGCGCACTTAACGAGCAAAAATTGGATTTCTTTGAAAAATTTAAAAGTGATGTAAAAACACAATTCGATTTTTATGAACAATTTAAAAGTGATGTAAAAACACATCTGTGTTGATTTTCGACTTTTCCTGAGTAATGCTACCTTGCTAGCTGCTCTATGCGCACGATACGAGCAAAAATTGGATTTCTTTGAAAATTTAAAAGTGATGTAAAAACACAATTCGATTTTTATCAAAAATTTAAAAGTGATGTAAAAACACATCTGTGTTGATTTCCGACTTTTTCTGAGTAATGCTACCTTGCTAGCTGCTCTATGCGCACTTAACGAGCAAAAATTTGATTTCTTTGAAAAATTTAAAAGTGATGTAAAAACACAATTCGATTTTTATGAAAAATTTAAAAGTGATGTAAAAACACATCTGTGTTGATTTTCGACTTTTCCTGAGTAATGCTACCTTGCTAGGCTGCTCTATGCGCACGATACGAGCAAAAATTGGATTTCTTTGAAAAATTTAAAAGTGATGTAAAAACACAATTCGATTTTTATCAAAAATTTAAAAGTGATGTAAAAACACATCTGTGTTGATTTCCGACTTTTTCTGAGTAATGCTACCTTGCTAGCTGCTCTATGCGCACGATACGAGCAAAAATTGGATTTCTATGAAAAATTTAAAAGTGATGTAAAAACACAATTCGATTTTTATGAAAAATTTAAAAGTGATGTAAAAACACATCTGTGTTGATTTTCGACTTTTCCTGAGTAATGCTACCTTGCTAGCTGCTCTATGCGCACGATACGAGCAAAAAATGGATTTCTATGAAAAATTTAAAAGTGATGTAAAAACACAATTCGATTTTTATGAAAAATTTAAAAGTGATGTAAAAACACATCTGTGTTGATTTTCGACTTTTCCTGAGTAATGCTACCTTGCTAGCTGCACTATGCGCACGATACGAGCAAAAAAAGGATTTCTATGAAAAATTTAAAAGTGATGTAAAAACACAATTCGATTTTTATCAAAAATTTAAAAGTGATGTAAAAACACATCTGTGTTGATTTCCGACTTTTTCTGAGTAATGCTACCTTGCTAGCTGCTCTATGCGCACGATACGAGCAAAAATTGGATTTCTATGAAAAATTTAAAAGTGATGTAAAAACACAATTCGATTTTTATGAAAAATTTAAAAGTGATGTAAAAACACATCTGTGTTGATTTTCGACTTTTCCTGAGTAATGCTACCTTGCTAGCTGCTCTATGCGCATTTAACGAGCAAAAATTTGATTTCTTTGAAAAATTTAAAAGTGA
Organism: Ophiura sarsii; assembly: GCA_035610835.1. Taxonomy (NCBI): domain Eukaryota; kingdom Metazoa; phylum Echinodermata; class Ophiuroidea; order Amphilepidida; family Ophiuridae; genus Ophiura; species Ophiura sarsii. The sequence goes on from CM069454.1 coordinate 69,845,602, forward strand.
TGTAAAAACACAATTCGATTTTTATGAAAAATTTAAAAGTGATGTAAAAACACATCTGTGTTGATTTCCGACTTTTCCTGAGTAATGCTACCTTGCTAGCTGCTCTATGCGCCCGATACGAGCAAAAATTGGATTTCTATGAAAAATTTAAAAGTGATGTAAAAACACAATTCGATTTTTATGAAAAATTTAAAAGTGATGTAAAAACACATCTGTGTTGATTTTCGACTTTTCCTGAGTAATGCTACCTTGCTAGCTGCTCTATGCGCACTTAACGAGCAAAAATTGGATTTCTTTGAAAAATTTAAAAGTGATGTAAAAACACAATTCGATTTTTATGAACAATTTAAAAGTGATGTAAAAACACATCTGTGTTGATTTTCGACTTTTCCTGAGTAATGCTACCTTGCTAGCTGCTCTATGCGCACGATACGAGCAAAAATTGGATTTCTTTGAAAAATTTAAAAGTGATGTAAAAACACAATTCGATTTTTATCAAAAATTTAAAAGTGATGTTAAAACACATCTGTGTTGATTTCCGACTTTTTCTGAGTAATGCTACCTTGCTAGCTGCTCTATGCGCACTTAACGAGCAAAAATTTGATTTCTTTGAAAAATTTAAAAGTGATGTAAAAACACAATTCGATTTTTATGAAAAATTTAAAAGTGATGTAAAAACACATCTGTGTTGATTTTCGACTTTTCCTGAGTAATGCTACCTTGCTAGGCTGCTCTATGCGCACGATACGAGCAAAAATTGGATTTCTTTGAAAAATTTAAAAGTAAAAACACAATTCGATTTTTATCAAAAATTTAAAAGTGATGTAAAAACACATCTGTGTTGATTTCCGACTTTTTCTGAGTAATGCTACCTTGCTAGCTGCTCTATGCGCACGATACGAGCAAAAATTGGATTTCTATGAAAAATTTAAAAGTGATGTAAAAACACAATTCGATTTTTATGAAAAATTTAAAAGTGATGTAAAAACACATCTGTGTTGATTTTCGACTTTTCCTGAGTAATGCTACCTTGCTAGCTGCTCTATGCGCACGATACGAGCAAAAAATGGATTTCTATGAAAAATTTAAAAGTGATGTAAAAACACAATTCGATTTTTATGAAAAATTTAAAAGTGATGTAAAAACACATCTGTGTTGATTTCCGACTTTTCCTGAGTAATGCTACCTTGCTAGCTGCTCTATGCGCCCGATACAAGCAAAAATTGGATTTCTATGAAAAATTTAAAAGTGATGTAAAAACACAATTCGATTTTTATGAAAAATTTAAAAGTGATGTAAAAACACATCTGTGTTGATTTTCGACTTTTCCTGAGTAATGCTACCTTGCTAGCTGCTCTATGCGCACTTAACGAGCAAAAATTGGATTTCTTTGAAAAATTTAAAAGTGATGTAAAAACACAATTCGATTTTTATGAAAAATTTAAAAGTGATGTAAAAACACATCTGTGTTGATTTTCGACTTTTTCTGAGTAATGCTACCTTGCTAGCTGCTCTATGCGCACGATACGAGCAAAAATTGGATTTCTATGAAAAATTTAAAAGTGATGTAAAAACACAATTCGATTTTTATGAAAAATTTAAAAGTGATGTAAAAACACATCTGTGTTGATTTTCGACTTTTCCTGAGTAATGCTACCTTGCTAGCTGCTCTATGCGCACGATACGAGCAAAAAATGGATTTCTATGAAAAATTTAAAAGTGATGTAAAAACACAATTCGATTTTTATGAAAAATTTAAAAGTGATGTAAAAACACATCTGTGTTGATTTTCAACTTTTCCTGAGTAATGCTACCTTGCTAGCTGCTCTATGCGCACGATACGAGCAAAAATTGGATTTTTATGAAAAATTTAAAAGTGATGTAAAAACACATCTGTGTTGATTTTCAACTTTTCCTGAGTAATGCTACCTTGCTAGCTGCTCTATGCGCACGATACGAGCAAAAATTGGATTTCTATGAAAAATTTAAAAGTGATGTAAAAACACAATTCGATTTTTATGAAAAATTTAAAAGTGATGTAAAAACACATCTGTGTTGATTTCCGACTTTTCCTGAGTAATGCTACCTTGCTAGCTGCTCTATGCGCCCGATACGAGCAAAAAATGGATTTCTATGAAAAATTTAAAAGTGATGTAAAAACACAATTCGATTTTTATGAAAAATTTAAAAGTGATGTAAAAACACATCTGTGTTGATTTTCGACTTTTCCTGAGTAATGCTACCTTGCTAGCTGCTTCATGCGCACGATACGAGCAAAAATTGGATTTCTATGAAAAATTTAAAAGTGATGTAAAAACACAATTCGATTTTTATGAAAAATTTAAAAGTGATGTAAAAACACATCTGTGTTGATTTCCGACTTTTCCTGAGTAATGCTACCTTGCTAGCTGCTCTATGCGCCCGATACAAGCAAAAATTGGATTTCTATGAAAAATTTAAAAGTGATGTAAAAACACAATTCGATTTTTATGAAAAATTTAAAAGTGATGTAAAAACACATCTGTGTTGATTTTCGACTTTTCCTGAGTAATGCTACCTTGCTAAGCTGCTCTATGCGCACTTAACGAGCAAAAATTGGATTTCTTTGAAAAATTTAAAAGTGATGTAAAAACACAATTCGATTTTTATGAAAAATTTAAAAGTGATGTAAAAACACATCTGTGTTGATTTTCGACTTTTCCTGAGTAATGCTACCTTGCTAGGCTGCTCTATGCGCACGATACGAGCAAAAATTGGATTTCTTTGAAAAATTTAAAAGTGATGTAAAAACACAATTAGATTTTTATCAAAAATTTAAAAGTGATGTAAAAACACATCTGTGTTGATTTCCGACTTTTTCTGAGTAATGCTACCTTGCTAGCTGCTCTATGCGCACGATACGAGCAAAAATTGGATTTCTATGAAAAATTTAAAAGTGATGTAAAAACACAATTCGATTTTTATGAAAAATTTAAAAGTGATGTAAAAACACATCTGTGTTGATTTTCGACTTTTCCTGAGTAATGCTACCTTGCTAGCTGCTCTATGCGCACGATACGAGCAAAAATTGGATTTCTTTGAAAAATTTAAAAGTGATGTAAAAACACAAATCGATTTTTATGAAAAATTTAAAAGTGATGTAAAAACACATCTGTGTTGATTTTCGACTTTTCCTGAGTAATGCTACCTTGCTAGCTGCTTTATGCGCACGATACGAGCAAAATTTGGATTTCTATGAAAAATTTAAAAGTGATGTAAAAACACAATTCGATTTTTATGAAAAATTTAAAAGTGATGTAAAAACACATCTGTGTTGATTTCCGACTTTTCCTGAGTAATGCTACCTTGCTAGCTGCTCTATGCGCCCGATACGAGCAAAAATTGGATTTCTATGAAAAATTTAAAAGTGATGTAAAAACACATCTATGTTGATTTCCGACTTTTCCTGAGTAATGCTACCTTGCTAGCTACTTTATGCGCACAATACGAGCAAAAATTGGATTTCTTTGAAAAATTTGAAAGTGATGTAAAAACACATTTATTGTGCGCATAGAGCAGCTAGCAAAGTAGCATTACTCAGAAAAAGTCGGAAATCAACATAAATGTGTTTTTACATCACTTTTAAATTTTTCATAGAAATCCAATTTTTGCTCGTATCGGGCGCATAGAGCAGCTAGCAAGGTAGCATTAATCAGGAAAAGTCGGAAATCAACACAGATGTGTTTTTACATCACTTTTACATTTTTCATAAAAATCGAATTGTGTTTTTACATCACTTTTAAATTTTTCAAAGCAATCCAATTTTTGCTCGTATCGTGCGCATAGAGCAGCTAGCAAGGTAGCATTACTCAGGAAAAGTCGAAAATCAACACAGATGTGTTTTTACATCACTTTTAAATTTTTCATAAAAATCGAATTGTGTTTTTACATCACTTTTAAATTTTTCAAAGAAATCCAATTTTTGCTCGTATTGTGCGCATAGAGCAGCTAGCAAGGTAGCATTACTCAGAAAAAGTCGGAAATCAACATAAATGTGTTTTTACATCACTTTTAAATTTTTCATAGAAATCCAATTTTTGCTCGTATCGGGCGCATAGAGCAGCTAGCAAGGTAGCATTACTCAGGAAAAGTCGGAAATCAACATAGATGTGTTTTTACATCGCTTTTAAATTTTTCATAGAAATCCAATTTTTGCTCGTATCGGGCGCATAGAGCAGCTAGCAAGGTAGCATTACTCAGGAAAAGTCGGAAATCAACACAGATGTGTTTTTACATCACTTTTAAATTTTTCATAAAAATCGAATTGTGGTTTTACATCACTTTTAATTTTTTCATAAAAATCGAATTGCGTTTTTACATCACTTTTAAATTTTTCATAGAAATCCAATTTTTGTTCGTATCGGGCGCATAGAGCAGCTAGCAAGGTAGCATTACTCAGGAAAAGTCGGAAATCAACACAGATGTGTTTTTACATCACTTTTAATTTTTTCATAAAAATCGAATTGTGTTTTTACATCACTTTAAATTTTTCAAAGAAATCCAATTTTTGCTCGTATCGTGCGCATAGAGCAGCTAGCAAGGTAGCATTACTCAGAAAAAGTCGGAAATCAACACAGATGTGTTTTTACATCACTTTTACATTTTTCATAAAAATCGAATTGTGTTTTTACATCACTTTTAAATTTTTCAAAGAAATCCAATTTTTGCTCGTATCGTGCGCATAGAGCAGCTAGCAAGGTAGCATTACTCAGGAAAAGTCGAAAATCAACACAGATGTGTTTTTACATCACTTTTAAATTTTTCAAAGAAATCCAATTTTTGCTCGTATTGTGCGCATAGAGCAGCTAGCAAGGTAGCATTACTCAGAAAAAGTCGGAAATCAACATAAATGTGTTTTTACATCACTTTTAAATTTTTCAAAGAAATCCAATTTTTGCTCGTATCGTGCGCATAGAGCAGCTAGCAAGGTAGCATTACTCAGAAAAAGTCGGAAATCAACACAGATGTGTTTTTACATCACTTTTAAATTTTTCATAAAAATCGAATTGTGTTTTTACATCACTTTTAAATTTTTCAAAGAAATCCAATTTTTGCTCGTATCGTGCGCATAGAGCAGCTAGCAAGGTAGCATTACTCAGGAAAAGTCGAAAATCAACACAGATGTGTTTTTACATCACTTTTAAATTTTTCATAAAAATCGAATTGTGTTTTTACATCACTTTTAAATTTTTCAAAGAAATCCAATTTTTGCTCGTATTGTGCGCATAGAGCAGCTAGCAAGGTAGCATTACTCAGAAAAAGTCGGAAATCAACATAGATTTGTTTTTACATCACTTTTAAATTTTTCATAGAAATCCAATTTTTGCTCGTATCGGGCGCATAGAGCAGCTAGCAAGGTAGCATTACTCAGAAAAAGTCGGAAATCAACACAGATGTGTTTTTCCATCATTTTTAAATTTTTCATAACAATCGAATTGTGTTTTTACATCACTTTTAAATTTTTCAAAGAAATCCAATTTTTGCTCGTATCGTGCGCATAGAGCAGCTAGCAAGGTAGCATTACTCAGGAAAAGTCGGAAATCAACACAGATGTGTTTTTACATCACTTTTAAATTTTTCATAAAAATCGAATTGTGTTTTTACATCACTTTTAAATTTTTCATAGAAATCCAATTTTTGCTCGTATCGTGCGCATAGACTTTTAAATTTTTCATAAAAATCGAATTGTGTTTTTACATCACTTTTAAATTTTTCATAGAAATCCAATTTTTGCTCGTATCGTGCGCATAGAGCAGCTAGCAAGGTAGCATTACTCAGAAAAAGTCGGAAATCAACACAGATGTGTTTTTACATCACTTTTAAATTTTTCATAAAAATCGAATTGTGTTTTTACATCACTTTTAAATTTTCAAAAGAAATCCAATTTTTGCTCGTATCGTGCACATAGAGCAGCTAGCATGGTAGCATTACTCAGGAAAAGTCGGAAATCAACACAGATGTGTTTTTACATCACTTTTAAATTTTTCATAAAAATCGAATTGTGTTTTTACATCACTTTTAAATTTTTCATAGAAATCCAATTTTTGCTCGTATCGTGCGCATAGAGCAGCTAGCAAGGTAGCATTACTCAGAAAAAGTCGGAAATCAACACAGATGTGTTTTTACATCACTTTTAAATTTTTCATAAAAATCGAATTGTGTTTTTACATCACTTTTAAATTTTTCAAAGAATTGCTCGTATTGTGCGCATTAAGTAGCTAGCAAGGTAGCATTAATCAGAAAAAGTCGGAAATCAACATAGATGTGTTTTTACATCACTTTTAAATTTTTCATAGAAATCCAATTTTTGCTCGTATTGTGCGCATAAAGTAGCTAGAAAGGTAGCATTACTCAGAAAAAGTCGGAAATCAACATAGATGTGTTTTTACATCACTTTTAAATTTTTCATAGAAATCCAATTTTTGCTCGTATCGGGCGCATAGAGCAGCTAGCAAGGTAGCATTACTCAGGAAAAGTCGGAAATCAACATAGATGTGTTTTTACATCGCTTTTAAATTTTTCATAGAAATCCAATTTTTGCTCGTATCGGGCGCATAGAGCAGCTAGCAAGGTAGCATTACTCAGGAAAAGTCGGAAATCAACATAGATGTGTTTTTACATCGCTTTTAAATTTTTCATAGAAATCCAATTTTTGCTCGTATCGGGCGCATAGAGCAGCTAGCAAGGTAGCATTACTCAGGAAAAGTCGGAAATCAACACAGATGTGTTTTTACATCACTTTTAATTTTTTCATAAAAATCGAATTGCGTTTTTACATCACTTTTAAATTTTTCATAGAAATCCAATTTTTGTTCGTATCGGGCGCATAGAGCAGCTAGCAAGGTAGCATTACTCAGGAAAAGTCGGAAATCAACACAGATGTGTTTTTACATCACTTTTAAATTTTTCATAAAAATCGAATTGTGTTTTTACATCACTTTAAATTTTTCAAAGAAATCCAATTTTTGCTCGTATCGTGCGCATAGAGCAGCTAGCAAGGTAGCATTACTCAGAAAAAGTCGGAAATCAACACAGATGTGTTTTTACATCACTTTTACATTTTTCATAAAAATCGAATTGTGTTTTTACATCACTTTTAAATTTTTCAAAGAAATCCAATTTTTGCTCGTATTGTGCGCATAGAGCAGCTAGCAAGGTAGCATTACTCAGAAAAAGTCGGAAATCAACATAAATGTGTTTTTACATCACTTTTAAATTTTTCAAAGAAATCCAATTTTTGCTCGTATCGTGCGCATAGAGCAGCTAGCAAGGTAGCATTACTCAGAAAAAGTCGGAAATCAACACAGATGTGTTTTTACATCACTTTTAAATTTTCATAAAAATCGAATTGTGTTTTTACATCACTTTTAAATTTTTCAAAGAAATCCAATTTTTGCTCGTATCGTGCGCATAGAGCAGCTAGCAAGGTAGCATTACTCAGGAAAAGTCGAAAATCAACACAGATGTGTTTTTACATCACTTTTAAATTTTTCATAAAAATCGAATTGTGTTTTTACATCACTTTTAAATTTTTCAAAGAAATCCAATTTTTGCTCGTATCGTGCGCATAGAGCAGCTAGCAAGGTAGCATTACTCAGAAAAAGTCGGAAATCAACACAGATGTGTTTTTACATCACTTTTACATTTTTCATAAAAATCGAATTGTGTTTTTACATCACTTTTAAATTTTTCAAAGAAATCCAATTTTTGCTCGTATCGTGCGCATAGAGCAGCTAGCAAGGTAGCATTACTCAGGAAAAGTCGAAAATCAACACAGATGTGTTTTTACATCACTTTTAAATTTTTCAAAGAAATCCAATTTTTGCTCGTATTGTGCGCATAGAGCAGCTAGCAAGGTAGCATTACTCAGAAAAAGTCGGAAATCAACATAAATGTGTTTTTACATCACTTTTAAATTTTTCAAAGAAATCCAATTTTTGCTCGTATCGTGCGCATAGAGCAGCTAGCAAGGTAGCATTACTCAGGAAAAGTCGAAAATCAACACAGATGTGTTTTTACATCACTTTTAAATTTTTCAAAGAAATCCAATTTTTGCTCGTATCGTGCGCATAGAGCAGCTAGCAAGGTAGCATTACTCAGAAAAAGTCGGAATCAACATAAATGTGTTTTTACATCACTTTTAAATTTTTCAAAGAAATCCAATTTTTGCTCGTATCGTGCGCATAGAGCAGCTAGCAAGGTAGCATTACTCAGGAAAAGTCGAAAATCAACACAGATGTGTTTTTACATCACTTTTAAATTTTTCAAAGAAATCCAATTTTTGCTCGTATGGTGCGCATAGAGCAGCTAGCAAGGTAGCATTACTCAGAAAAAGTCGGAAATCAACATAAATGTGTTTTTACATCACTTTTAAATTTTTCAAAGAAATCCAATTTTTGCTCGTATCGTGCGCATAGAGCAGCTAGCAAGGTAGCATTACTCAGAAAAAGTCGGAAATCAACATAAATGTGTTTTTACATCACTTTTAAATTTTTCAAAGAAATCCAATTTTTGCTCGTATCGTGCGCATAGAGCAGCTAGCAAGGTAGCATTACTCAGAAAAAGTCGGAAATCAACATAAATGTGTTTTTACATCACTTTTAAATTTTTCAAAGAAATCCAATTTTTGCTCGTATCGTGCGCATAGAGCAGCTAGCAAGGTAGCATTACTCAGGAAAAGTCGAAAATCAACACAGATGTGTTTTTACATCACTTTTAAATTTTTCATAAAAATCGAATTGTGTTTTTACATCACTTTTAAATTTTTCAAAGAAATCCAATTTTTGCTCGTATCGTGCGCATAGAGCAGCTAGCAAGGTAGCATTACTCAGAAAAAGTCGGAAATCAACACAGATGTGTTTTTACATCACTTTTACATTTTTCATAAAAATCGAATTGTGTTTTTACATCACTTTTAAATTTTTCAAAGAAATCCAATTTTTGCTCGTATCGTGCGCATAGAGCAGCTAGCAAGGTAGCATTACTCAGGAAAAGTCGAAAATCAACACAGATGTGTTTTTACATCACTTTTAAATTTTTCAAAGAAATCCAATTTTTGCTCGTATTGTGCGCATAGAGCAGCTAGCAAGGTAGCATTACTCAGAAAAAGTCGGAAATCAACATAAATGTGTTTTTACATCACTTTTAAATTTTTCAAAGAAATCCAATTTTTGCTCGTATCGTGCGCATAGAGCAGCTAGCAAGGTAGCATTACTCAGAAAAAGTCGGAAATCAACACAGATGTGTTTTTACATCACTTTTAAATTTTTCATAAAAATCGAATTGTGTTTTTACATCACTTTTGAATTTTTCAAAGAAATCCAATTTTTGCTCGTATCGTGCGCATAGAGCAGCTAGCAAGGTAGCATTACTCAGGAAAAGTCGAAAATCAACACAGATGTGTTTTTACATCACTTTTAAATTTTTCATAAAAATCGAATTGTGTTTTTACATCACTTTTAAATTTTTCAAAGAAATCCAATTTTTGCTCGTATTGTGCGCATAGAGCAGCTAGCAAGGTAGCATTACTCAGAAAAAGTCGGAAATCAACATAGATTTGTTTTTACATCACTTTTAAATTTTTCATAGAAATCCAATTTTTGCTCGTATCGGGCGCATAGAGCAGCTAGCAAGGTAGCATTACTCAGAAAAAGTCGGAAATCAACACAGATGTGTTTTTCCATCATTTTTAAATTTTTCATAACAATCGAATTGTGTTTTTACATCACTTTTAAATTTTTCAAAGAAATCCAATTTTTGCTCGTATCGTGCGCATAGAGCAGCTAGCAAGGTAGCATTACTCAGGAAAAGTCGGAAATCAACACAGATGTGTTTTTACATCACTTTTAAATTTTTCATAAAAATCGAATTGTGTTTTTACATCACTTTTAAATTTTTCATAGAAATCCAATTTTTGCTCGTATCGTGCGCATAGAGCAGCTAGCAAGGTAGCATTACTCAGAAAAAGTCGGAAATCAACACAGATGTGTTTTTACATCACTTTTAAATTTTTCATAAAAATCGAATTGTGTTTTTACATCACTTTTAAATTTTCAAAAGAAATCCAATTTTTGCTCGTATCGTGCACATAGAGCAGCTAGCATGGTAGCATTACTCAGGAAAAGTCGGAAATCAACACAGATGTGTTTTTACATCACTTTTAAATTTTTCATAAAAATCGAATTGTGTTTTTACATCACTTTTAAATTTTTCATAGAAATCCAATTTTTGCTCGTATCGTGCGCATAGAGCAGCTAGCAAGGTAGCATTACTCAGAAAAAGTCGGAAATCAACACAGATGTGTTTTTACATCACTTTTAAATTTTTCATAGAAATCCAATTTTTGCTCGTATCGGGCGCATAGAGCAGCTAGCAAGGTAGCATTACTCAGAAAAAGTCGGAAATCAACACAGATGTGTTTTTACATCACTTTTAAATTTTTCATAGAAATCCAATTTTTGCTCGTATCGGGCGCATAGAGCAGCTAGCAAGGTAGCATTACTCAGAAAAAGTCGGAAATCAACACAGATGTGTTTTTCCATCATTTTTAAATTTTTCATAACAATCGAATTGTGTTTTTACATCACTTTTAAATTTTTCAAAGAAATCCAATTTTTGCTCGTATCGTGCGCATAGAGCAGCTAGCAAGGTAGCATTACTCAGGAAAAGTCGGAAATCAACACAGATGTGTTTTTACATCACTTTTAAATTTTTCATAAAAATCGAATTGTGTTTTTACATCACTTTTAAATTTTTCATAGAAATCCAATTTTTGCTCGTATCGTGCGCATAGAGCAGCTAGCAAGGTAGCATTACTCAGAAAAAGTCGGAAATCAACACAGATGTGTTTTTACATCACTTTTAAATTTTTCATAAAAATCGAATTGTGTTTTTACATCACTTTTAAATTTTCAAAAGAAATCCAATTTTTGCTCGTATCGTGCACATAGAGCAGCTAGCATGGTAGCATTACTCAGGAAAAGTCGGAAATCAACACAGATGTGTTTTTACATCACTTTTAAATTTTTCATAAAAATCGAATTGTGTTTTTACATCACTTTTAAATTTTTCATAGAAATCCAATTTTTGCTCGTATCGTGCGCATAGAGCAGCTAGCAAGGTAGCATTACTCAGAAAAAGTCGGAAATCAACACAGATGTGTTTTTACATCACTTTTAAATTTTTCATAAAAATCGAATTGTGTTTTTACATCACTTTTAAATTTTTCAAAGAATTGCTCGTATTGTGCGCATAAAGTAGCTAGCAAGGTAGCATTACTCAGAAAAAGTCGGAAATCAACATAGATGTGTTTTTACATCACTTTTAAATTTTTCATAGAAATCCAATTTTTGCTCGTATTGTGCGCATAAAGTAGCTAGAAAGGTAGCATTACTCAGAAAAAGTCGGAAATCAACATAGATGTGTTTTTACATCACTTTTAAATTTTTCATAGAAATCCAATTTTTGCTCGTATCGGGCGCATAGAGCAGCTAGCAAGGTAGCATTACTCAGGAAAAGTCGGAAATCAACATAGATGTGTTTTTACATCGCTTTTAAATTTTTCATAGAAATCCAATTTTTGCTCGTATCGGGCGCATAGAGCAGCTAGCAAGGTAGCATTACTCAGGAAAAGTCGGAAATCAACACAGATGTGTTTTTACATCACTTTTAATTTTTTCATAAAAATCGAATTGCGTTTTTACATCACTTTTACATTTTTCATAGAAATCCAATTTTTGTTCGTATCGGGCGCATAGAGCAGCTAGCAAGGTAGCATTACTCAGGAAAAGTCGGAAATCAACACAGATGTGTTTTTACATCACTTTTAAATTTTTCATAAAAATCGAATTGTGTTTTTACATCACTTTAAATTTTTCAAAGAAATCCAATTTTTGCTCGTATCGTGCGCATAGAGCAGCTAGCAAGGTAGCATTACTCAGAAAAAGTCGGAAATCAACACAGATGTGTTTTTACATCACTTTTACATTTTTCATAAAAATCGAATTGTGTTTTTACATCACTTTTAAATTTTTCAAAGAAATCCAATTTTTGCTCGTATTGTGCGCATAGAGCAGCTAGCAAGGTAGCATTACTCAGAAAAAGTCGGAAATCAACATAAATGTGTTTTTACATCACTTTTAAATTTTTCAAAGAAATCCAATTTTTGCTCGTATCGTGCGCATAGAGCAGCTAGCAAGGTAGCATTACTCAGAAAAAGTCGGAAATCAACACAGATGTGTTTTTACATCACTTTTAAATTTTCATAAAAATCGAATTGTGTTTTTACATCACTTTTAAATTTTTCAAAGAAATCCAATTTTTGCTCGTATCGTGCGCATAGAGCAGCTAGCAAGGTAGCATTACTCAGGAAAAGTCGAAAATCAACACAGATGTGTTTTTACATCACTTTTAAATTTTTCATAAAAATCGAATTGTGTTTTTACATCACTTTTAAATTTTTCAAAGAAATCCAATTTTTGCTCGTATTGTGCGCATAGAGCAGCTAGCAAGGTAGCATTACTCAGAAAAAGTCGGAAATCAACATAGATTTGTTTTTACATCACTTTTAAATTTTTCATAGAAATCCAATTTTTGCTCGTATCGGGCGCATAGAGCAGCTAGCAAGGTAGCATTACTCAGAAAAAGTCGGAAATCAACACAGATGTGTTTTTCCATCATTTTTAAATTTTTCATAACAATCGAATTGTGTTTTTACATCACTTTTAAATTTTTCAAAGAAATCCAATTTTTGCTCGTATCGTGCGCATAGAGCAGCTAGCAAGGTAGCATTACTCAGAAAAAGTCGGAAATCAACACAGATGTGTTTTTACATCACTTTTAAATTTTTCATAAAAATCGAATTGTGTTTTTACATCACTTTTAAATTTTTCAAAGAATTGCTCGTATTGTGCGCATAAAGTAGCTAGCAAGGTAGCATTACTCAGAAAAAGTCGGAAATCAACATAGATGTGTTTTTACATCACTTTTAAATTTTTCATAGAAATCCAATTTTTGCTCGTATTGTGCGCATAAAGTAGCTAGAAAGGTAGCATTACTCAGAAAAAGTCGGAAATCAACATAGATGTGTTTTTACATCACTTTTAAATTTTTCATAGAAATCCAATTTTTGCTCGTATCGGGCGCATAGAGCAGCTAGCAAGGTAGCATTACTCAGGAAAAGTCGGAAATCAACATAGATGTGTTTTTACATCGCTTTTAAATTTTTCATAGAAATCCAATTTTTGCTCGTATCGGGCGCATAGAGCAGCTAGCAAGGTAGCATTACTCAGGAAAAGTCGGAAATCAACACAGATGTGTTTTTACATCACTTTTAATTTTTTCATAAAAATCGAATTGCGTTTTTACATCACTTTTACATTTTTCATAGAAATCCAATTTTTGTTCGTATCGGGCGCATAGAGCAGCTAGCAAGGTAGCATTACTCAGGAAAAGTCGGAAATCAACACAGATGTGTTTTTACATCACTTTTAAATTTTTCATAAAAATCGAATTGTGTTTTTACATCACTTTAAATTTTTCAAAGAAATCCAATTTTTGCTCGTATCGTGCGCATAGAGCAGCTAGCAAGGTAGCATTACTCAGAAAAAGTCGGAAATCAACACAGATGTGTTTTTACATCACTTTTACATTTTTCATAAAAATCGAATTGTGTTTTTACATCACTTTTAAATTTTTCAAAGAAATCCAATTTTTGCTCGTATTGTGCGCATAGAGCAGCTAGCAAGGTAGCATTACTCAGAAAAAGTCGGAAATCAACATAAATGTGTTTTTACATCACTTTTAAATTTTTCAAAGAAATCCAATTTTTGCTCGTATCGTGCGCATAGAGCAGCTAGCAAGGTAGCATTACTCAGAAAAAGTCGGAAATCAACACAGATGTGTTTTTACATCACTTTTAAATTTTCATAAAAATCGAATTGTGTTTTTACATCACTTTTAAATTTTTCAAAGAAATCCAATTTTTGCTCGTATCGTGCGCATAGAGCAGCTAGCAAGGTAGCATTACTCAGGAAAAGTCGAAAATCAACACAGATGTGTTTTTACATCACTTTTAAATTTTTCATAAAAATCGAATTGTGTTTTTACATCACTTTTAAATTTTTCAAAGAAATCCAATTTTTGCTCGTATTGTGCGCATAGAGCAGCTAGCAAGGTAGCATTACTCAGAAAAAGTCGGAAATCAACATAGATTTGTTTTTACATCACTTTTAAATTTTTCATAGAAATCCAATTTTTGCTCGTATCGGGCGCATAGAGCAGCTAGCAAGGTAGCATTACTCAGAAAAAGTCGGAAATCAACACAGATGTGTTTTTCCATCATTTTTAAATTTTTCATAACAATCGAATTGTGTTTTTACATCACTTTTAAATTTTTCAAAGAAATCCAATTTTTGCTCGTATCGTGCGCATAGAGCAGCTAGCAAGGTAGCATTACTCAGGAAAAGTCGGAAATCAACACAGATGTGTTTTTACATCACTTTTAAATTTTTCATAAAAATCGAATTGTGTTTTTACATCACTTTTAAATTTTTCATAGAAATCCAATTTTTGCTCGTATCGTGCGCATAGAGCAGCTAGCAAGGTAGCATTACTCAGAAAAAGTCGGAAATCAACACAGATGTGTTTTTACATCACTTTTAAATTTTTCATAAAAATCGAATTGTGTTTTTACATCACTTTTAAATTTTCAAAAGAAATCCAATTTTTGCTCGTATCGTGCACATAGAGCAGCTAGCATGGTAGCATTACTCAGGAAAAGTCGGAAATCAACACAGATGTGTTTTTACATCACTTTTAAATTTTTCATAAAAATCGAATTGTGTTTTTACATCACTTTTAAATTTTTCATAGAAATCCAATTTTTGCTCGTATCGTGCGCATAGAGCAGCTAGCAAGGTAGCATTACTCAGAAAAAGTCGGAAATCAACACAGATGTGTTTTTACATCACTTTTAAATTTTTCATAGAAATCCAATTTTTGCTCGTATCGGGCGCATAGAGCAGCTAGCAAGGTAGCATTACTCAGAAAAAGTCGGAAATCAACACAGATGTGTTTTTCCATCATTTTTAAATTTTTCATAACAATCGAATTGTGTTTTTACATCACTTTTAAATTTTTCAAAGAAATCCAATTTTTGCTCGTATCGTGCGCATAGAGCAGCTAGCAAGGTAGCATTACTCAGGAAAAGTCGGAAATCAACACAGATGTGTTTTTACATCACTTTTAAATTTTTCATAAAAATCGAATTGTGTTTTTACATCACTTTTAAATTTTTCATAGAAATCCAATTTTTGCTCGTATCGTGCGCATAGAGCAGCTAGCAAGGTAGCATTACTCAGAAAAAGTCGGAAATCAACACAGATGTGTTTTTACATCACTTTTAAATTTTTCATAAAAATCGAATTGTGTTTTTACATCACTTTTAAATTTTCAAAAGAAATCCAATTTTTGCTCGTATCGTGCACATAGAGCAGCTAGCATGGTAGCATTACTCAGGAAAAGTCGGAAATCAACACAGATGTGTTTTTACATCACTTTTAAATTTTTCATAAAAATCGAATTGTGTTTTTACATCACTTTTAAATTTTTCATAGAAATCCAATTTTTGCTCGTATCGTGCGCATAGAGCAGCTAGCAAGGTAGCATTACTCAGAAAAAGTCGGAAATCAACACAGATGTGTTTTTACATCACTTTTAAATTTTTCATAAAAATCGAATTGTGTTTTTACATCACTTTTAAATTTTTCAAAGAATTGCTCGTATTGTGCGCATAAAGTAGCTAGCAAGGTAGCATTACTCAGAAAAAGTCGGAAATCAACATAGATGTGTTTTTACATCACTTTTAAATTTTTCATAGAAATCCAATTTTTGCTCGTATTGTGCGCATAAAGTAGCTAGAAAGGTAGCATTACTCAGAAAAAGTCGGAAATCAACATAGATGTGTTTTTACATCACTTTTAAATTTTTCATAGAAATCCAATTTTTGCTCGTATCGGGCGCATAGAGCAGCTAGCAAGGTAGCATTACTCAGGAAAAGTCGGAAATCAACATAGATGTGTTTTTACATCGCTTTTAAATTTTTCATAGAAATCCAATTTTTGCTCGTATCGGGCGCATAGAGCAGCTAGCAAGGTAGCATTACTCAGGAAAAGTCGGAAATCAACACAGATGTGTTTTTACATCACTTTTAATTTTTTCATAAAAATCGAATTGCGTTTTTACATCACTTTTACATTTTTCATAGAAATCCAATTTTTGTTTGTATCGGGCGCATAGAGCAGCTAGCAAGGTAGCATTACTCAGGAAAAGTCGGAAATCAACACAGATGTGTTTTTACATCACTTTTAAATTTTTCATAAAAATCGAATTGTGTTTTTACATCACTTTAAATTTTTCAAAGAAATCCAATTTTTGCTCGTATCGTGCGCATAGAGCAGCTAGCAAGGTAGCATTACTCAGAAAAAGTCGGAAATCAACACAGATGTGTTTTTACATCACTTTTACATTTTTCATAAAAATCGAATTGTGTTTTTACATCACTTTTAAATTTTTCAAAGAAATCCAATTTTTGCTCGTATTGTGCGCATAGAGCAGCTAGCAAGGTAGCATTACTCAGAAAAAGTCGGAAATCAACATAAATGTGTTTTTACATCACTTTTAAATTTTTCATAAAAATCGAATTGTGTTTTTACATCACTTTAAATTTTTCAAAGAAATCCAATTTTTGCTCGTATCGTGCGCATAGAGCAGCTAGCAAGGTAGCATTACTCAGAAAAAGTCGGAAATCAACACAGATGTGTTTTTACATCACTTTTAAATTTTCATAAAAATCGAATTGTGTTTTTACATCACTTTTAAATTTTTCAAAGAAATCCAATTTTTGCTCGTATCGTGCGCATAGAGCAGCTAGCAAGGTAGCATTACTCAGGAAAAGTCGAAAATCAACACAGATGTGTTTTTACATCACTTTTAAATTTTTCATAAAAATCGAATTGTGTTTTTACATCACTTTTAAATTTTTCAAAGAAATCCAATTTTTGCTCGTATCGTGCGCATAGAGCAGCTAGCAAGGTAGCATTACTCAGAAAAAGTCGGAAATCAACACAGATGTGTTTTTACATCACTTTTACATTTTTCATAAAAATCGAATTGTGTTTTTACATCACTTTTAAATTTTTCAAAGAAATCCAATTTTTGCTCGTATCGTGCGCATAGAGCAGCTAGCAAGGTAGCATTACTCAGGAAAAGTCGAAAATCAACACAGATGTGTTTTTACATCACTTTTAAATTTTTCCAAGAAATCCAATTTTTGCTCGTATTGTGCGCATAGAGCAGCTAGCAAGGTAGCATTACTCAGAAAAAGTCGGAAATCAACATAAATGTGTTTTTACATCACTTTTAAATTTTTCAAAGAAATCCAATTTTTGCTCGTATCGTGCGCATAGAGCAGCTAGCAAGGTAGCATTACTCAGAAAAAGTCGGAAATCAACATAAATGTGTTTTTACATCACTTTTAAATTTTTCAAAGAAATCCAATTTTTGCTCGTATCGTGCGCATAGAGCAGCTAGCAAGGTAGCATTACTCAGAAAAAGTCGGAAATCAACACAGATGTGTTTTTACATCACTTTTAAATTTTTCAAAGAAATCCAATTTTTGCTCGTATCGTGCGCATAGAGCAGCTAGCAAGGTAGCATTACTCAGGAAAAGTCGAAAATCAACACAGATGTGTTTTTACATCACTTTTAAATTTTTCATAAAAATCGAATTGTGTTTTTACATCACTTTTAAATTTTTCAAAGAAATCCAATTTTTGCTCGTATCGTGCGCATAGAGCAGCTAGCAAGGTAGCATTACTCAGAAAAAGTCGGAAATCAACACAGATGTGTTTTTACATCACTTTTACATTTTTCATAAAAATCGAATTGTGTTTTTACATCACTTTTAAATTTTTCAAAGAAATCCAATTTTTGCTCGTATCGTGCGCATAGAGCAGCTAGCAAGGTAGCATTACTCAGGAAAAGTCGAAAATCAACACAGATGTGTTTTTACATCACTTTTAAATTTTTCAAAGAAATCCAATTTTTGCTCGTATCGTGCGCATAGAGCAGCTAGCAAGGTAGCATTACTCAGGAAAAGTCGAAAATCAACACAGATGTGTTTTTACATCACTTTTAAATTTTTCATAAAAATCGAATTGTGTTTTTACATCACTTTTAAATTTTTCAAAGAAATCCAATTTTTGCTCGTATCGTGCGCATAGAGCAGCTAGCAAGGTAGCATTACTCAGAAAAAGTCGGAAATCAACACAGATGTGTTTTTACATCACTTTTACATTTTTCATAAAAATCGAATTGTGTTTTTACATCACTTTAAATTTTTCAAAGAAATCCAATTTTTGCTCGTATCGTGCGCATAGAGCAGCTAGCAAGGTAGCATTACTCAGAAAAAGTCGGAAATCAACACAGATGTGTTTTTACATCACTTTTACATTTTTCATAAAAATCGAATTGTGTTTTTACATCACTTTTAAATTTTTCAAAGAAATCCAATTTTTGCTCGTATTGTGCGCATAGAGCAGCTAGCAAGGTAGCATTACTCAGAAAAAGTCGGAAATCAACATAAATGTGTTTTTACATCACTTTTAAATTTTTCAAAGAAATCCAATTTTTGCTCGTATCGTGCGCATAGAGCAGCTAGCAAGGTAGCATTACTCAGAAAAAGTCGGAAATCAACACAGATGTGTTTTTACATCACTTTTAAATTTTCATAAAAATCGAATTGTGTTTTTACATCACTTTTAAATTTTTCAAAGAAATCCAATTTTTGCTCGTATCGTGCGCATAGAGCAGCTAGCAAGGTAGCATTACTCAGGAAAAGTCGAAAATCAACACAGATGTGTTTTTACATCACTTTTAAATTTTTCATAAAAATCGAATTGTGTTTTTACATCACTTTTAAATTTTTCAAAGAAATCCAATTTTTGCTCGTATCGTGCGCATAGAGCAGCTAGCAAGGTAGCATTACTCAGAAAAAGTCGGAAATCAACACAGATGTGTTTTTACATCACTTTTACATTTTTCATAAAAATCGAATTGTGTTTTTACATCACTTTTAAATTTTTCAAAGAAATCCAATTTTTGCTCGTATCGTGCGCATAGAGCAGCTAGCAAGGTAGCATTACTCAGGAAAAGTCGAAAATCAACACAGATGTGTTTTTACATCACTTTTAAATTTTTCCAAGAAATCCAATTTTTGCTCGTATTGTGCGCATAGAGCAGCTAGCAAGGTAGCATTACTCAGAAAAAGTCGGAAATCAACATAAATGTGTTTTTACATCACTTTTAAATTTTTCAAAGAAATCCAATTTTTGCTCGTATCGTGCGCATAGAGCAGCTAGCAAGGTAGCATTACTCAGAAAAAGTCGGAAATCAACATAAATGTGTTTTTACATCACTTTTAAATTTTTCAAAGAAATCCAATTTTTGCTCGTATCGTGCGCATAGAGCAGCTAGCAAGGTAGCATTACTCAGAAAAAGTCGGAAATCAACACAGATGTGTTTTTACATCACTTTTAAATTTTTCAAAGAAATCCAATTTTTGCTCGTATCGTGCGCATAGAGCAGCTAGCAAGGTAGCATTACTCAGGAAAAGTCGAAAATCAACACAGATGTGTTTTTACATCACTTTTAAATTTTTCATAAAAATCGAATTGTGTTTTTACATCACTTTTAAATTTTTCAAAGAAATCCAATTTTTGCTCGTATCGTGCGCATAGAGCAGCTAGCAAGGTAGCATTACTCAGAAAAAGTCGGAAATCAACACAGATGTGTTTTTACATCACTTTTACATTTTTCATAAAAATCGAATTGTGTTTTTACATCACTTTTAAATTTTTCAAAGAAATCCAATTTTTGCTCGTATCGTGCGCATAGAGCAGCTAGCAAGGTAGCATTACTCAGGAAAAGTCGAAAATCAACACAGATGTGTTTTTACATCACTTTTAAATTTTTCAAAGAAATCCAATTTTTGCTCGTATTGTGCGCATAGAGCAGCTAGCAAGGTAGCATTACTCAGAAAAAGTCGGAAATCAACATAAATGTGTTTTTACATCACTTTTAAATTTTTCAAAGAAATCCAATTTTTGCTCGTATTGTGCGCATAGAGCAGCTAGCAAGGTAGCATTACTCAGAAAAAGTCGGAAATCAACATAGATTTGTTTTTACATCACTTTTAAATTTTTCATAGAAATCCAATTTTTGCTCGTATCGGGCGCATAGAGCAGCTAGCAAGGTAGCATTACTCAGAAAAAGTCGGAAATCAACACAGATGTGTTTTTCCATCATTTTTAAATTTTTCATAACAATCGAATTGTGTTTTTACATCACTTTTAAATTTTTCAAAGAAATCCAATTTTTGCTCGTATCGTGCGCATAGAGCAGCTAGCAAGGTAGCATTACTCAGGAAAAGTCGGAAATCAACACAGATGTGTTTTTACATCACTTTTAAATTTTTCATAAAAATCGAATTGTGTTTTTACATCACTTTTAAATTTTTCAAAGAAATCCAATTTTTGCTCGTATTGTGCGCATAGAGCAGCTAGCAAGGTAGCATTACTCAGAAAAAGTCGGAAATCAACATAAATGTGTTTTTACATCACTTTTAAATTTTTCAAAGAAATCCAATTTTTGCTCGTATCGTGCGCATAGAGCAGCTAGCAAGGTAGCATTACTCAGAAAAAGTCGGAAATCAACACAAATGTGTTTTTACATCACTTTTAAATTTTCATAAAAATCGAATTGTGTTTTTACATCACTTTTAAATTTTTCAAAGAAATCCAATTTTTGCTCGTATCGTGCGCATAGAGCAGCTAGCAAGGTAGCATTACTCAGGAAAAGTCGAAAATCAACACAGATGTGTTTTTACATCACTTTTAAATTTTTCATAAAAATCGAATTGTGTTTTTACATCACTTTTAAATTTTTCAAAGAAATCCAATTTTTGCTCGTATCGTGCGCATAGAGCAGCTAGCAAGGTAGCATTACTCAGAAAAAGTCGGAAATCAACACAGATGTGTTTTTACATCACTTTTACATTTTTCATAAAAATCGAATTGTGTTTTTACATCACTTTTAAATTTTTCAAAGAAATCCAATTTTTGCTCGTATCGTGCGCATAGAGCAGCTAGCAAGGTAGCATTACTCAGGAAAAGTCGAAAATCAACACAGATGTGTTTTTACATCACTTTTAAATTTTTCAAAGAAATCCAATTTTTGCTCGTATTGTGCGCATAGAGCAGCTAGCAAGGTAGCATTACTCAGAAAAAGTCGGAAATCAACATAAATGTGTTTTTACATCACTTTTAAATTTTTCAAAGAAATCCAATTTTTGCTCGTATCGTGCGCATAGAGCAGCTAGCAAGGTAGCATTACTCAGAAAAAGTCGGAAATCAACATAAATGTGTTTTTACATCACTTTTAAATTTTTCAAAGAAATCCAATTTTTGCTCGTATCGTGCGCATAGAGCAGCTAGCAAGGTAGCATTACTCAGAAAAAGTCGGAAATCAACACAGATGTGTTTTTACATCACTTTTAAATTTTTCAAAGAAATCCAATTTTTGCTCGTATCGTGCGCATAGAGCAGCTAGCAAGGTAGCATTACTCAGGAAAAGTCGAAAATCAACACAGATGTGTTTTTACATCACTTTTAAATTTTTCATAAAAATCGAATTGTGTTTTTACATCACTTTTAAATTTTTCAAAGAAATCCAATTTTTGCTCGTATCGTGCGCATAGAGCAGCTAGCAAGGTAGCATTACTCAGAAAAAGTCGGAAATCAACACAGATGTGTTTTTACATCACTTTTAAATTTTTCATAAAAATCGAATTGTGTTTTTACATCACTTTTAAATTTTTCAAAGAAATCCAATTTTTGCTCGTATCGTGCGCATAGAGCAGCTAGCAAGGTAGCATTACTCAGAAAAAGTCGGAAATCAACACAGATGTGTTTTTACATCACTTTTAAATTTTTCAAAGAAATCCAATTTTTGCTCGTATTGTGCGCATAGAGCAGCTAGCAAGGTAGCATTACTCAGAAAAAGTCGGAAATCAACATAAATGTGTTTTTACATCACTTTTAAATTTTTCAAAGAAATCCAATTTTTGCTCGTATTGTGCGCATAGAGCAGCTAGCAAGGTAGCATTACTCAGAAAAAGTCGGAAATCAACATAGATTTGTTTTTACATCACTTTTAAATTTTTCATAGAAATCCAATTTTTGCTCGTATCGGGCGCATAGAGCAGCTAGCAAGGTAGCATTACTCAGAAAAAGTCGGAAATCAACACAGATGTGTTTTTCCATCATTTTTAAATTTTTCATAACAATCGAATTGTGTTTTTACATCACTTTTAAATTTTTCAAAGAAATCCAATTTTTGCTCGTATCGTGCGCATAGAGCAGCTAGCAAGGTAGCATTACTCAGGAAAAGTCGGAAATCAACACAGATGTGTTTTTACATCACTTTTAAATTTTTCATAAAAATCGAATTGTGTTTTTACATCACTTTTAAATTTTTCATAGAAATCCAATTTTTGCTCGTATCGTGCGCATAGAGCAGCTAGCAAGGTAGCATTACTCAGAAAAAGTCGGAAATCAACACAGATGTGTTTTTACATCACTTTTAAATTTTTCATAAAAATCGAATTGTGTTTTTACATCACTTTTAAATTTTCAAAAGAAATCCAATTTTTGCTCGTATCGTGCACATAGAGCAGCTAGCATGGTAGCATTACTCAGGAAAAGTCGGAAATCAACACAGATGTGTTTTTACATCACTTTTAAATTTTTCATAAAAATCGAATTGTGTTTTTACATCACTTTTAAATTTTTCATAGAAATCCAATTTTTGCTCGTATCGTGCGCATAGAGCAGCTAGCAAGGTAGCATTACTCAGAAAAAGTCGGAAATCAACACAGATGTGTTTTTACATCACTTTTAAATTTTTCATAAAAATCGAATTGTGTTTTTACATCACTTTTAAATTTTTCAAAGAATTGCTCGTATTGTGCGCATAAAGTAGCTAGCAAGGTAGCATTACTCAGAAAAAGTCGGAAATCAACACAGATGTGTTTTTACATCACTTTTAAATTTTTCATAAAAATCGAATTGTGTTTTTACATCACTTTTAAATTTTTCATAGAAATCCAATTTTTGCTCGTATCGTGCGCATAGAGCAGCTAGCAAGGTAGCATTACTCAGAAAAAGTCGGAAATCAACACAGATGTGTTTTTACATCACTTTTAAATTTTTCATAAAAATCGAATTGTGTTTTTACATCACTTTTAAATTTTTCAAAGAATTGCTCGTATTGTGCGCATAAAGTAGCTAGCAAGGTAGCATTACTCAGAAAAAGTCGGAAATCAACATAGATGTGTTTTTACATCACTTTTAAATTTTTCATAGAAATCCAATTTTTGCTCGTATTGTGCGCATAAAGTAGCTAGAAAGGTAGCATTACTCAGAAAAAGTCGGAAATCAACATAGATGTGTTTTTACATCACTTTTAAATTTTTCATAGAAATCCAATTTTTGCTCGTATCGGGCGCATAGAGCAGCTAGCAAGGTAGCATTACTCAGGAAAAGTCGGAAATCAACATAGATGTGTTTTTACATCGCTTTTAAATTTTTCATAGAAATCCAATTTTTCCTCGTATCGGGCGCATAGAGCAGCTAGCAAGGTAGCATTACTCAGGAAAAGTCGGAAATCAACACAGATGTGTTTTTACATCACTTTTAATTTTTTCATAAAAATCGAATTGCGTTTTTACATCACTTTTACATTTTTCATAGAAATCCAATTTTTGTTCGTATCGGGCGCATAGAGCAGCTAGCAAGGTAGCATTACTCAGGAAAAGTCGGAAATCAACACAGATGTGTTTTTACATCACTTTTAAATTTTTCATAAAAATCGAATTGTGTTTTTACATCACTTTAAATTTTTCAAAGAAATCCAATTTTTGCTCGTATCGTGCGCATAGAGCAGCTAGCAAGGTAGCATTACTCAGAAAAAGTCGGAAATCAACACAGATGTGTTTTTACATCACTTTTACATTTTTCATAAAAATCGAATTGTGTTTTTACATCACTTTTAAATTTTTCAAAGAAATCCAATTTTTGCTCGTATTGTGCGCATAGAGCAGCTAGCAAGGTAGCATTACTCAGAAAAAGTCGGAAATCAACATAAATGTGTTTTTACATCACTTTTAAATTTTTCAAAGAAATCCAATTTTTGCTCGTATCGTGCGCATAGAGCAGCTAGCAAGGTAGCATTACTCAGAAAAAGTCGGAAATCAACACAGATGTGTTTTTACATCACTTTTAAATTTTTCATAAAAATCGAATTGTGTTTTTACATCACTTTTGAATTTTTCAAAGAAATCCAATTTTTGCTCGTATCGTGCGCATAGAGCAGCTAGCAAGGTAGCATTACTCAGGAAAAGTCGAAAATCAACACAGATGTGTTTTTACATCACTTTTAAATTTTTCATAAAAATCGAATTGTGTTTTTACATCACTTTTAAATTTTTCAAAGAAATCCAATTTTTGCTCGTATTGTGCGCATAGAGCAGCTAGCAAGGTAGCATTACTCAGAAAAAGTCGGAAATCAACATAGATTTGTTTTTACATCACTTTTAAATTTTTCATAGAAATCCAATTTTTGCTCGTATCGGGCGCATAGAGCAGCTAGCAAGGTAGCATTACTCAGAAAAAGTCGGAAATCAACACAGATGTGTTTTTCCATCATTTTTAAATTTTTCATAACAATCGAATTGTGTTTTTACATCACTTTTAAATTTTTCAAAGAAATCCAATTTTTGCTCGTATCGTGCGCATAGAGCAGCTAGCAAGGTAGCATTACTCAGGAAAAGTCGGAAATCAACACAGATGTGTTTTTACATCACTTTTAAATTTTTCATAAAAATCGAATTGTGTTTTTACATCACTTTTAAATTTTTCATAGAAATCCAATTTTTGCTCGTATCGTGCGCATAGAGCAGCTAGCAAGGTAGCATTACTCAGAAAAAGTCGGAAATCAACACAGATGTGTTTTTACATCACTTTTAAATTTTTCATAAAAATCGAATTGTGTTTTTACATCACTTTTAAATTTTCAAAAGAAATCCAATTTTTGCTCGTATCGTGCACATAGAGCAGCTAGCATGGTAGCATTACTCAGGAAAAGTCGGAAATCAACACAGATGTGTTTTTACATCACTTTTAAATTTTTCATAAAAATCGAATTGTGTTTTTACATCACTTTTAAATTTTTCATAGAAATCCAATTTTTGCTCGTATCGTGCGCATAGAGCAGCTAGCAAGGTAGCATTACTCAGAAAAAGTCGGAAATCAACACAGATGTGTTTTTACATCACTTTTAAATTTTTCATAAAAATCGAATTGTGTTTTTACATCACTTTTAAATTTTTCAAAGAATTGCTCGTATTGTGCGCATAAAGTAGCTAGCAAGGTAGCATTACTCAGAAAAAGTCGGAAATCAACATAGATGTGTTTTTACATCACTTTTAAATTTTTCATAGAAATCTAATTTTTGCTCGTATTGTGCGCATAAAGTAGCTAGAAAGGTAGCATTACTCAGAAAAAGTCGGAAATCAACATAGATGTGTTTTTACATCACTTTTAAATTTTTCATAGAAATCCAATTTTTGCTCGTATCGGGCGCATAGAGCAGCTAGCAAGGTAGTATTACTCAGGAAAAGTCGGAAATCAACATAGATGTGTTTTTACATCGCTTTTAAATTTTTCATAGAAATCCAATTTTTGCTCGTATCGGGCGCATAGAGCAGCTAGCAAGGTAGCATTACTCAGGAAAAGTCGGAAATCAACACAGATGTGTTTTTACATCACTTTTAATTTTTTCATAAAAATCGAATTGCGTTTTTACATCACTTTTACATTTTTCATAGAAATCCAATTTTTGTTCGTATCGGGCGCATAGAGCAGCTAGCAAGGTAGCATTACTCAGGAAAAGTCGGAAATCAACACAGATGTGTTTTTACATCACTTTTAAATTTTTCATAAAAATCGAATTGTGTTTTTACATCACTTTAAATTTTTCAAAGAAATCCAATTTTTGCTCGTATCGTGCGCATAGAGCAGCTAGCAAGGTAGCATTACTCAGAAAAAGTCGGAAATCAACACAGATGTGTTTTTACATCACTTTTACATTTTTCATAAAAATCGAATTGTGTTTTTACATCACTTTTAAATTTTTCAAAGAAATCCAATTTTTGCTCGTATTGTGCGCATAGAGCAGCTAGCAAGGTAGCATTACTCAGAAAAAGTCGGAAATCAACATAAATGTGTTTTTACATCACTTTTAAATTTTTCAAAGAAATCCAATTTTTGCTCGTATCGTGCGCATAGAGCAGCTAGCAAGGTAGCATTACTCAGAAAAAGTCGGAAATCAACACAGATGTGTTTTTACATCACTTTTAAATTTTCATAAAAATCGAATTGTGTTTTTACATCACTTAAATTTTTCAAAGAAATCCAATTTTTGCTCGTATCGTGCGCATAGAGCAGCTAGCAAGGTAGCATTACTCAGGAAAAGTCGAAAATCAACACAGATGTGTTTTTACATCACTTTTAAATTTTTCATAAAAATCGAATTGTGTTTTTACATCACTTTTAAATTTTTCAAAGAAATCCAATTTTTGCTCGTATCGTGCGCATAGAGCAGCTAGCAAGGTAGCATTACTCAGAAAAAGTCGGAAATCAACACAGATGTGTTTTTACATCACTTTTACATTTTTCATAAAAATCGAATTGTGTTTTTACATCACTTTTAAATTTTTCAAAGAAATCCAATTTTTGCTCGTATCGTGCGCATAGAGCAGCTAGCAAGGTAGCATTACTCAGGAAAAGTCGAAAATCAACACAGATGTGTTTTTACATCACTTTTAAATTTTTCAAAGAAATCCAATTTTTGCTCGTATTGTGCGCATAGAGCAGCTAGCAAGGTAGCATTACTCAGAAAAAGTCGGAAATCAACATAAATGTGTTTTTACATCACTTTTAAATTTTTCAAAGAAATCCAATTTTTGCTCGTATCGTGCGCATAGAGCAGCTAGCAAGGTAGCATTACTCAGAAAAAGTCGGAAATCAACATAAATGTGTTTTTACATCACTTTTAAATTTTTCAAAGAAATCCAATTTTTGCTCGTATCGTGCGCATAGAGCAGCTAGCAAGGTAGCATTACTCAGAAAAAGTCGGAAATCAACACAGATGTGTTTTTACATCACTTTTAAATTTTTCATAAAAATCGAATTGTGTTTTTACATCACTTTTGAATTTTTCAAAGAAATCCAATTTTTGCTCGTATCGTGCGCATAGAGCAGCTAGCAAGGTAGCATTACTCAGGAAAAGTCGAAAATCAACACAGATGTGTTTTTACATCACTTTTAAATTTTTCATAAAAATCGAATTGTGTTTTTACATCACTTTTAAATTTTTCAAAGAAATCCAATTTTTGCTCGTATTGTGCGCATAGAGCAGCTAGCAAGGTAGCATTACTCAGAAAAAGTCGGAAATCAACATAGATTTGTTTTTACATCACTTTTAAATTTTTCATAGAAATCCAATTTTTGCTCGTATTGTGCGCATAAAGTAGCTAGAAAGGTAGCATTACTCAGAAAAAGTCGGAAATCAACATAGATGTGTTTTTACATCACTTTTAAATTTTTCATAGAAATCCAATTTTTGCTCATATCGGGCGCATAGAGCAGCTAGCAAGGTAGCATTACTCAGGAAAAGTCGGAAATCAACATAGATGTGTTTTTACATCGCTTTTAAATTTTTCATAGAAATCCAATTTTTGCTCGTATCGGGCGCATAGAGCAGCTAGCAAGGTAGCATTACTCAGGAAAAGTCGGAAATCAACATAGATGTGTTTTTACATCGCTTTTAAATTTTTCATAGAAATCCAATTTTTGCTCGTATCGGGCGCATAGAGCAGCTAGCAAGGTAGCATTACTCAGGAAAAGTCGGAAATCAACACAGATGTGTTTTTACATCACTTTTAATTTTTTCATAAAAATCGAATTGCGTTTTTACATCACTTTTAAATTTTTCATAGAAATCCAATTTTTGTTCGTATCGGGCGCATAGAGCAGCTAGCAAGGTAGCATTACTCAGGAAAAGTCGGAAATCAACACAGATGTGTTTTTACATCACTTTTAAATTTTTCATAAAAATCGAATTGTGTTTTTACATCACTTTAAATTTTTCAAAGAAATCCAATTTTTGCTCGTATCGTGCGCATAGAGCAGCTAGCAAGGTAGCATTACTCAGAAAAAGTCGGAAATCAACACAGATGTGTTTTTACATCACTTTTACATTTTTCATAAAAATCGAATTGTGTTTTTACATCACTTTTAAATTTTTCAAAGAAATCCAATTTTTGCTCGTATTGTGCGCATAGAGCAGCTAGCAAGGTAGCATTACTCAGAAAAAGTCGGAAATCAACATAAATGTGTTTTTACATCACTTTTAAATTTTTCAAAGAAATCCAATTTTTGCTCGTATTGTGCGCATAAAGTAGCTAGAAAGGTAGCATTACTCAGAAAAAGTCGGAAATCAACATAGATGTGTTTTTACATCACTTTTAAATTTTTCATAGAAATCCAATTTTTGCTCATATCGGGCGCATAGAGCAGCTAGCAAGGTAGCATTACTCAGAAAAAGTCGGAAATCAACACAGATGTGTTTTTACATCACTTTTAAATTTTTCAAAGAAATCCAATTTTTGCTCGTATTGTGCGCATAGAGCAGCTAGCAAGGTAGCATTACTCAGAAAAAGTCGGAAATCAACATAAATGTGTTTTTACATCACTTTTAAATTTTTCAAAGAAATCCAATTTTTGCTCGTATTGTGCGCATAGAGCAGCTAGCAAGGTAGCATTACTCAGAAAAAGTCGGAAATCAACATAGATTTGTTTTTACATCACTTTTAAATTTTTCATAGAAATCCAATTTTTGCTCGTATCGGGCGCATAGAGCAGCTAGCAAGGTAGCATTACTCAGAAAAAGTCGGAAATCAACACAGATGTGTTTTTCCATCATTTTTAAATTTTTCATAACAATCGAATTGTGTTTTTACATCACTTTTAAATTTTTCAAAGAAATCCAATTTTTGCTCGTATCGTGCGCATAGAGCAGCTAGCAAGGTAGCATTACTCAGGAAAAGTCGGAAATCAACACAGATGTGTTTTTACATCACTTTTAAATTTTTCATAAAAATCGAATTGTGTTTTTACATCACTTTTAAATTTTTCATAGAAATCCAATTTTTGCTCGTATCGTGCGCATAGAGCAGCTAGCAAGGTAGCATTACTCAGAAAAAGTCGGAAATCAACACAGATGTGTTTTTACATCACTTTTAAATTTTTCATAAAAATCGAATTGTGTTTTTACATCACTTTTAAATTTTCAAAAGAAATCCAATTTTTGCTCGTATCGTGCACATAGAGCAGCTAGCATGGTAGCATTACTCAGGAAAAGTCGGAAATCAACACAGATGTGTTTTTACATCACTTTTAAATTTTTCATAAAAATCGAATTGTGTTTTTACATCACTTTTAAATTTTTCATAGAAATCCAATTTTTGCTCGTATCGTGCGCATAGAGCAGCTAGCAAGGTAGCATTACTCAGAAAAAGTCGGAAATCAACACAGATGTGTTTTTACATCACTTTTAAATTTTTCATAAAAATCGAATTGTGTTTTTACATCACTTTTAAATTTTTCAAAGAATTGCTCGTATTGTGCGCATAAAGTAGCTAGCAAGGTAGCATTACTCAGAAAAAGTCGGAAATCAACACAGATGTGTTTTTACATCACTTTTAAATTTTTCATAAAAATCGAATTGTGTTTTTACATCACTTTTAAATTTTTCATAGAAATCCAATTTTTGCTCGTATCGTGCGCATAGAGCAGCTAGCAAGGTAGCATTACTCAGAAAAAGTCGGAAATCAACACAGATGTGTTTTTACATCACTTTTAAATTTTTCATAAAAATCGAATTGTGTTTTTACATCACTTTTAAATTTTTCAAAGAATTGCTCGTATTGTGCGCATAAAGTAGCTAGCAAGGTAGCATTACTCAGAAAAAGTCGGAAATCAACATAGATGTGTTTTTACATCACTTTTAAATTTTTCATAGAAATCCAATTTTTGCTCGTATTGTGCGCATAAAGTAGCTAGAAAGGTAGCATTACTCAGAAAAAGTCGGAAATCAACATAGATGTGTTTTTACATCACTTTTAAATTTTTCATAGAAATCCAATTTTTGCTCGTATCGGGCGCATAGAGCAGCTAGCAAGGTAGCATTACTCAGGAAAAGTCGGAAATCAACATAGATGTGTTTTTACATCGCTTTTAAATTTTTCATAGAAATCCAATTTTTCCTCGTATCGGGCGCATAGAGCAGCTAGCAAGGTAGCATTACTCAGGAAAAGTCGGAAATCAACACAGATGTGTTTTTACATCACTTTTAATTTTTTCATAAAAATCGAATTGCGTTTTTACATCACTTTTACATTTTTCATAGAAATCCAATTTTTGTTCGTATCGGGCGCATAGAGCAGCTAGCAAGGTAGCATTACTCAGGAAAAGTCGGAAATCAACACAGATGTGTTTTTACATCACTTTTAAATTTTTCATAAAAATCGAATTGTGTTTTTACATCACTTTAAATTTTTCAAAGAAATCCAATTTTTGCTCGTATCGTGCGCATAGAGCAGCTAGCAAGGTAGCATTACTCAGAAAAAGTCGGAAATCAACACAGATGTGTTTTTACATCACTTTTACATTTTTCATAAAAATCGAATTGTGTTTTTACATCACTTTTAAATTTTTCAAAGAAATCCAATTTTTGCTCGTATTGTGCGCATAGAGCAGCTAGCAAGGTAGCATTACTCAGAAAAAGTCGGAAATCAACATAAATGTGTTTTTACATCACTTTTAAATTTTTCAAAGAAATCCAATTTTTGCTCGTATCGTGCGCATAGAGCAGCTAGCAAGGTAGCATTACTCAGAAAAAGTCGGAAATCAACACAGATGTGTTTTTACATCACTTTTAAATTTTTCATAAAAATCGAATTGTGTTTTTACATCACTTTTGAATTTTTCAAAGAAATCCAATTTTTGCTCGTATCGTGCGCATAGAGCAGCTAGCAAGGTAGCATTACTCAGGAAAAGTCGAAAATCAACACAGATGTGTTTTTACATCACTTTTAAATTTTTCATAAAAATCGAATTGTGTTTTTACATCACTTTTAAATTTTTCAAAGAAATCCAATTTTTGCTCGTATTGTGCGCATAGAGCAGCTAGCAAGGTAGCATTACTCAGAAAAAGTCGGAAATCAACATAGATTTGTTTTTACATCACTTTTAAATTTTTCATAGAAATCCAATTTTTGCTCGTATCGGGCGCATAGAGCAGCTAGCAAGGTAGCATTACTCAGAAAAAGTCGGAAATCAACACAGATGTGTTTTTCCATCATTTTTAAATTTTTCATAACAATCGAATTGTGTTTTTACATCACTTTTAAATTTTTCAAAGAAATCCAATTTTTGCTCGTATCGTGCGCATAGAGCAGCTAGCAAGGTAGCATTACTCAGGAAAAGTCGGAAATCAACACAGATGTGTTTTTACATCACTTTTAAATTTTTCATAAAAATCGAATTGTGTTTTTACATCACTTTTAAATTTTTCATAGAAATCCAATTTTTGCTCGTATCGTGCGCATAGAGCAGCTAGCAAGGTAGCATTACTCAGAAAAAGTCGGAAATCAACACAGATGTGTTTTTACATCACTTTTAAATTTTTCATAAAAATCGAATTGTGTTTTTACATCACTTTTAAATTTTCAAAAGAAATCCAATTTTTGCTCGTATCGTGCACATAGAGCAGCTAGCATGGTAGCATTACTCAGGAAAAGTCGGAAATCAACACAGATGTGTTTTTACATCACTTTTAAATTTTTCATAAAAATCGAATTGTGTTTTTACATCACTTTTAAATTTTTCATAGAAATCCAATTTTTGCTCGTATCGTGCGCATAGAGCAGCTAGCAAGGTAGCATTACTCAGAAAAAGTCGGAAATCAACACAGATGTGTTTTTACATCACTTTTAAATTTTTCATAAAAATCGAATTGTGTTTTTACATCACTTTTAAATTTTTCAAAGAATTGCTCGTATTGTGCGCATAAAGTAGCTAGCAAGGTAGCATTACTCAGAAAAAGTCGGAAATCAACATAGATGTGTTTTTACATCACTTTTAAATTTTTCATAGAAATCTAATTTTTGCTCGTATTGTGCGCATAAAGTAGCTAGAAAGGTAGCATTACTCAGAAAAAGTCGGAAATCAACATAGATGTGTTTTTACATCACTTTTAAATTTTTCATAGAAATCCAATTTTTGCTCGTATCGGGCGCATAGAGCAGCTAGCAAGGTAGTATTACTCAGGAAAAGTCGGAAATCAACATAGATGTGTTTTTACATCGCTTTTAAATTTTTCATAGAAATCCAATTTTTGCTCGTATCGGGCGCATAGAGCAGCTAGCAAGGTAGCATTACTCAGGAAAAGTCGGAAATCAACACAGATGTGTTTTTACATCACTTTTAATTTTTTCATAAAAATCGAATTGCGTTTTTACATCACTTTTACATTTTTCATAGAAATCCAATTTTTGTTCGTATCGGGCGCATAGAGCAGCTAGCAAGGTAGCATTACTCAGGAAAAGTCGGAAATCAACACAGATGTGTTTTTACATCACTTTTAAATTTTTCATAAAAATCGAATTGTGTTTTTACATCACTTTAAATTTTTCAAAGAAATCCAATTTTTGCTCGTATCGTGCGCATAGAGCAGCTAGCAAGGTAGCATTACTCAGAAAAAGTCGGAAATCAACACAGATGTGTTTTTACATCACTTTTACATTTTTCATAAAAATCGAATTGTGTTTTTACATCACTTTTAAATTTTTCAAAGAAATCCAATTTTTGCTCGTATTGTGCGCATAGAGCAGCTAGCAAGGTAGCATTACTCAGAAAAAGTCGGAAATCAACATAAATGTGTTTTTACATCACTTTTAAATTTTTCAAAGAAATCCAATTTTTGCTCGTATCGTGCGCATAGAGCAGCTAGCAAGGTAGCATTACTCAGAAAAAGTCGGAAATCAACACAGATGTGTTTTTACATCACTTTTAAATTTTCATAAAAATCGAATTGTGTTTTTACATCACTTTTAAATTTTTCAAAGAAATCCAATTTTTGCTCGTATCGTGCGCATAGAGCAGCTAGCAAGGTAGCATTACTCAGGAAAAGTCGAAAATCAACACAGATGTGTTTTTACATCACTTTTAAATTTTTCATAAAAATCGAATTGTGTTTTTACATCACTTTTAAATTTTTCAAAGAAATCCAATTTTTGCTCGTATCGTGCGCATAGAGCAGCTAGCAAGGTAGCATTACTCAGAAAAAGTCGGAAATCAACACAGATGTGTTTTTACATCACTTTTACATTTTTCATAAAAATCGAATTGTGTTTTTACATCACTTTTAAATTTTTCAAAGAAATCCAATTTTTGCTCGTATCGTGCGCATAGAGCAGCTAGCAAGGTAGCATTACTCAGGAAAAGTCGAAAATCAACACAGATGTGTTTTTACATCACTTTTAAATTTTTCAAAGAAATCCAATTTTTGCTCGTATTGTGCGCATAGAGCAGCTAGCAAGGTAGCATTACTCAGAAAAAGTCGGAAATCAACATAAATGTGTTTTTACATCACTTTTAAATTTTTCAAAGAAATCCAATTTTTGCTCGTATCGTGCGCATAGAGCAGCTAGCAAGGTAGCATTACTCAGAAAAAGTCGGAAATCAACATAAATGTGTTTTTACATCACTTTTAAATTTTTCAAAGAAATCCAATTTTTGCTCGTATCGTGCGCATAGAGCAGCTAGCAAGGTAGCATTACTCAGAAAAAGTCGGAAATCAACACAGATGTGTTTTTACATCACTTTTAAATTTTTCATAAAAATCGAATTGTGTTTTTACATCACTTTTGAATTTTTCAAAGAAATCCAATTTTTGCTCGTATCGTGCGCATAGAGCAGCTAGCAAGGTAGCATTACTCAGGAAAAGTCGAAAATCAACACAGATGTGTTTTTACATCACTTTTAAATTTTTCATAAAAATCGAATTGTGTTTTTACATCACTTTTAAATTTTTCAAAGAAATCCAATTTTTGCTCGTATTGTGCGCATAGAGCAGCTAGCAAGGTAGCATTACTCAGAAAAAGTCGGAAATCAACATAGATTTGTTTTTACATCACTTTTAAATTTTTCATAGAAATCCAATTTTTGCTCGTATTGTGCGCATAAAGTAGCTAGAAAGGTAGCATTACTCAGAAAAAGTCGGAAATCAACATAGATGTGTTTTTACATCACTTTTAAATTTTTCATAGAAATCCAATTTTTGCTCATATCGGGCGCATAGAGCAGCTAGCAAGGTAGCATTACTCAGGAAAAGTCGGAAATCAACATAGATGTGTTTTTACATCGCTTTTAAATTTTTCATAGAAATCCAATTTTTGCTCGTATCGGGCGCATAGAGCAGCTAGCAAGGTAGCATTACTCAGGAAAAGTCGGAAATCAACATAGATGTGTTTTTACATCGCTTTTAAATTTTTCATAGAAATCCAATTTTTGCTCGTATCGGGCGCATAGAGCAGCTAGCAAGGTAGCATTACTCAGGAAAAGTCGGAAATCAACACAGATGTGTTTTTACATCACTTTTAATTTTTTCATAAAAATCGAATTGCGTTTTTACATCACTTTTAAATTTTTCATAGAAATCCAATTTTTGTTCGTATCGGGCGCATAGAGCAGCTAGCAAGGTAGCATTACTCAGGAAAAGTCGGAAATCAACACAGATGTGTTTTTACATCACTTTTAAATTTTTCATAAAAATCGAATTGTGTTTTTACATCACTTTAAATTTTTCAAAGAAATCCAATTTTTGCTCGTATCGTGCGCATAGAGCAGCTAGCAAGGTAGCATTACTCAGAAAAAGTCGGAAATCAACACAGATGTGTTTTTACATCACTTTTACATTTTTCATAAAAATCGAATTGTGTTTTTACATCACTTTTAAATTTTTCAAAGAAATCCAATTTTTGCTCGTATTGTGCGCATAGAGCAGCTAGCAAGGTAGCATTACTCAGAAAAAGTCGGAAATCAACATAAATGTGTTTTTACATCACTTTTAAATTTTTCAAAGAAATCCAATTTTTGCTCGTATTGTGCGCATAAAGTAGCTAGAAAGGTAGCATTACTCAGAAAAAGTCGGAAATCAACATAGATGTGTTTTTACATCACTTTTAAATTTTTCATAGAAATCCAATTTTTGCTCATATCGGGCGCATAGAGCAGCTAGCAAGGTAGCATTACTCAGGAAAAGTCGGAAATCAACATAGATGTGTTTTTACATCGCTTTTAAATTTTTCATAGAAATCCAATTTTTGCTCGTATCGGGCGCATAGAGCAGCTAGCAAGGTAGCATTACTCAGGAAAAGTCGGAAATCAACATAGATGTGTTTTTACATCGCTTTTAAATTTTTCATAGAAATCCAATTTTTGCTCGTATCGGGCGCATAGAGCAGCTAGCAAGGTAGCATTACTCAGGAAAAGTCGGAAATCAACACAGATGTGTTTTTACATCACTTTTAATTTTTTCATAAAAATCGAATTGCGTTTTTACATCACTTTTAAATTTTTCATAGAAATCCAATTTTTGTTCGTATCGGGCGCATAGAGCAGCTAGCAAGGTAGCATTACTCAGGAAAAGTCGGAAATCAACACAGATGTGTTTTTACATCACTTTTAAATTTTTCATAAAAATCGAATTGTGTTTTTACATCACTTTAAATTTTTCAAAGAAATCCAATTTTTGCTCGTATCGTGCGCATAGAGCAGCTAGCAAGGTAGCATTACTCAGAAAAAGTCGGAAATCAACACAGATGTGTTTTTACATCACTTTTACATTTTTCATAAAAATCGAATTGTGTTTTTACATCACTTTTAAATTTTTCAAAGAAATCCAATTTTTGCTCGTATTGTGCGCATAGAGCAGCTAGCAAGGTAGCATTACTCAGAAAAAGTCGGAAATCAACATAAATGTGTTTTTACATCACTTTTAAATTTTTCAAAGAAATCCAATTTTTGCTCGTATCGTGCGCATAGAGCAGCTAGCAAGGTAGCATTACTCAGAAAAAGTCGGAAATCAACACAGATGTGTTTTTACATCACTTTTAAATTTTCATAAAAATCGAATTGTGTTTTTACATCACTTTTAAATTTTTCAAAGAAATCCAATTTTTGCTCGTATCGTGCGCATAGAGCAGCTAGCAAGGTAGCATTACTCAGGAAAAGTCGAAAATCAACACAGATGTGTTTTTACATCACTTTTAAATTTTTCATAAAAATCGAATTGTGTTTTTACATCACTTTTAAATTTTTCAAAGAAATCCAATTTTTGCTCGTATCGTGCGCATAGAGCAGCTAGCAAGGTAGCATTACTCAGGAAAAGTCGAAAATCAACACAGATGTGTTTTTACATCACTTTTAAATTTTTCATAAAAATCGAATTGTGTTTTTACATCACTTTTAAATTTTTCAAAGAAATCCAATTTTTGCTCGTATCGTGCGCATAGAGCAGCTAGCAAGGTACCATTACTCAGAAAAAGTCGGAAATCAACACAGATGTGTTTTTACATCACTTTTACATTTTTCATAAAAATCGAATTGTGTTTTTACATCACTTTTAAATTTTTCAAAGAAATCCAATTTTTGCTCGTATCGTGCGCATAGAGCAGCTAGCAAGGTAGCATTACTCAGGAAAAGTCGAAAATCAACACAGATGTGTTTTTACATCACTTTTAAATTTTTCAAAGAAATCCAATTTTTGCTCGTATTGTGCGCATAGAGCAGCTAGCAAGGTAGCATTACTCAGAAAAAGTCGGAAATCAACATAAATGTGTTTTTACATCACTTTTAAATTTTTCAAAGAAATCCAATTTTTGCTCGTATCGTGCGCATAGAGCAGCTAGCAAGGTAGCATTACTCAGGAAAAGTCGAAAATCAACACAGATGTGTTTTTACATCACTTTTAAATTTTTCAAAGAAATCCAATTTTTGCTCGTATCGTGCGCATAGAGCAGCTAGCAAGGTAGCATTACTCAGAAAAAGTCGGAATCAACATACATGTGTTTTTACATCACTTTTAAATTTTTCAAAGAAATCCAATTTTTGCTCGTATCGTGCGCATAGAGCAGCTAGCAAGGTAGCATTACTCAGGAAAAGTCGAAAATCAACACAGATGTGTTTTTACATCACTTTTAAATTTTTCAAAGAAATCCAATTTTTGCTCGTATCGTGCGCATAGAGCAGCTAGCAAGGTAGCATTACTCAGAAAAAGTCGGAAATCAACACAGATGTGTTTTTACATCACTTTTACATTTTTCATAAAAATCGAATTGTGTTTTTACATCACTTTTAAATTTTTCAAAGAAATCCAATTTTTGCTCGTATTGTGCGCATAGAGCAGCTAGCAAGGTAGCATTACTCAGAAAAAGTCGGAAATCAACATAAATGTGTTTTTACATCACTTTTAAATTTTTCAAAGAAATCCAATTTTTGCTCGTATCGTGCGCATAGAGCAGCTAGCAAGGTAGCATTACTCAGAAAAAGTCGGAAATCAACACAAATGTGTTTTTACATCACTTTTAAATTTTTCAAAGAAATCCAATTTTTGCTCGTATCGTGCGCATAGAGCAGCTAGCAAGGTAGCATTACTCAGAAAAAGTCGGAAATCAACACAGATGTGTTTTTACATCACTTTTAAATTTTTCAAAGAAATCCAATTTTTGCTCGTATCGTGCGCATAGAGCAGCTAGCAAGGTAGCATTACTCAGGAAAAGTCGAAAATCAACACAGATGTGTTTTTACATCACTTTTAAATTTTTCAAAGAAATCCAATTTTTGCTCGTATCGTGCGCATAGAGCAGCTAGCAAGGTAGCATTACTCAGAAAAAGTCGGAATCAACATAAATGTGTTTTTACATCACTTTTAAATTTTTCAAAGAAATCCAATTTTTGCTCGTATCGTGCGCATAGAGCAGCTAGCAAGGTAGCATTACTCAGGAAAAGTCGAAAATCAACACAGATGTGTTTTTACATCACTTTTAAATTTTTCAAAGAAATCCAATTTTTGCTCGTATGGTGCGCATAGAGCAGCTAGCAAGGTAGCATTACTCAGAAAAAGTCGGAAATCAACATAAATGTGTTTTTACATCACTTTTAAATTTTTCAAAGAAATCCAATTTTTGCTCGTATCGTGCGCATAGAGCAGCTAGCAAGGTAGCATTACTCAGAAAAAGTCGGAAATCAACATAAATGTGTTTTTACATCACTTTTAAATTTTTCAAAGAAATCCAATTTTTGCTCGTATCGTGCGCATAGAGCAGCTAGCAAGGTAGCATTACTCAGAAAAAGTCGGAAATCAACACAGATGTGTTTTTACATCACTTTTAAATTTTTCAAAGAAATCCAATTTTTGCTCGTATCGTGCGCATAGAGCAGCTAGCAAGGTAGCATTACTCAGGAAAAGTCGAAAATCAACACAGATGTGTTTTTACATCACTTTTAAATTTTTCATAAAAATCGAATTGTGTTTTTACATCACTTTTAAATTTTTCAAAGAAATCCAATTTTTGCTCGTATCGTGCGCATAGAGCAGCTAGCAAGGTAGCATTACTCAGAAAAAGTCGGAAATCAACACAGATGTGTTTTTACATCACTTTTACATTTTTCATAAAAATCGAATTGTGTTTTTACATCACTTTTAAATTTTTCAAAGAAATCCAATTTTTGCTCGTATCGTGCGCATAGAGCAGCTAGCAAGGTAGCATTACTCAGGAAAAGTCGAAAATCAACACAGATGTGTTTTTACATCACTTTTAAATTTTTCATAAAAATCGAATTGTGTTTTTACATCACTTTTAAATTTTTCAAAGAAATCCAATTTTTGCTCGTATCGTGCGCATAGAGCAGCTAGCAAGGTACCATTACTCAGAAAAAGTCGGAAATCAACACAGATGTGTTTTTACATCACTTTTACATTTTTCATAAAAATCGAATTGTGTTTTTACATCACTTTTAAATTTTTCAAAGAAATCCAATTTTTGCTCGTATCGTGCGCATAGAGCAGCTAGCAAGGTAGCATTACTCAGGAAAAGTCGAAAATCAACACAGATGTGTTTTTACATCACTTTTAAATTTTTCAAAGAAATCCAATTTTTGCTCGTATTGTGCGCATAGAGCAGCTAGCAAGGTAGCATTACTCAGAAAAAGTCGGAAATCAACATAAATGTGTTTTTACATCACTTTTAAATTTTTCAAAGAAATCCAATTTTTGCTCGTATCGTGCGCATAGAGCAGCTAGCAAGGTAGCATTACTCAGGAAAAGTCGAAAATCAACACAGATGTGTTTTTACATCACTTTTAAATTTTTCAAAGAAATCCAATTTTTGCTCGTATCGTGCGCATAGAGCAGCTAGCAAGGTAGCATTACTCAGAAAAAGTCGGAATCAACATACATGTGTTTTTACATCACTTTTAAATTTTTCAAAGAAATCCAATTTTTGCTCGTATCGTGCGCATAGAGCAGCTAGCAAGGTAGCATTACTCAGGAAAAGTCGAAAATCAACACAGATGTGTTTTTACATCACTTTTAAATTTTTCAAAGAAATCCAATTTTTGCTCGTATCGTGCGCATAGAGCAGCTAGCAAGGTAGCATTACTCAGAAAAAGTCGGAAATCAACACAGATGTGTTTTTACATCACTTTTACATTTTTCATAAAAATCGAATTGTGTTTTTACATCACTTTTAAATTTTTCAAAGAAATCCAATTTTTGCTCGTATTGTGCGCATAGAGCAGCTAGCAAGGTAGCATTACTCAGAAAAAGTCGGAAATCAACATAAATGTGTTTTTACATCACTTTTAAATTTTTCAAAGAAATCCAATTTTTGCTCGTATCGTGCGCATAGAGCAGCTAGCAAGGTAGCATTACTCAGAAAAAGTCGGAAATCAACACAAATGTGTTTTTACATCACTTTTAAATTTTTCAAAGAAATCCAATTTTTGCTCGTATCGTGCGCATAGAGCAGCTAGCAAGGTAGCATTACTCAGAAAAAGTCGGAAATCAACACAGATGTGTTTTTACATCACTTTTAAATTTTTCAAAGAAATCCAATTTTTGCTCGTATCGTGCGCATAGAGCAGCTAGCAAGGTAGCATTACTCAGGAAAAGTCGAAAATCAACACAGATGTGTTTTTACATCACTTTTAAATTTTTCAAAGAAATCCAATTTTTGCTCGTATCGTGCGCATAGAGCAGCTAGCAAGGTAGCATTACTCAGAAAAAGTCGGAATCAACATAAATGTGTTTTTACATCACTTTTAAATTTTTCAAAGAAATCCAATTTTTGCTCGTATCGTGCGCATAGAGCAGCTAGCAAGGTAGCATTACTCAGGAAAAGTCGAAAATCAACACAGATGTGTTTTTACATCACTTTTAAATTTTTCAAAGAAATCCAATTTTTGCTCGTATGGTGCGCATAGAGCAGCTAGCAAGGTAGCATTACTCAGAAAAAGTCGGAAATCAACATAAATGTGTTTTTACATCACTTTTAAATTTTTCAAAGAAATCCAATTTTTGCTCGTATCGTGCGCATAGAGCAGCTAGCAAGGTAGCATTACTCAGAAAAAGTCGGAAATCAACATAAATGTGTTTTTACATCACTTTTAAATTTTTCAAAGAAATCCAATTTTTGCTCGTATCGTGCGCATAGAGCAGCTAGCAAGGTAGCATTACTCAGAAAAAGTCGGAAATCAACACAGATGTGTTTTTACATCACTTTTAAATTTTTCAAAGAAATCCAATTTTTGCTCGTATCGTGCGCATAGAGCAGCTAGCAAGGTAGCATTACTCAGGAAAAGTCGAAAATCAACACAGATGTGTTTTTACATCACTTTTAAATTTTTCATAAAAATCGAATTGTGTTTTTACATCACTTTTAAATTTTTCAAAGAAATCCAATTTTTGCTCGTATCGTGCGCATAGAGCAGCTAGCAAGGTAGCATTACTCAGAAAAAGTCGGAAATCAACACAGATGTGTTTTTACATCACTTTTACATTTTTCATAAAAATCGAATTGTGTTTTTACATCACTTTTAAATTTTTCAAAGAAATCCAATTTTTGCTCGTATCGTGCGCATAGAGCAGCTAGCAAGGTAGCATTACTCAGGAAAAGTCGAAAATCAACACAGATGTGTTTTTACATCACTTTTAAATTTTTCAAAGAAATCCAATTTTTGCTCGTATTGTGCGCATAGAGCAGCTAGCAAGGTAGCATTACTCAGAAAAAGTCGGAAATCAACATAAATGGGTTTTTACATCACTTTTAAATTTTTCAAAGAAATCCAATTTTTGCTCGTATCGTGCGCATAGAGCAGCTAGCAAGGTAGCATTACTCAGGAAAAGTCGAAAATCAACACAGATGTGTTTTTACATCACTTTTAAATTTTTCAAAGAAATCCAATTTTTGCTCGTATTGTGCGCATAGAGCAGCTAGCAAGGTAGCATTACTCAGAAAAAGTCGGAAATCAACATAAATGTGTTTTTACATCACTTTTAAATTTTTCAAAGAAATCCAATTTTTGCTCGTATCGTGCGCATAGAGCAGCTGCAGCAAGGTAGCATTACTCAGGAAAAGTCGAAAATCAACACAGATGTGTTTTTACATCACTTTTAAATTTTTCAAAGAAATCCAA
This sequence comes from Ophiura sarsii, assembly GCA_035610835.1. Classification (NCBI taxonomy): domain Eukaryota; kingdom Metazoa; phylum Echinodermata; class Ophiuroidea; order Amphilepidida; family Ophiuridae; genus Ophiura; species Ophiura sarsii. The sequence goes on from CM069454.1 coordinate 69,887,637, forward strand.
TTTTTGCTCGTATTGTGCGCATAGAGCAGCTAGCAAGGTAGCATTACTCAGAAAAAGTCGGAAGTCAACATAAATGTGTTTTTACATCACTTTTAAATTTTTCAAAGAAATCCAATTTTTGCTCGTATCGTGCGCATAGAGCAGCTAGCAAGGTAGCATTACTCAGAAAAAGTCGGAAATCAACATAAATGTGTTTTTACATCACTTTTAAATTTTTCAAAGAAATCCAATTTTTGCTCGTATCGTGCGCATAGAGCAGCTAGCAAGGTAGCATTACTCAGAAAAAGTCGGAAATCAACATAAATGTGTTTTTACATCACTTTTAAATTTTTCAAAGAAATCCAATTTTTGCTCGTATCGTGCGCATAGAGCAGCTAGCAAGGTAGCATTACTCAGAAAAAGTCGGAAATCAACACAGATGTGTTTTTACATCACTTTTAAATTTTTCAAAGAAATCCAATTTTTGCTCGTATCGTGCGCATAGAGCAGCTAGCAAGGTAGCATTACTCAGGAAAAGTCGAAAATCAACACAGATGTGTTTTTACATCACTTTTAAATTTTTCATAAAAATCGAATTGTGTTTTTACATCACTTTTAAATTTTTCAAAGAAATCCAATTTTTGCTCGTATCGTGCGCATAGAGCAGCTAGCAAGGTAGCATTACTCAGAAAAAGTCGGAAATCAACACAGATGTGTTTTTACATCACTTTTACATTTTTCATAAAAATCGAATTGTGTTTTTACATCACTTTTAAATTTTTCAAAGAAATCCAATTTTTGCTCGTATCGTGCGCATAGAGCAGCTAGCAAGGTAGCATTACTCAGGAAAAGTCGAAAATCAACACAGATGTGTTTTTACATCACTTTTAAATTTTTCATAAAAATCGAATTGTGTTTTTACATCACTTTTAAATTTTTCAAAGAAATCCAATTTTTGCTCGTATCGTGCGCATAGAGCAGCTAGCAAGGTACCATTACTCAGAAAAAGTCGGAAATCAACACAGATGTGTTTTTACATCACTTTTACATTTTTCATAAAAATCGAATTGTGTTTTTACATCACTTTTAAATTTTTCAAAGAAATCCAATTTTTGCTCGTATCGTGCGCATAGAGCAGCTAGCAAGGTAGCATTACTCAGGAAAAGTCGAAAATCAACACAGATGTGTTTTTACATCACTTTTAAATTTTTCAAAGAAATCCAATTTTTGCTCGTATTGTGCGCATAGAGCAGCTAGCAAGGTAGCATTACTCAGAAAAAGTCGGAAATCAACATAAATGTGTTTTTACATCACTTTTAAATTTTTCAAAGAAATCCAATTTTTGCTCGTATCGTGCGCATAGAGCAGCTAGCAAGGTAGCATTACTCAGGAAAAGTCGAAAATCAACACAGATGTGTTTTTACATCACTTTTAAATTTTTCAAAGAAATCCAATTTTTGCTCGTATCGTGCGCATAGAGCAGCTAGCAAGGTAGCATTACTCAGAAAAAGTCGGAATCAACATACATGTGTTTTTACATCACTTTTAAATTTTTCAAAGAAATCCAATTTTTGCTCGTATCGTGCGCATAGAGCAGCTAGCAAGGTAGCATTACTCAGGAAAAGTCGAAAATCAACACAGATGTGTTTTTACATCACTTTTAAATTTTTCAAAGAAATCCAATTTTTGCTCGTATCGTGCGCATAGAGCAGCTAGCAAGGTAGCATTACTCAGAAAAAGTCGGAAATCAACACAGATGTGTTTTTACATCACTTTTACATTTTTCATAAAAATCGAATTGTGTTTTTACATCACTTTTAAATTTTTCAAAGAAATCCAATTTTTGCTCGTATTGTGCGCATAGAGCAGCTAGCAAGGTAGCATTACTCAGAAAAAGTCGGAAATCAACATAAATGTGTTTTTACATCACTTTTAAATTTTTCAAAGAAATCCAATTTTTGCTCGTATCGTGCGCATAGAGCAGCTAGCAAGGTAGCATTACTCAGAAAAAGTCGGAAATCAACACAAATGTGTTTTTACATCACTTTTAAATTTTTCAAAGAAATCCAATTTTTGCTCGTATCGTGCGCATAGAGCAGCTAGCAAGGTAGCATTACTCAGAAAAAGTCGGAAATCAACACAGATGTGTTTTTACATCACTTTTAAATTTTTCAAAGAAATCCAATTTTTGCTCGTATCGTGCGCATAGAGCAGCTAGCAAGGTAGCATTACTCAGGAAAAGTCGAAAATCAACACAGATGTGTTTTTACATCACTTTTAAATTTTTCAAAGAAATCCAATTTTTGCTCGTATCGTGCGCATAGAGCAGCTAGCAAGGTAGCATTACTCAGAAAAAGTCGGAATCAACATAAATGTGTTTTTACATCACTTTTAAATTTTTCAAAGAAATCCAATTTTTGCTCGTATCGTGCGCATAGAGCAGCTAGCAAGGTAGCATTACTCAGGAAAAGTCGAAAATCAACACAGATGTGTTTTTACATCACTTTTAAATTTTTCAAAGAAATCCAATTTTTGCTCGTATGGTGCGCATAGAGCAGCTAGCAAGGTAGCATTACTCAGAAAAAGTCGGAAATCAACATAAATGTGTTTTTACATCACTTTTAAATTTTTCAAAGAAATCCAATTTTTGCTCGTATCGTGCGCATAGAGCAGCTAGCAAGGTAGCATTACTCAGAAAAAGTCGGAAATCAACATAAATGTGTTTTTACATCACTTTTAAATTTTTCAAAGAAATCCAATTTTTGCTCGTATCGTGCGCATAGAGCAGCTAGCAAGGTAGCATTACTCAGAAAAAGTCGGAAATCAACACAGATGTGTTTTTACATCACTTTTAAATTTTTCAAAGAAATCCAATTTTTGCTCGTATCGTGCGCATAGAGCAGCTAGCAAGGTAGCATTACTCAGGAAAAGTCGAAAATCAACACAGATGTGTTTTTACATCACTTTTAAATTTTTCATAAAAATCGAATTGTGTTTTTACATCACTTTTAAATTTTTCAAAGAAATCCAATTTTTGCTCGTATCGTGCGCATAGAGCAGCTAGCAAGGTAGCATTACTCAGAAAAAGTCGGAAATCAACACAGATGTGTTTTTACATCACTTTTACATTTTTCATAAAAATCGAATTGTGTTTTTACATCACTTTTAAATTTTTCAAAGAAATCCAATTTTTGCTCGTATCGTGCGCATAGAGCAGCTAGCAAGGTAGCATTACTCAGGAAAAGTCGAAAATCAACACAGATGTGTTTTTACATCACTTTTAAATTTTTCAAAGAAATCCAATTTTTGCTCGTATTGTGCGCATAGAGCAGCTAGCAAGGTAGCATTACTCAGAAAAAGTCGGAAATCAACATAAATGGGTTTTTACATCACTTTTAAATTTTTCAAAGAAATCCAATTTTTGCTCGTATCGTGCGCATAGAGCAGCTAGCAAGGTAGCATTACTCAGGAAAAGTCGAAAATCAACACAGATGTGTTTTTACATCACTTTTAAATTTTTCAAAGAAATCCAATTTTTGCTCGTATTGTGCGCATAGAGCAGCTAGCAAGGTAGCATTACTCAGAAAAAGTCGGAAATCAACATAAATGTGTTTTTACATCACTTTTAAATTTTTCAAAGAAATCCAATTTTTGCTCGTATCGTGCGCATAGAGCAGCTGCAGCAAGGTAGCATTACTCAGGAAAAGTCGAAAATCAACACAGATGTGTTTTTACATCACTTTTAAATTTTTCAAAGAAATCCAATTTTTGCTCGTATTGTGCGCATAGAGCAGCTAGCAAGGTAGCATTACTCAGAAAAAGTCGGAAGTCAACATAAATGTGTTTTTACATCACTTTTAAATTTTTCAAAGAAATCCAATTTTTGCTCGTATCGTGCGCATAGAGCAGCTAGCAAGGTAGCATTACTCAGAAAAAGTCGGAAATCAACATAAATGTGTTTTTACATCACTTTTAAATTTTTCAAAGAAATCCAATTTTTGCTCGTATCGTGCGCATAGAGCAGCTAGCAAGGTAGCATTACTCAGAAAAAGTCGGAAATCAACATAAATGTGTTTTTACATCACTTTTAAATTTTTCAAAGAAATCCAATTTTTGCTCGTATCGTGCGCATAGAGCAGCTAGCAAGGTAGCATTACTCAGGAAAAGTCGAAAATCAACACAGATGTGTTTTTACATCACTTTTAAATTTTTCAAAGAAATCCAATTTTTGCTCGTATCGTGCACATAGAGCAGCTAGCAAGGTAGCATTACTCAGGAAAAGTCGAAAATCAACACAGATGTGTTTTTACATCACTTTTAAATTTTTCAAAGAAATCCAATTTTTGCTCGTATCGTGCGCATAGAGCAGCTAGCAAGGTAGCATTACTCAGAAAAAGTCGGAAATCAACACAGATGTGTTTTTACATCACTTTTACATTTTTCATAAAAATCGAATTGTGTTTTTACATCACTTTTAAATTTTTCAAAGAAATCCAATTTTTGCTCGTATCGTGCGCATAGAGCAGCTAGCAAGGTAGCATTACTCAGAAAAAGTCGGAAATCAACATAAATGTGTTTTTACATCACTTTTAAATTTTTCAAAGAAATCCAATTTTTGCTCGTATCGTGCGCATAGAGCAGCTAGCAAGGTAGCATTACTCAGAAAAAGTCGGAAATCAACACAGATGTGTTTTTACATCACTTTTAAATTTTTCAAAGAAATCCAATTTTTGCTCGTATCGTGCGCATAGAGCAGCTAGCAAGGTAGCATTACTCAGGAAAAGTCGAAAATCAACACAGATGTGTTTTTACATCACTTTTAAATTTTTCAAAGAAATCCAATTTTTGCTCGTATCGTGCGCATAGAGCAGCTAGCAAGGTAGCATTACTCAGAAAAAGTCGGAATCAACATAAATGTGTTTTTACATCACTTTTAAATTTTTCAAAGAAATCCAATTTTTGCTCGTATCGTGCGCATAGAGCAGCTAGCAAGGTAGCATTACTCAGGAAAAGTCGAAAATCAACACAGATGTGTTTTTACATCACTTTTGAATTTTTCAAAGAAATCCAATTTTTGCTCGTATGGTGCGCATAGAGCAGCTAGCAAGGTAGCATTACTCAGAAAAAGTCGGAAATCAACATAAATGTGTTTTTACATCACTTTTAAATTTTTCAAAGAAATCCAATTTTTGCTCGTATCGTGCGCATAGAGCAGCTAGCAAGGTAGCATTACTCAGAAAAAGTCGGAAATCAACATAAATGTGTTTTTACATCACTTTTAAATTTTTCAAAGAAATCCAATTTTTGCTCGTATCGTGCGCATAGAGCAGCTAGCAAGGTAGCATTACTCAGAAAAAGTCGGAAATCAACACAGATGTGTTTTTACATCACTTTTAAATTTTTCAAAGAAATCCAATTTTTGCTCGTATCGTGCGCATAGAGCAGCTAGCAAGGTAGCATTACTCAGGAAAAGTCGAAAATCAACACAGATGTGTTTTTACATCACTTTTAAATTTTTCATAAAAATCGAATTGTGTTTTTACATCACTTTTAAATTTTTCAAAGAAATCCAATTTTTGCTCGTATCGTGCGCATAGAGCAGCTAGCAAGGTAGCATTACTCAGGAAAAGTCGAAAATCAACACAGATGTGTTTTTACATCACTTTTAAATTTTTCAAAGAAATCCAATTTTTGCTCGTATTGTGCGCATAGAGCAGCTAGCAAGGTAGCATTACTCAGAAAAAGTCGGAAATCAACATAAATGGGTTTTTACATCACTTTTAAATTTTTCAAAGAAATCCAATTTTTGCTCGTATCGTGCGCATAGAGCAGCTAGCAAGGTAGCATTACTCAGGAAAAGTCGAAAATCAACACAGATGTGTTTTTACATCACTTTTAAATTTTTCAAAGAAATCCAATTTTTGCTCGTATTGTGCGCATAGAGCAGCTAGCAAGGTAGCATTACTCAGAAAAAGTCGGAAATCAACATAAATGTGTTTTTACATCACTTTTAAATTTTTCAAAGAAATCCAATTTTTGCTCGTATCGTGCGCATAGAGCAGCTAGCAAGGTAGCATTACTCAGGAAAAGTCGAAAATCAACACAGATGTGTTTTTACATCACTTTTAAATTTTTCAAAGAAATCCAATTTTTGCTCGTATTGTGCGCATAGAGCAGCTAGCAAGGTAGCATTACTCAGAAAAAGTCGGAAGTCAACATAAATGTGTTTTTACATCACTTTTAAATTTTTCAAAGAAATCCAATTTTTGCTCGTATCGTGCGCATAGAGCAGCTAGCAAGGTAGCATTACTCAGAAAAAGTCGGAAATCAACATAAATGTGTTTTTACATCACTTTTAAATTTTTCAAAGAAATCCAATTTTTGCTCGTATCGTGCGCATAGAGCAGCTAGCAAGGTAGCATTACTCAGAAAAAGTCGGAAATCAACATAAATGTGTTTTTACATCACTTTTAAATTTTTCAAAGAAATCCAATTTTTGCTCGTATCGTGCGCATAGAGCAGCTAGCAAGGTAGCATTACTCAGGAAAAGTCGAAAATCAACACAGATGTGTTTTTACATCACTTTTAAATTTTTCAAAGAAATCCAATTTTTGCTCGTATCGTGCACATAGAGCAGCTAGCAAGGTAGCATTACTCAGGAAAAGTCGAAAATCAACACAGATGTGTTTTTACATCACTTTTAAATTTTTCAAAGAAATCCAATTTTTGCTCGTATCGTGCGCATAGAGCAGCTAGCAAGGTAGCATTACTCAGAAAAAGTCGGAAATCAACACAGATGTGTTTTTACATCACTTTTACATTTTTCATAAAAATCGAATTGTGTTTTTACATCACTTTTAAATTTTTCAAAGAAATCCAATTTTTGCTCGTATCGTGCGCATAGAGCAGCTAGCAAGGTAGCATTACTCAGAAAAAGTCGGAAATCAACATAAATGTGTTTTTACATCACTTTTAAATTTTTCAAAGAAATCCAATTTTTGCTCGTATCGTGCGCATAGAGCAGCTAGCAAGGTAGCATTACTCAGGAAAAGTCGAAAATCAACACAGATGTGTTTTTACATCACTTTTAAATTTTTCATAAAAATCGAATTGTGTTTTTACATCACTTTTAAATTTTTCAAAGAAATCCAATTTTTGCTCGTATCGTGCGCATAGAGCAGCTAGCAAGGTAGCATTACTCAGAAAAAGTCGGAAATCAACATAAATGTGTTTTTACATCACTTTTAAATTTTTCAAAGAAATCCAATTTTTGCTCGTATCGTGCGCATAGAGCAGCTAGCAAGGTAGCATTACTCAGAAAAAGTCGGAAATCAACACAGATGTGTTTTTACATCACTTTTAAATTTTTCAAAGAAATCCAATTTTTGCTCGTATCGTGCGCATAGAGCAGCTAGCAAGGTAGCATTACTCAGGAAAAGTCGAAAATCAACACAGATGTGTTTTTACATCACTTTTAAATTTTTCATAAAAATCGAATTGTGTTTTTACATCACTTTTAAATTTTTCAAAGAAATCCAATTTTTGCTCGTATCGTGCGCATAGAGCAGCTAGCAAGGTAGCATTACTCAGAAAAAGTCGGAAATCAACACAGATGTGTTTTTACATCACTTTTACATTTTTCATAAAAATCGAATTGTGTTTTTACATCACTTTTAAATTTTTCAAAGAAATCCAATTTTTGCTCGTATCGTGCGCATAGAGCAGCTAGCAAGGTAGCATTACTCAGAAAAAGTCGGAAATCAACATAAATGTGTTTTTACATCACTTTTAAATTTTTCAAAGAAATCCAATTTTTGCTCGTATCGTGCGCATAGAGCAGCTAGCAAGGTAGCATTACTCAGGAAAAGTCGAAAATCAACACAGATGTGTTTTTACATCACTTTTAAATTTTTCAAAGAAATCCAATTTTTGCTCGTATTGTGCGCATAGAGCAGCTAGCAAGGTAGCATTACTCAGAAAAAGTCGGAAATCAACATAAATGTGTTTTTACATCACTTTTAAATTTTTCAAAGAAATCCAATTTTTGCTCGTATCGTGCGCATAGAGCAGCTAGCAAGGTAGCATTACTCAGGAAAAGTCGAAAATCAACACAGATGTGTTTTTACATCACTTTTAAATTTTTCAAAGAAATCCAATTTTTGCTCGTATTGTGCGCATAGAGCAGCTAGCAAGGTAGCATTACTCAGAAAAAGTCGGAAGTCAACATAAATGTGTTTTTACATCACTTTTAAATTTTTCAAAGAAATCCAATTTTTGCTCGTATCGTGCGCATAGAGCAGCTAGCAGGGTAGCATTACTCAGAAAAAGTCGGAAATCAACATAAATGTGTTTTTACATCACTTTTAAATTTTTCAAAGAAATCCAATTTTTGCTCGTATCGTGCGCATAGAGCAGCTAGCAAGGTAGCATTACTCAGGAAAAGTCGAAAATCAACACAGATGTGTTTTTACATCACTTTTAAATTTTTCAAAGAAATCCAATTTTTGCTCGTATCGTGCTCATAGAGCAGCTAGCAAGGTAGCATTACTCAGGAAAAGTCGAAAATCAACACAGATGTGTTTTTACATCACTTTTAAATTTTTCAAAGAAATCCAATTTTTGCTCGTATCGTGCGCATAGAGCAGCTAGCAAGGTAGCATTACTCAGAAAAAGTCGGAAATCAACATAAATGTGTTTTTACATCACTTTTAAATTTTTCAAAGAAATCCAATTTTTGCTCGTATCGTGCGCATAGAGCAGATAGCAAGGTAGCATTACTCAGAAAAAGTCGGAAATCAACACAGATGTGTTTTTACATCACTTTTAAATTTTTCAAAGAAATCCAATTTTTGCTCGTATCGTGCGCATAGAGCAGCTAGCAAGGTAGCATTACTCAGGAAAAGTCGAAAATCAACACAGATGTGTTTTTACATCACTTTTAAATTTTTCATAAAAATCGAATTGTGTTTTTACATCACTTTTAAATTTTTCAAAGAAATCCAATTTTTGCTCGTATCGTGCGCATAGAGCAGCTAGCAAGGTAGCATTACTCAGGAAAAGTCGAAAATCAACACAGATGTGTTTTTACATCACTTTTAAATTTTTCAAAGAAATCCAATTTTTGCTCGTATTGTGCGCATAGAGCAGCTAGCAAGGTAGCATTACTCAGAAAAAGTCGGAAATCAACATAAATGTGTTTTTACATCACTTTTAAATTTTTCAAAGAAATCCAATTTTTGCTCGTATCGTGCGCATAGAGCAGCTAGCAAGGTAGCATTACTCAGGAAAAGTCGAAAATCAACACAGATGTGTTTTTACATCACTTTTAAATTTTTCAAAGAAATCCAATTTTTGCTCGTATTGTGCGCATAGAGCAGCTAGCAAGGTAGCATTACTCAGAAAAAGTCGGAAATCAACATAAATGTGTTTTTACATCACTTTTAAATTTTTCAAAGAAATCCAATTTTTGCTCGTATCGTGCGCATAGAGCAGCTAGCAAGGTAGCATTACTCAGGAAAAGTCGAAAATCAACACAGATGTGTTTTTACATCACTTTTAAATTTTTCAAAGAAATCCAATTTTTGCTCGTATTGTGCGCATAGAGCAGCTAGCAAGGTAGCATTACTCAGAAAAAGTCGGAAGTCAACATAAATGTGTTTTTACATCACTTTTAAATTTTTCAAAGAAATCCAATTTTTGCTCGTATCGTGCGCATAGAGCAGCTAGCAAGGTAGCATTACTCAGAAAAAGTCGGAAATCAACATAAATGTGTTTTTACATCACTTTTAAATTTTTCAAAGAAATCCAATTTTTGCTCGTATCGTGCGCATAGAGCAGCTAGCAAGGTAGCATTACTCAGAAAAAGTCGGAAATCAACATAAATGTGTTTTTACATCACTTTTAAATTTTTCAAAGAAATCCAATTTTTGCTCGTATCGTGCGCATAGAGCAGCTAGCAAGGTAGCATTACTCAGGAAAAGTCGAAAATCAACACAGATGTGTTTTTACATCACTTTTAAATTTTTCAAAGAAATCCAATTTTTGCTCGTATCGTGCACATAGAGCAGCTAGCAAGGTAGCATTACTCAGGAAAAGTCGAAAATCAACACAGATGTGTTTTTACATCACTTTTAAATTTTTCAAAGAAATCCAATTTTTGCTCGTATCGTGCGCATAGAGCAGCTAGCAAGGTAGCATTACTCAGAAAAAGTCGGAAATCAACATAAATGTGTTTTTACATCACTTTTAAATTTTTCAAAGAAATCCAATTTTTGCTCGTATCGTGCGCATAGAGCAGCTAGCAAGGTAGCATTACTCAGAAAAAGTCGGAAATCAACATAAATGTGTTTTTACATCACTTTTAAATTTTTCAAAGAAATCCAATTTTTGCTCGTATCGTGCGCATAGAGCAGCTAGCAAGGTAGCATTACTCAGAAAAAGTCGGAAATCAACATAAATGTGTTTTTACATCACTTTTAAAATTTTCAAAGAAATCCAATTTTTGCTCGTATCGTGCGCATAGAGCAGCTAGCAAGGTAGCATTACTCAGAAAAAGTCGGAAATCAACACAGATGTGTTTTTACATCACTTTTACATTTTTCATAAAAATCGAATTGTGTTTTTACATCACTTTTAAATTTTTCAAAGAAATCCAATTTTTGCTCGTATCGTGCGCATAGAGCAGCTAGCAAGGTAGCATTACTCAGGAAAAGTCGAAAATCAACACAGATGTGTTTTTACATCACTTTTAAATTTTTCATAAAAATCGAATTGTGTTTTTACATCACTTTTGAATTTTTCAAAGAAATCCAATTTTTGCTCGTATCGTGCGCATAGAGCAGCTAGCAAGGTAGCATTACTCAGGAAAAGTCGAAAATCAACACAGATGTGTTTTTACATCACTTTTAAATTTTTCATAAAAATCGAATTGTGTTTTTACATCACTTTTAAATTTTTCAAAGAAATCCAATTTTTGCTCGTATTGTGCGCATAGAGCAGCTAGCAAGGTAGCATTACTCAGAAAAAGTCGGAAATCAACATAGATTTGTTTTTACATCACTTTTAAATTTTTCATAACAATCGAATTGTGTTTTTACATCACTTTTAAATTTTTCAAAGAAATCCAATTTTTGCTCGTATCGTGCGCATAGAGCAGCTAGCAAGGTAGCATTACTCAGGAAAAGTCGGAAATCAACACAGATGTGTTTTTACATCACTTTTAAATTTTTCATAAAAATCGAATTGTGTTTTTACATCACTTTTAAATTTTTCATAGAAATCCAATTTTTGCTCGTATCGTGCGCATAGAGCAGCTAGCAAGGTAGCATTACTCAGAAAAAGTCGGAAATCAACACAGATGTGTTTTTACATCACTTTTAAATTTTTCATAAAAATCGAATTGTGTTTTTACATCACTTTTAAATTTTCAAAAGAAATCCAATTTTTGCTCGTATCGTGCACATAGAGCAGCTAGCATGGTAGCATTACTCAGGAAAAGTCGGAAATCAACACAGATGTGTTTTTACATCACTTTTAAATTTTTCATAAAAATCGAATTGTGTTTTTACATCACTTTTAAATTTTTCATAGAAATCCAATTTTTGCTCGTATCGTGCGCATAGAGCAGCTAGCAAGGTAGCATTACTCAGAAAAAGTCGGAAATCAACACAGATGTGTTTTTACATCACTTTTAAATTTTTCATAAAAATCGAATTGTGTTTTTACATCACTTTTAAATTTTTCAAAGAATTGCTCGTATTGTGCGCATAAAGTAGCTAGCAAGGTAGCATTACTCAGAAAAAGTCGGAAATCAACATAGATGTGTTTTTACATCACTTTTAAATTTTTCATAGAAATCCAATTTTTGCTCGTATTGTGCGCATAAAGTAGCTAGAAAGGTAGCATTACTCAGAAAAAGTCGGAAATCAACATAGATGTGTTTTTACATCACTTTTAAATTTTTCATAGAAATCCAATTTTTGCTCGTATCGGGCGCATAGAGCAGCTAGCAAGGTAGCATTACTCAGGAAAAGTCGGAAATCAACACAGATGTGTTTTTACATCACTTTTAATTTTTTCATAAAAATCGAATTGCGTTTTTACATCACTTTTAAATTTTTCATAGAAATCCAATTTTTGTTCGTATCGGGCGCATAGAGCAGCTAGCAAGGTAGCATTACTCAGGAAAAGTCGGAAATCAACACAGATGTGTTTTTACATCACTTTTAAATTTTTCATAAAAATCGAATTGTGTTTTTACATCACTTTTAAATTTTTCATAGAAATCCAATTTTTGCTCGTATCGTGCGCATAGAGCAGCTAGCAAGGTAGCATTACTCAGAAAAAGTCGGAAATCAACATAGATGTGTTTTTACATCACTTTTAAATTTTTCATAGAAATCCAATTTTTGCTCGTATTGTGCGCATAAAGTAGCTAGAAAGGTAGCATTACTCAGAAAAAGTCGGAAATCAACATAGATGTGTTTTTACATCACTTTTAAATTTTTCATAGAAATCCAATTTTTGCTCGTATCGGGCGCATAGAGCAGCTAGCAAGGTAGCATTACTCAGGAAAAGTCGGAAATCAACATAGATGTGTTTTTACATCGCTTTTAAATTTTTCATAGAAATCCAATTTTTGCTCGTATCGGGCGCATAGAGCAGCTAGCAAGGTAGCATTACTCAGGAAAAGTCGGAAATCAACATAGATGTGTTTTTACATATCTTTTAAATTTTTCATAGAAATCCAATTTTTGCTCGTATCGGGCGCATAGAGCAGCTAGCAAGGTAGCATTACTCAGGAAAAGTCGGAAATCAACACAGATGTGTTTTTACATCACTTTTAAATTTTTCATAAAAATCGAATTGTGTTTTTACATCACTTTTAAATTTTCAAAAGAAATCCAATTTTTGCTCGTATCGTGCACATAGAGCAGCTAGCATGGTAGCATTACTCAGGAAAAGTCGGAAATCAACACAGATGTGTTTTTACATCACTTTTAAATTTTTCATAAAAATCGAATTGTGTTTTTACATCACTTTTAAATTTTTCATAGAAATCCAATTTTTGCTCGTATCGTGCGCATAGAGCAGCTAGCAAGGTAGCATTACTCAGAAAAAGTCGGAAATCAACATAGATGTGTTTTTACATATCTTTTAAATTTTTCATAGAAATCCAATTTTTGCTCGTATCGGGCGCATAGAGCAGCTAGCAAGGTAGCATTACTCAGGAAAAGTCGGAAATCAACACAGATGTGTTTTTACATCACTTTTAATTTTTTCATAAAAATCGAATTGCGTTTTTACATCACTTTTAAATTTTTCATAGAAATCCAATTTTTGTTCGTATCGGGCGCATAGAGCAGCTAGCAAGGTAGCATTACTCAGGAAAAGTCGGAAATCAACACAGATGTGTTTTTACATCACTTTTAAATTTTTCATAAAAATCGAATTGTGTTTTTACATCACTTTTAAATTTTCAAAAGAAATCCAATTTTTGCTCGTATCGTGCACATAGAGCAGCTAGCATGGTAGCATTACTCAGGAAAAGTCGGAAATCAACACAGATGTGTTTTTACATCACTTTTAAATTTTTCATAAAAATCGAATTGTGTCTTTACATCACTTTTAAATTTTTCATAGAAATCCAATTTTTGCTCGTATCGTGCGCATAGAGCAGCTAGCAAGGTAGCATTACTCAGAAAAAGTCGGAAATCAACACAGATGTGTTTTTACATCACTTTTAAATTTTTCATAAAAATCGAATTGTGTTTTTACATCACTTTTAAATTTTCAAAAGAAATCCAATTTTTGCTCGTATCGTGCACATAGAGCAGCTAGCATGGTAGCATTACTCAGGAAAAGTCGGAAATCAACACAGATGTGTTTTTACATCACTTTTAATTTTTTCATAAAAATCGAATTGCGTTTTTACATCACTTTTAAATTTTTCATAGAAATCCAATTTTTGTTCGTATCGGGCGCATAGAGCAGCTAGCAAGGTAGCATTACTCAGGAAAAGTCGGAAATCAACACAGATGTGTTTTTACATCACTTTTAAATTTTTCATAAAAATCGAATTGTGTTTTTACATCACTTTTAAATTTTCAAAAGAAATCCAATTTTTGCTCGTATCGTGCACATAGAGCAGCTAGCATGGTAGCATTACTCAGGAAAAGTCGGAAATCAACACAGATGTGTTTTTACATCACTTTTAAATTTTTCATAAAAATCGAATTGTGTTTTTACATCACTTTTAAATTTTTCATAGAAATCCAATTTTTGCTCGTATCGGGCGCATAGAGCAGCTAGCAAGGTAGCATTACTCAGAAAAAGTCGGAAATCAACACAGATGTGTTTTTCCATCATTTTTAAATTTTTCATAACAATCGAATTGTGTTTTTACATCACTTTTAAATTTTTCAAAGAAATCCAATTTTTGCTCGTATCGTGCGCATAGAGCAGCTAGCAAGGTAGCATTACTCAGGAAAAGTCGGAAATCAACACAGATGTGTTTTTACATCACTTTTAAATTTTTCATAAAAATCGAATTGTGTTTTTACATCACTTTTAAATTTTTCATAGAAATCCAATTTTTGCTCGTATCGTGCGCATAGAGCAGCTAGCAAGGTAGCATTACTCAGAAAAAGTCGGAAATCAACACAGATGTGTTTTTACATCACTTTTAAATTTTTCATAAAAATCGAATTGTGTTTTTACATCACTTTTAAATTTTCAAAAGAAATCCAATTTTTGCTCGTATCGTGCACATAGAGCAGCTAGCATGGTAGCATTACTCAGGAAAAGTCGGAAATCAACACAGATGTGTTTTTACATCACTTTTAAATTTTTCATAAAAATCGAATTGTGTTTTTACATCACTTTTAAATTTTTCATAGAAATCCAATTTTTGCTCGTATCGGGCGCATAGAGCAGCTAGCAAGGTAGCATTACTCAGAAAAAGTCGGAAATCAACACAGATGTGTTTTTCCATCATTTTTAAATTTTTCATAACAATCGAATTGTGTTTTTACATCACTTTTAAATTTTTCAAAGAAATCCAATTTTTGCTCGTATCGTGCGCATAGAGCAGCTAGCAAGGTAGCATTACTCAGGAAAAGTCGGAAATCAACACAGATGTGTTTTTACATCACTTTTAAATTTTTCATAAAAATCGAATTGTGTTTTTACATCACTTTTAAATTTTTCATAGAAATCCAATTTTTGCTCGTATCGTGCGCATAGAGCAGCTAGCAAGGTAGCATTACTCAGAAAAAGTCGGAAATCAACACAGATGTGTTTTTACATCACTTTTAAATTTTTCATAAAAATCGAATTGTGTTTTTACATCACTTTTAAATTTTCAAAAGAAATCCAATTTTTGCTCGTATCGTGCACATAGAGCAGCTAGCATGGTAGCATTACTCAGGAAAAGTCGGAAATCAACACAGATGTGTTTTTACATCACTTTTAAATTTTTCATAAAAATCGAATTGTGTTTTTACATCACTTTTAAATTTTTCATAGAAATCCAATTTTTGCTCGTATCGTGCGCATAGAGCAGCTAGCAAGGTAGCATTACTCAGAAAAAGTCGGAAATCAACACAGATGTGTTTTTACATCACTTTTAAATTTTTCATAAAAATCGAATTGTGTTTTTACATCACTTTTAAATTTTTCAAAGAATTGCTCGTATTGTGCGCATAAAGTAGCTAGCAAGGTAGCATTACTCAGAAAAAGTCGGAAATCAACATAGATGTGTTTTTACATCACTTTTAAATTTTTCATAGAAATCCAATTTTTGCTCGTATTGTGCGCATAAAGTAGCTAGAAAGGTAGCATTACTCAGAAAAAGTCGGAAATCAACATAGATGTGTTTTTACATCACTTTTAAATTTTTCATAGAAATCCAATTTTTGCTCGTATCGGGCGCATAGAGCAGCTAGCAAGGTAGCATTACTCAGGAAAAGTCGGAAATCAACACAGATGTGTTTTTACATCACTTTTAATTTTTTCATAAAAATCGAATTGCGTTTTTACATCACTTTTAAATTTTTCATAGAAATCCAATTTTTGTTCGTATCGGGCGCATAGAGCAGCTAGCAAGGTAGCATTACTCAGGAAAAGTCGGAAATCAACACAGATGTGTTTTTACATCACTTTTAAATTTTTCATAAAAATCGAATTGTGTTTTTACATCACTTTTAAATTTTTCATAGAAATCCAATTTTTGCTCGTATCGTGCGCATAGAGCAGCTAGCAAGGTAGCATTACTCAGAAAAAGTCGGAAATCAACATAGATGTGTTTTTACATCACTTTTAAATTTTTCATAGAAATCCAATTTTTGCTCGTATTGTGCGCATAAAGTAGCTAGAAAGGTAGCATTACTCAGAAAAAGTCGGAAATCAACATAGATGTGTTTTTACATCACTTTTAAATTTTTCATAGAAATCCAATTTTTGCTCGTATCGGGCGCATAGAGCAGCTAGCAAGGTAGCATTACTCAGGAAAAGTCGGAAATCAACATAGATGTGTTTTTACATATCTTTTAAATTTTTCATAGAAATCCAATTTTTGCTCGTATCGGGCGCATAGAGCAGCTAGCAAGGTAGCATTACTCAGGAAAAGTCGGAAATCAACACAGATGTGTTTTTACATCACTTTTAATTTTTTCATAAAAATCGAATTGCGTTTTTACATCACTTTTAAATTTTTCATAGAAATCCAATTTTTGTTCGTATCGGGCGCATAGAGCAGCTAGCAAGGTAGCATTACTCAGGGAAAGTCGGAAATCAACACAGATGTGTTTTTACATCACTTTTAAATTTTTCATAAAAATCGAATTGTGTGTGTTTTTACATCACTTTTAAATTTTCAAAAGAAATCCAATTTTTGCTCGTATCGTGCACATAGAGCAGCTAGCATGGTAGCATTACTCAGGAAAAGTCGGAAATCAACACAGATGTGTTTTTACATCACTTTTAAATTTTTCATAAAAATCGAATTGTGTTTTTACATCACTTTTAAATTTTTCATAGAAATCCAATTTTTGCTCGTATCGGGCGCATAGAGCAGCTAGCAAGGTAGCATTACTCAGAAAAAGTCGGAAATCAACACAGATGTGTTTTTCCATCATTTTTAAATTTTTCATAACAATCGAATTGTGTTTTTACATCACTTTTAAATTTTTCAAAGAAATCCAATTTTTGCTCGTATCGTGCGCATAGAGCAGCTAGCAAGGTAGCATTACTCAGGAAAAGTCGGAAATCAACACAGATGTGTTTTTACATCACTTTTAAATTTTTCATAAAAATCGAATTGTGTTTTTACATCACTTTTAAATTTTTCATAGAAATCCAATTTTTGCTCGTATCGTGCGCATAGAGCAGCTAGCAAGGTAGCATTACTCAGAAAAAGTCGGAAATCAACACAGATGTGTTTTTACATCACTTTTAAATTTTTCATAAAAATCGAATTGTGTTTTTACATCACTTTTAAATTTTCAAAAGAAATCCAATTTTTGCTCGTATCGTGCACATAGAGCAGCTAGCATGGTAGCATTACTCAGGAAAAGTCGGAAATCAACACAGATGTGTTTTTACATCACTTTTAATTTTTTCATAAAAATCGAATTGCGTTTTTACATCACTTTTAAATTTTTCATAGAAATCCAATTTTTGTTCGTATCGGGCGCATAGAGCAGCTAGCAAGGTAGCATTACTCAGGAAAAGTCGGAAATCAACACAGATGTGTTTTTACATCACTTTTAAATTTTTCATAAAAATCGAATTGTGTTTTTACATCACTTTTAAATTTTCAAAAGAAATCCAATTTTTGCTCGTATCGTGCACATAGAGCAGCTAGCATGGTAGCATTACTCAGGAAAAGTCGGAAATCAACACAGATGTGTTTTTACATCACTTTTAAATTTTTCATAAAAATCGAATTGTGTTTTTACATCACTTTTAAATTTTTCATAGAAATCCAATTTTTGCTCGTATCGGGCGCATAGAGCAGCTAGCAAGGTAGCATTACTCAGAAAAAGTCGGAAATCAACACAGATGTGTTTTTCCATCATTTTTAAATTTTTCATAACAATCGAATTGTGTTTTTACATCACTTTTAAATTTTTCAAAGAAATCCAATTTTTGCTCGTATCGTGCGCATAGAGCAGCTAGCAAGGTAGCATTACTCAGGAAAAGTCGGAAATCAACACAGATGTGTTTTTACATCACTTTTAAATTTTTCATAAATATCGAATTGTGTTTTTACATCACTTTTAAATTTTTCATAGAAATCCAATTTTTGCTCGTATCGTGCGCATAGAGCAGCTAGCAAGGTAGCATTACTCAGAAAAAGTCGGAAATCAACACAGATGTGTTTTTACATCACTTTTAAATTTTTCATAAAAATCGAATTGTGTTTTTACATCACTTTTAAATTTTCAAAAGAAATCCAATTTTTGCTCGTATCGTGCACATAGAGCAGCTAGCATGGTAGCATTACTCAGGAAAAGTCGGAAATCAACACAGATGTGTTTTTACATCACTTTTAATTTTTTCATAAAAATCGAATTGCGTTTTTACATCACTTTTAAATTTTTCATAGAAATCCAATTTTTGTTCGTATCGGGCGCATAGAGCAGCTAGCAAGGTAGCATTACTCAGGAAAAGTCGGAAATCAACACAGATGTGTTTTTACATCACTTTTAAATTTTTCATAAAAATCGAATTGTGTTTTTACATCACTTTTAAATTTTCAAAAGAAATCCAATTTTTGCTCGTATCGTGCACATAGAGCAGCTAGCATGGTAGCATTACTCAGGAAAAGTCGGAAATCAACACAGATGTGTTTTTACATCACTTTTAAATTTTTCATAAAAATCGAATTGTGTTTTTACATCACTTTTAAATTTTTCATAGAAATCCAATTTTTGCTCGTATCGGGCGCATAGAGCAGCTAGCAAGGTAGCATTACTCAGAAAAAGTCGGAAATCAACACAGATGTGTTTTTCCATCATTTTTAAATTTTTCATAACAATCGAATTGTGTTTTTACATCACTTTTAAATTTTTCAAAGAAATCCAATTTTTGCTCGTATCGTGCGCATAGAGCAGCTAGCAAGGTAGCATTACTCAGGAAAAGTCGGAAATCAACACAGATGTGTTTTTACATCACTTTTAAATTTTTCATAAAAATCGAATTGTGTTTTTACATCACTTTTAAATTTTTCATAGAAATCCAATTTTTGCTCGTATCGTGCGCATAGAGCAGCTAGCAAGGTAGCATTACTCAGAAAAAGTCGGAAATCAACACAGATGTGTTTTTACATCACTTTTAAATTTTTCATAAAAATCGAATTGTGTTTTTACATCACTTTTAAATTTTCAAAAGAAATCCAATTTTTGCTCGTATCGTGCACATAGAGCAGCTAGCATGGTAGCATTACTCAGGAAAAGTCGGAAATCAACACAGATGTGTTTTTACATCACTTTTAAATTTTTCATAAAAATCGAATTGTGTTTTTACATCACTTTTAAATTTTTCATAGAAATCCAATTTTTGCTCGTATCGGGCGCATAGAGCAGCTAGCAAGGTAGCATTACTCAGAAAAAGTCGGAAATCAACACAGATGTGTTTTTCCATCATTTTTAAATTTTTCATAACAATCGAATTGTGTTTTTACATCACTTTTAAATTTTTCAAAGAAATCCAATTTTTGCTCGTATCGTGCGCATAGAGCAGCTAGCAAGGTAGCATTACTCAGGAAAAGTCGGAAATCAACACAGATGTGTTTTTACATCACTTTTAAATTTTTCATAAAAATCGAATTGTGTTTTTACATCACTTTTAAATTTTTCATAGAAATCCAATTTTTGCTCGTATCGTGCGCATAGAGCAGCTAGCAAGGTAGCATTACTCAGAAAAAGTCGGAAATCAACACAGATGTGTTTTTACATCACTTTTAAATTTTTCATAAAAATCGAATTGTGTTTTTACATCACTTTTAAATTTTCAAAAGAAATCCAATTTTTGCTCGTATCGTGCACATAGAGCAGCTAGCATGGTAGCATTACTCAGGAAAAGTCGGAAATCAACACAGATGTGTTTTTACATCACTTTTAAATTTTTCATAAAAATCGAATTGTGTTTTTACATCACTTTTAAATTTTTCATAGAAATCCAATTTTTGCTCGTATCGTGCGCATAGAGCATCTAGCAAGGTAGCATTACTCAGAAAAAGTCGGAAATCAACACAGATGTGTTTTTACATCACTTTTAAATTTTTCATAAAAATCGAATTGTGTTTTTACATCACTTTTAAATTTTTCAAAGAATTGCTCGTATTGTGCGCATAAAGTAGCTAGCAAGGTAGCATTACTCAGAAAAAGTCGGAAATCAACATAGATGTGTTTTTACATCACTTTTAAATTTTTCATAGAAATCCAATTTTTGCTCGTATTGTGCGCATAAAGTAGCTAGAAAGGTAGCATTACTCAGAAAAAGTCGGAAATCAACATAGATGTGTTTTTACATCACTTTTAAATTTTTCATAGAAATCCAATTTTTGCTCGTATCGGGCGCATAGAGCAGCTAGCAAGGTAGCATTACTCAGGAAAAGTCGGAAATCAACACAGATGTGTTTTTACATCACTTTTAATTTTTTCATAAAAATCGAATTGCGTTTTTACATCACTTTTAAATTTTTCATAGAAATCCAATTTTTGTTCGTATCGGGCGCATAGAGCAGCTAGCAAGGTAGCATTACTCAGGAAAAGTCGGAAATCAACACAGATGTGTTTTTACATCACTTTTAAATTTTTCATAAAAATCGAATTGTGTTTTTACATCACTTTTAAATTTTTCATAGAAATCCAATTTTTGCTCGTATCGTGCGCATAGAGCAGCTAGCAAGGTAGCATTACTCAGAAAAAGTCGGAAATCAACATAGATGTGTTTTTACATCACTTTTAAATTTTTCATAGAAATCCAATTTTTGCTCGTATTGTGCGCATAAAGTAGCTAGAAAGGTAGCATTACTCAGAAAAAGTCGGAAATCAACATAGATGTGTTTTTACATCACTTTTAAATTTTTCATAGAAATCCAATTTTTGCTCGTATCGGGCGCATAGAGCAGCTAGCAAGGTAGCATTACTCAGGAAAAGTCGGAAATCAACATAGATGTGTTTTTACATCGCTTTTAAATTTTTCATAGAAATCCAATTTTTGCTCGTATCGGGCGCATAGAGCAGCTAGCAAGGTAGCATTACTCAGGAAAAGTCGGAAATCAACATAGATGTGTTTTTACATATCTTTTAAATTTTTCATAGAAATCCAATTTTTGCTCGTATCGGGCGCATAGAGCAGCTAGCAAGGTAGCATTACTCAGGAAAAGTCGGAAATCAACACAGATGTGTTTTTACATCACTTTTAATTTTTTCATAAAAATCGAATTGCGTTTTTACATCACTTTTAAATTTTTCATAGAAATCCAATTTTTGTTCGTATCGGGCGCATAGAGCAGCTAGCAAGGTAGCATTACTCAGGGAAAGTCGGAAATCAACACAGATGTGTTTTTACATCACTTTTAAATTTTTCATAAAAATCGAATTGTGTGTGTTTTTACATCACTTTTAAATTTTCAAAAGAAATCCAATTTTTGCTCGTATCGTGCACATAGAGCAGCTAGCATGGTAGCATTACTCAGGAAAAGTCGGAAATCAACACAGATGTGTTTTTACATCACTTTTAAATTTTTCATAAAAATCGAATTGTGTTTTTACATCACTTTTAAATTTTTCATAGAAATCCAATTTTTGCTCGTATCGGGCGCATAGAGCAGCTAGCAAGGTAGCATTACTCAGAAAAAGTCGGAAATCAACACAGATGTGTTTTTCCATCATTTTTAAATTTTTCATAACAATCGAATTGTGTTTTTACATCACTTTTAAATTTTTCAAAGAAATCCAATTTTTGCTCGTATCGTGCGCATAGAGCAGCTAGCAAGGTAGCATTACTCAGGAAAAGTCGGAAATCAACACAGATGTGTTTTTACATCACTTTTAAATTTTTCATAAAAATCGAATTGTGTTTTTACATCACTTTTAAATTTTTCATAGAAATCCAATTTTTGCTCGTATCGTGCGCATAGAGCAGCTAGCAAGGTAGCATTACTCAGAAAAAGTCGGAAATCAACACAGATGTGTTTTTACATCACTTTTAAATTTTTCATAAAAATCGAATTGTGTTTTTACATCACTTTTAAATTTTCAAAAGAAATCCAATTTTTGCTCGTATCGTGCACATAGAGCAGCTAGCATGGTAGCATTACTCAGGAAAAGTCGGAAATCAACACAGATGTGTTTTTACATCACTTTTAATTTTTTCATAAAAATCGAATTGCGTTTTTACATCACTTTTAAATTTTTCATAGAAATCCAATTTTTGTTCGTATCGGGCGCATAGAGCAGCTAGCAAGGTAGCATTACTCAGGAAAAGTCGGAAATCAACACAGATGTGTTTTTACATCACTTTTAAATTTTTCATAAAAATCGAATTGTGTTTTTACATCACTTTTAAATTTTCAAAAGAAATCCAATTTTTGCTCGTATCGTGCACATAGAGCAGCTAGCATGGTAGCATTACTCAGGAAAAGTCGGAAATCAACACAGATGTGTTTTTACATCACTTTTAAATTTTTCATAAAAATCGAATTGTGTTTTTACATCACTTTTAAATTTTTCATAGAAATCCAATTTTTGCTCGTATCGGGCGCATAGAGCAGCTAGCAAGGTAGCATTACTCAGAAAAAGTCGGAAATCAACACAGATGTGTTTTTCCATCATTTTTAAATTTTTCATAACAATCGAATTGTGTTTTTACATCACTTTTAAATTTTTCAAAGAAATCCAATTTTTGCTCGTATCGTGCGCATAGAGCAGCTAGCAAGGTAGCATTACTCAGGAAAAGTCGGAAATCAACACAGATGTGTTTTTACATCACTTTTAAATTTTTCATAAAAATCGAATTGTGTTTTTACATCACTTTTAAATTTTTCATAGAAATCCAATTTTTGCTCGTATCGTGCGCATAGAGCAGCTAGCAAGGTAGCATTACTCAGAAAAAGTCGGAAATCAACACAGATGTGTTTTTACATCACTTTTAAATTTTTCATAAAAATCGAATTGTGTTTTTACATCACTTTTAAATTTTCAAAAGAAATCCAATTTTTGCTCGTATCGTGCACATAGAGCAGCTAGCATGGTAGCATTACTCAGGAAAAGTCGGAAATCAACACAGATGTGTTTTTACATCACTTTT
Source organism: Ophiura sarsii (assembly GCA_035610835.1). Classification (NCBI taxonomy): domain Eukaryota; kingdom Metazoa; phylum Echinodermata; class Ophiuroidea; order Amphilepidida; family Ophiuridae; genus Ophiura; species Ophiura sarsii. The sequence goes on from CM069454.1 coordinate 69,910,935, forward strand.
AAATTTTTCATAAAAATCGAATTGTGTTTTTACATCACTTTTAAATTTTTCATAGAAATCCAATTTTTGCTCGTATCGGGCGCATAGAGCAGCTAGCAAGGTAGCATTACTCAGAAAAAGTCGGAAATCAACACAGATGTGTTTTTCCATCATTTTTAAATTTTTCATAACAATCGAATTGTGTTTTTACATCACTTTTAAATTTTTCAAAGAAATCCAATTTTTGCTCGTATCGTGCGCATAGAGCAGCTAGCAAGGTAGCATTACTCAGGAAAAGTCGGAAATCAACACAGATGTGTTTTTACATCACTTTTAAATTTTTCATAAAAATCGAATTGTGTTTTTACATCACTTTTAAATTTTTCATAGAAATCCAATTTTTGCTCGTATCGTGCGCATAGAGCAGCTAGCAAGGTAGCATTACTCAGAAAAAGTCGGAAATCAACACAGATGTGTTTTTACATCACTTTTAAATTTTTCATAAAAATCGAATTGTGTTTTTACATCACTTTTAAATTTTCAAAAGAAATCCAATTTTTGCTCGTATCGTGCACATAGAGCAGCTAGCATGGTAGCATTACTCAGGAAAAGTCGGAAATCAACACAGATGTGTTTTTACATCACTTTTAAATTTTTCATAAAAATCGAATTGTGTTTTTACATCACTTTTAAATTTTTCATAGAAATCCAATTTTTGCTCGTATCGTGCGCATAGAGCAGCTAGCAAGGTAGCATTACTCAGAAAAAGTCGGAAATCAACACAGATGTGTTTTTACATCACTTTTAAATTTTTCATAAAAATCGAATTGTGTTTTTACATCACTTTTAAATTTTTCAAAGAATTGCTCGTATTGTGCGCATAAAGTAGCTAGCAAGGTAGCATTACTCAGAAAAAGTCGGAAATCAACATAGATGTGTTTTTACATCACTTTTAAATTTTTCATAGAAATCCAATTTTTGCTCGTATTGTGCGCATAAAGTAGCTAGAAAGGTAGCATTACTCAGAAAAAGTCGGAAATCAACATAGATGTGTTTTTACATCACTTTTAAATTTTTCATAGAAATCCAATTTTTGCTCGTATCGGGCGCATAGAGCAGCTAGCAAGGTAGCATTACTCAGGAAAAGTCGGAAATCAACACAGATGTGTTTTTACATCACTTTTAATTTTTTCATAAAAATCGAATTGCGTTTTTACATCACTTTTAAATTTTTCATAGAAATCCAATTTTTGTTCGTATCGGGCGCATAGAGCAGCTAGCAAGGTAGCATTACTCAGGAAAAGTCGGAAATCAACACAGATGTGTTTTTACATCACTTTTAAATTTTTCATAAAAATCGAATTGTGTTTTTACATCACTTTTAAATTTTTCATAGAAATCCAATTTTTGCTCGTATCGTGCGCATAGAGCAGCTAGCAAGGTAGCATTACTCAGAAAAAGTCGGAAATCAACATAGATGTGTTTTTACATCACTTTTAAATTTTTCATAGAAATCCAATTTTTGCTCGTATTGTGCGCATAAAGTAGCTAGAAAGGTAGCATTACTCAGAAAAAGTCGGAAATCAACATAGATGTGTTTTTACATCACTTTTAAATTTTTCATAGAAATCCAATTTTTGCTCGTATCGGGCGCATAGAGCAGCTAGCAAGGTAGCATTACTCAGGAAAAGTCGGAAATCAACATAGATGTGTTTTTACATCGCTTTTAAATTTTTCATAGAAATCCAATTTTTGCTCGTATCGGGCGCATAGAGCAGCTAGCAAGGTAGCATTACTCAGGAAAAGTCGGAAATCAACATAGATGTGTTTTTACATATCTTTTAAATTTTTCATAGAAATCCAATTTTTGCTCGTATCGGGCGCATAGAGCAGCTAGCAAGGTAGCATTACTCAGGAAAAGTCGGAAATCAACACAGATGTGTTTTTACATCACTTTTAATTTTTTCATAAAAATCGAATTGCGTTTTTACATCACTTTTAAATTTTTCATAGAAATCCAATTTTTGTTCGTATCGGGCGCATAGAGCAGCTAGCAAGGTAGCATTACTCAGGAAAAGTCGGAAATCAACACAGATGTGTTTTTACATCACTTTTAAATTTTTCATAAAAATCGAATTGTGTTTTTACATCACTTTTAAATTTTCAAAAGAAATCCAATTTTTGCTCGTATCGTGCACATAGAGCAGCTAGCATGGTAGCATTACTCAGGAAAAGTCGGAAATCAACACAGATGTGTTTTTACATCACTTTTAAATTTTTCATAAAAATCGAATTGTGTTTTTACATCACTTTTAAATTTTTCATAGAAATCCAATTTTTGCTCGTATCGGGCGCATAGAGCAGCTAGCAAGGTAGCATTACTCAGAAAAAGTCGGAAATCAACACAGATGTGTTTTTCCATCATTTTTAAATTTTTCATAACAATCGAATTGTGTTTTTACATCACTTTTAAATTTTTCAAAGAAATCCAATTTTTGCTCGTATCGTGCGCATAGAGCAGCTAGCAAGGTAGCATTACTCAGGAAAAGTCGGAAATCAACACAGATGTGTTTTTACATCACTTTTAAATTTTTCATAAAAATCGAATTGTGTTTTTACATCACTTTTAAATTTTTCATAGAAATCCAATTTTTGCTCGTATCGTGCGCATAGAGCAGCTAGCAAGGTAGCATTACTCAGAAAAAGTCGGAAATCAACACAGATGTGTTTTTACATCACTTTTAAATTTTTCATAAAAATCGAATTGTGTTTTTACATCACTTTTAAATTTTCAAAAGAAATCCAATTTTTGCTCGTATCGTGCACATAGAGCAGCTAGCATGGTAGCATTACTCAGGAAAAGTCGGAAATCAACACAGATGTGTTTTTACATCACTTTTAATTTTTTCATAAAAATCGAATTGCGTTTTTACATCACTTTTAAATTTTTCATAGAAATCCAATTTTTGTTCGTATCGGGCGCATAGAGCAGCTAGCAAGGTAGCATTACTCAGGAAAAGTCGGAAATCAACACAGATGTGTTTTTACATCACTTTTAAATTTTTCATAAAAATCGAATTGTGTTTTTACATCACTTTTAAATTTTCAAAAGAAATCCAATTTTTGCTCGTATCGTGCACATAGAGCAGCTAGCATGGTAGCATTACTCAGGAAAAGTCGGAAATCAACACAGATGTGTTTTTACATCACTTTTAAATTTTTCATAAAAATCGAATTGTGTTTTTACATCACTTTTAAATTTTTCATAGAAATCCAATTTTTGCTCGTATCGGGCGCATAGAGCAGCTAGCAAGGTAGCATTACTCAGAAAAAGTCGGAAATCAACACAGATGTGTTTTTCCATCATTTTTAAATTTTTCATAACAATCGAATTGTGTTTTTACATCACTTTTAAATTTTTCAAAGAAATCCAATTTTTGCTCGTATCGTGCGCATAGAGCAGCTAGCAAGGTAGCATTACTCAGGAAAAGTCGGAAATCAACACAGATGTGTTTTTACATCACTTTTAAATTTTTCATAAAAATCGAATTGTGTTTTTACATCACTTTTAAATTTTTCATAGAAATCCAATTTTTGCTCGTATCGTGCGCATAGAGCAGCTAGCAAGGTAGCATTACTCAGAAAAAGTCGGAAATCAACACAGATGTGTTTTTACATCACTTTTAAATTTTTCATAAAAATCGAATTGTGTTTTTACATCACTTTTAAATTTTCAAAAGAAATCCAATTTTTGCTCGTATCGTGCACATAGAGCAGCTAGCATGGTAGCATTACTCAGGAAAAGTCGGAAATCAACACAGATGTGTTTTTACATCACTTTTAAATTTTTCATAAAAATCGAATTGTGTTTTTACATCACTTTTAAATTTTTCATAGAAATCCAATTTTTGCTCGTATCGGGCGCATAGAGCAGCTAGCAAGGTAGCATTACTCAGAAAAAGTCGGAAATCAACACAGATGTGTTTTTCCATCATTTTTAAATTTTTCATAACAATCGAATTGTGTTTTTACATCACTTTTAAATTTTTCAAAGAAATCCAATTTTTGCTCGTATCGTGCGCATAGAGCAGCTAGCAAGGTAGCATTACTCAGGAAAAGTCGGAAATCAACACAGATGTGTTTTTACATCACTTTTAAATTTTTCATAAAAATCGAATTGTGTTTTTACATCACTTTTAAATTTTTCATAGAAATCCAATTTTTGCTCGTATCGTGCGCATAGAGCAGCTAGCAAGGTAGCATTACTCAGAAAAAGTCGGAAATCAACACAGATGTGTTTTTCCATCATTTTTAAATTTTTCATAACAATCGAATTGTGTTTTTACATCACTTTTAAATTTTTCAAAGAAATCCAATTTTTGCTCGTATCGTGCGCATAGAGCAGCTAGCAAGGTAGCATTACTCAGGAAAAGTCGGAAATCAACACAGATGTGTTTTTACATCACTTTTAATTTTTTCATAAAAATCGAATTGCGTTTTTACATCACTTTTAAATTTTTCATAGAAATCCAATTTTTGTTCGTATCGGGCGCATAGAGCAGCTAGCAAGGTAGCATTACTCAGGAAAAGTCGGAAATCAACACAGATGTGTTTTTACATCACTTTTAAATTTTTCATAAAAATCGAATTGTGTTTTTACATCACTTTAAATTTTTCAAAGAAATCCAATTTTTGCTCGTATCGTGCGCATAGAGCAGCTAGCAAGGTAGCATTACTCAGAAAAAGTCGGAAATCAACACAGATGTGTTTTTACATCACTTTTACATTTTTCATAAAAATCGAATTGTGTTTTTACATCACTTTTAAATTTTTCAAAGAAATCCAATTTTTGCTCGTATTGTGCGCATAGAGCAGCTAGCAAGGTAGCATTACTCAGAAAAAGTCGGAAATCAACATAAATGTGTTTTTACATCACTTTTAAATTTTCATAAAAATCGAATTGTGTTTTTACATCACTTTTAAATTTTTCAAAGAAATCCAATTTTTGCTCGTATCGTGCGCATAGAGCAGCTAGCAAGGTAGCATTACTCAGGAAAAGTCGGAAATCAACACAGATGTGTTTTTACATCACTTTTAAATTTTTCATAAAAATCGAATTGTGTTTTTACATCACTTTTAAATTTTCAAAAGAAATCCAATTTTTGCTCGTATCGTGCACATAGAGCAGCTAGCATGGTAGCATTACTCAGGAAAAGTCGGAAATCAACACAGATGTGTTTTTACATCACTTTTAAATTTTTCATAAAAATCGAATTGTGTTTTTACATCACTTTTAAATTTTTCATAGAAATCCAATTTTTGCTCGTATCGGGCGCATAGAGCAGCTAGCAAGGTAGCATTACTCAGAAAAAGTCGGAAATCAACACAGATGTGTTTTTCCATCATTTTTAAATTTTTCATAACAATCGAATTGTGTTTTTACATCACTTTTAAATTTTTCAAAGAAATCCAATTTTTGCTCGTATCGTGCGCATAGAGCAGCTAGCAAGGTAGCATTACTCAGGAAAAGTCGGAAATCAACACAGATGTGTTTTTACATCACTTTTAAATTTTTCATAAAAATCGAATTGTGTTTTTACATCACTTTTAAATTTTTCATAGAAATCCAATTTTTGCTCGTATCGTGCGCATAGAGCAGCTAGCAAGGTAGCATTACTCAGAAAAAGTCGGAAATCAACACAGATGTGTTTTTACATCACTTTTAAATTTTTCATAAAAATCGAATTGTGTTTTTACATCACTTTTAAATTTTCAAAAGAAATCCAATTTTTGCTCGTATCGTGCACATAGAGCAGCTAGCATGGTAGCATTACTCAGGAAAAGTCGGAAATCAACACAGATGTGTTTTTACATCACTTTTAAATTTTTCATAAAAATCGAATTGTGTTTTTACATCACTTTTAAATTTTTCATAAAAATCGAATTGTGTTTTTACATCACTTTTAAATTTTTCAAAGAATTGCTCGTATTGTGCGCATAAAGTAGCTAGCAAGGTAGCATTACTCAGAAAAAGTCGGAAATCAACATAGATGTGTTTTTACATCACTTTTAAATTTTTCATAGAAATCCAATTTTTGCTCGTATTGTGCGCATAAAGTAGCTAGAAAGGTAGCATTACTCAGAAAAAGTCGGAAATCAACATAGATGTGTTTTTACATCACTTTTAAATTTTTCATAGAAATCCAATTTTTGCTCGTATCGGGCGCATAGAGCAGCTAGCAAGGTAGCATTACTCAGGAAAAGTCGGAAATCAACACAGATGTGTTTTTACATCACTTTTAATTTTTTCATAAAAATCGAATTGCGTTTTTACATCACTTTTAAATTTTTCATAGAAATCCAATTTTTGTTCGTATCGGGCGCATAGAGCAGCTAGCAAGGTAGCATTACTCAGGAAAAGTCGGAAATCAACACAGATGTGTTTTTACATCACTTTTAAATTTTTCATAAAAATCGAATTGTGTTTTTACATCACTTTTAAATTTTTCATAGAAATCCAATTTTTGCTCGTATCGTGCGCATAGAGCAGCTAGCAAGGTAGCATTACTCAGAAAAAGTCGGAAATCAACATAGATGTGTTTTTACATCACTTTTAAATTTTTCATAGAAATCCAATTTTTGCTCGTATTGTGCGCATAAAGTAGCTAGAAAGGTAGCATTACTCAGAAAAAGTCGGAAATCAACATAGATGTGTTTTTACATCACTTTTAAATTTTTCATAGAAATCCAATTTTTGCTCGTATCGGGCGCATAGAGCAGCTAGCAAGGTAGCATTACTCAGGAAAAGTCGGAAATCAACATAGATGTGTTTTTACATCGCTTTTAAATTTTTCATAGAAATCCAATTTTTGCTCGTATCGGGCGCATAGAGCAGCTAGCAAGGTAGCATTACTCAGGAAAAGTCGGAAATCAACATAGATGTGTTTTTACATATCTTTTAAATTTTTCATAGAAATCCAATTTTTGCTCGTATCGGGCGCATAGAGCAGCTAGCAAGGTAGCATTACTCAGGAAAAGTCGGAAATCAACACAGATGTGTTTTTACATCACTTTTAATTTTTTCATAAAAATCGAATTGCGTTTTTACATCACTTTTAAATTTTTCATAGAAATCCAATTTTTGTTCGTATCGGGCGCATAGAGCAGCTAGCAAGGTAGCATTACTCAGGAAAAGTCGGAAATCAACACAGATGTGTTTTTACATCACTTTTAAATTTTTCATAAAAATCGAATTGTGTTTTTACATCACTTTTAAATTTTCAAAAGAAATCCAATTTTTGCTCGTATCGTGCACATAGAGCAGCTAGCATGGTAGCATTACTCAGGAAAAGTCGGAAATCAACACAGATGTGTTTTTACATCACTTTTAAATTTTTCATAAAAATCGAATTGTGTTTTTACATCACTTTTAAATTTTTCATAGAAATCCAATTTTTGCTCGTATCGGGCGCATAGAGCAGCTAGCAAGGTAGCATTACTCAGAAAAAGTCGGAAATCAACACAGATGTGTTTTTCCATCATTTTTAAATTTTTCATAACAATCGAATTGTGTTTTTACATCACTTTTAAATTTTTCAAAGAAATCCAATTTTTGCTCGTATCGTGCGCATAGAGCAGCTAGCAAGGTAGCATTACTCAGGAAAAGTCGGAAATCAACACAGATGTGTTTTTACATCACTTTTAAATTTTTCATAAAAATCGAATTGTGTTTTTACATCACTTTTAAATTTTTCATAGAAATCCAATTTTTGCTCGTATCGTGCGCATAGAGCAGCTAGCAAGGTAGCATTACTCAGAAAAAGTCGGAAATCAACACAGATGTGTTTTTACATCACTTTTAAATTTTTCATAAAAATCGAATTGTGTTTTTACATCACTTTTAAATTTTCAAAAGAAATCCAATTTTTGCTCGTATCGTGCACATAGAGCAGCTAGCATGGTAGCATTACTCAGGAAAAGTCGGAAATCAACACAGATGTGTTTTTACATCACTTTTAATTTTTTCATAAAAATCGAATTGCGTTTTTACATCACTTTTAAATTTTTCATAGAAATCCAATTTTTGTTCGTATCGGGCGCATAGAGCAGCTAGCAAGGTAGCATTACTCAGGAAAAGTCGGAAATCAACACAGATGTGTTTTTACATCACTTTTAAATTTTTCATAAAAATCGAATTGTGTTTTTACATCACTTTTAAATTTTCAAAAGAAATCCAATTTTTGCTCGTATCGTGCACATAGAGCAGCTAGCATGGTAGCATTACTCAGGAAAAGTCGGAAATCAACACAGATGTGTTTTTACATCACTTTTAAATTTTTCATAAAAATCGAATTGTGTTTTTACATCACTTTTAAATTTTTCATAGAAATCCAATTTTTGCTCGTATCGGGCGCATAGAGCAGCTAGCAAGGTAGCATTACTCAGAAAAAGTCGGAAATCAACACAGATGTGTTTTTCCATCATTTTTAAATTTTTCATAACAATCGAATTGTGTTTTTACATCACTTTTAAATTTTTCAAAGAAATCCAATTTTTGCTCGTATCGTGCGCATAGAGCAGCTAGCAAGGTAGCATTACTCAGGAAAAGTCGGAAATCAACACAGATGTGTTTTTACATCACTTTTAAATTTTTCATAAAAATCGAATTGTGTTTTTACATCACTTTTAAATTTTTCATAGAAATCCAATTTTTGCTCGTATCGTGCGCATAGAGCAGCTAGCAAGGTAGCATTACTCAGAAAAAGTCGGAAATCAACACAGATGTGTTTTTACATCACTTTTAAATTTTTCATAAAAATCGAATTGTGTTTTTACATCACTTTTAAATTTTCAAAAGAAATCCAATTTTTGCTCGTATCGTGCACATAGAGCAGCTAGCATGGTAGCATTACTCAGGAAAAGTCGGAAATCAACACAGATGTGTTTTTACATCACTTTTAAATTTTTCATAAAAATCGAATTGTGTTTTTACATCACTTTTAAATTTTTCATAGAAATCCAATTTTTGCTCGTATCGGGCGCATAGAGCAGCTAGCAAGGTAGCATTACTCAGAAAAAGTCGGAAATCAACACAGATGTGTTTTTCCATCATTTTTAAATTTTTCATAACAATCGAATTGTGTTTTTACATCACTTTTAAATTTTTCAAAGAAATCCAATTTTTGCTCGTATCGTGCGCATAGAGCAGCTAGCAAGGTAGCATTACTCAGGAAAAGTCGGAAATCAACACAGATGTGTTTTTACATCACTTTTAAATTTTTCATAAAAATCGAATTGTGTTTTTACATCACTTTTAAATTTTTCATAGAAATCCAATTTTTGCTCGTATCGTGCGCATAGAGCAGCTAGCAAGGTAGCATTACTCAGAAAAAGTCGGAAATCAACACAGATGTGTTTTTCCATCATTTTTAAATTTTTCATAACAATCGAATTGTGTTTTTACATCACTTTTAAATTTTTCAAAGAAATCCAATTTTTGCTCGTATCGTGCGCATAGAGCAGCTAGCAAGGTAGCATTACTCAGGAAAAGTCGGAAATCAACACAGATGTGTTTTTACATCACTTTTAATTTTTTCATAAAAATCGAATTGCGTTTTTACATCACTTTTAAATTTTTCATAGAAATCCAATTTTTGTTCGTATCGGGCGCATAGAGCAGCTAGCAAGGTAGCATTACTCAGGAAAAGTCGGAAATCAACACAGATGTGTTTTTACATCACTTTTAAATTTTTCATAAAAATCGAATTGTGTTTTTACATCACTTTAAATTTTTCAAAGAAATCCAATTTTTGCTCGTATCGTGCGCATAGAGCAGCTAGCAAGGTAGCATTACTCAGAAAAAGTCGGAAATCAACACAGATGTGTTTTTACATCACTTTTACATTTTTCATAAAAATCGAATTGTGTTTTTACATCACTTTTAAATTTTTCAAAGAAATCCAATTTTTGCTCGTATTGTGCGCATAGAGCAGCTAGCAAGGTAGCATTACTCAGAAAAAGTCGGAAATCAACATAAATGTGTTTTTACATCACTTTTAAATTTTCATAAAAATCGAATTGTGTTTTTACATCACTTTTAAATTTTTCAAAGAAATCCAATTTTTGCTCGTATCGTGCGCATAGAGCAGCTAGCAAGGTAGCATTACTCAGGAAAAGTCGGAAATCAACACAGATGTGTTTTTACATCACTTTTAAATTTTTCATAAAAATCGAATTGTGTTTTTACATCACTTTTAAATTTTCAAAAGAAATCCAATTTTTGCTCGTATCGTGCACATAGAGCAGCTAGCATGGTAGCATTACTCAGGAAAAGTCGGAAATCAACACAGATGTGTTTTTACATCACTTTTAAATTTTTCATAAAAATCGAATTGTGTTTTTACATCACTTTTAAATTTTTCATAGAAATCCAATTTTTGCTCGTATCGGGCGCATAGAGCAGCTAGCAAGGTAGCATTACTCAGAAAAAGTCGGAAATCAACACAGATGTGTTTTTCCATCATTTTTAAATTTTTCATAACAATCGAATTGTGTTTTTACATCACTTTTAAATTTTTCAAAGAAATCCAATTTTTGCTCGTATCGTGCGCATAGAGCAGCTAGCAAGGTAGCATTACTCAGGAAAAGTCGGAAATCAACACAGATGTGTTTTTACATCACTTTTAAATTTTTCATAAAAATCGAATTGTGTTTTTACATCACTTTTAAATTTTTCATAGAAATCCAATTTTTGCTCGTATCGTGCGCATAGAGCAGCTAGCAAGGTAGCATTACTCAGAAAAAGTCGGAAATCAACACAGATGTGTTTTTACATCACTTTTAAATTTTTCATAAAAATCGAATTGTGTTTTTACATCACTTTTAAATTTTCAAAAGAAATCCAATTTTTGCTCGTATCGTGCACATAGAGCAGCTAGCATGGTAGCATTACTCAGGAAAAGTCGGAAATCAACACAGATGTGTTTTTACATCACTTTTAAATTTTTCATAAAAATCGAATTGTGTTTTTACATCACTTTTAAATTTTTCATAAAAATCGAATTGTGTTTTTACATCACTTTTAAATTTTTCAAAGAATTGCTCGTATTGTGCGCATAAAGTAGCTAGCAAGGTAGCATTACTCAGAAAAAGTCGGAAATCAACATAGATGTGTTTTTACATCACTTTTAAATTTTTCATAGAAATCCAATTTTTGCTCGTATTGTGCGCATAAAGTAGCTAGAAAGGTAGCATTACTCAGAAAAAGTCGGAAATCAACATAGATGTGTTTTTACATCACTTTTAAATTTTTCATAGAAATCCAATTTTTGCTCGTATCGGGCGCATAGAGCAGCTAGCAAGGTAGCATTACTCAGGAAAAGTCGGAAATCAACACAGATGTGTTTTTACATCACTTTTAATTTTTTCATAAAAATCGAATTGCGTTTTTACATCACTTTTAAATTTTTCATAGAAATCCAATTTTTGTTCGTATCGGGCGCATAGAGCAGCTAGCAAGGTAGCATTACTCAGGAAAAGTCGGAAATCAACACAGATGTGTTTTTACATCACTTTTAAATTTTTCATAAAAATCGAATTGTGTTTTTACATCACTTTTAAATTTTTCATAGAAATCCAATTTTTGCTCGTATCGTGCGCATAGAGCAGCTAGCAAGGTAGCATTACTCAGAAAAAGTCGGAAATCAACATAGATGTGTTTTTACATCACTTTTAAATTTTTCATAGAAATCCAATTTTTGCTCGTATTGTGCGCATAAAGTAGCTAGAAAGGTAGCATTACTCAGAAAAAGTCGGAAATCAACATAGATGTGTTTTTACATCACTTTTAAATTTTTCATAGAAATCCAATTTTTGCTCGTATCGGGCGCATAGAGCAGCTAGCAAGGTAGCATTACTCAGGAAAAGTCGGAAATCAACATAGATGTGTTTTTACATCGCTTTTAAATTTTTCATAGAAATCCAATTTTTGCTCGTATCGGGCGCATAGAGCAGCTAGCAAGGTAGCATTACTCAGGAAAAGTCGGAAATCAACATAGATGTGTTTTTACATATCTTTTAAATTTTTCATAGAAATCCAATTTTTGCTCGTATCGGGCGCATAGAGCAGCTAGCAAGGTAGCATTACTCAGGAAAAGTCGGAAATCAACACAGATGTGTTTTTACATCACTTTTAATTTTTTCATAAAAATCGAATTGCGTTTTTACATCACTTTTAAATTTTTCATAGAAATCCAATTTTTGTTCGTATCGGGCGCATAGAGCAGCTAGCAAGGTAGCATTACTCAGGAAAAGTCGGAAATCAACACAGATGTGTTTTTACATCACTTTTAAATTTTTCATAAAAATCGAATTGTGTTTTTACATCACTTTTAAATTTTCAAAAGAAATCCAATTTTTGCTCGTATCGTGCACATAGAGCAGCTAGCATGGTAGCATTACTCAGGAAAAGTCGGAAATCAACACAGATGTGTTTTTACATCACTTTTAAATTTTTCATAAAAATCGAATTGTGTTTTTACATCACTTTTAAATTTTTCATAGAAATCCAATTTTTGCTCGTATCGGGCGCATAGAGCAGCTAGCAAGGTAGCATTACTCAGAAAAAGTCGGAAATCAACACAGATGTGTTTTTCCATCATTTTTAAATTTTTCATAACAATCGAATTGTGTTTTTACATCACTTTTAAATTTTTCAAAGAAATCCAATTTTTGCTCGTATCGTGCGCATAGAGCAGCTAGCAAGGTAGCATTACTCAGGAAAAGTCGGAAATCAACACAGATGTGTTTTTACATCACTTTTAAATTTTTCATAAAAATCGAATTGTGTTTTTACATCACTTTTAAATTTTTCATAGAAATCCAATTTTTGCTCGTATCGTGCGCATAGAGCAGCTAGCAAGGTAGCATTACTCAGAAAAAGTCGGAAATCAACATAGATGTGTTTTTACATCGCTTTTAAATTTTTCATAGAAATCCAATTTTTGCTCGTATCGGGCGCATAGAGCAGCTAGCAAGGTAGCATTACTCAGGAAAAGTCGGAAATCAACATAGATGTGTTTTTACATATCTTTTAAATTTTTCATAGAAATCCAATTTTTGCTCGTATCGGGCGCATAGAGCAGCTAGCAAGGTAGCATTACTCAGGAAAAGTCGGAAATCAACACAGATGTGTTTTTACATCACTTTTAATTTTTTCATAAAAATCGAATTGCGTTTTTACATCACTTTTAAATTTTTCATAGAAATCCAATTTTTGTTCGTATCGGGCGCATAGAGCAGCTAGCAAGGTAGCATTACTCAGGAAAAGTCGGAAATCAACACAGATGTGTTTTTACATCACTTTTAAATTTTTCATAAAAATCGAATTGTGTTTTTACATCACTTTTAAATTTTCAAAAGAAATCCAATTTTTGCTCGTATCGTGCACATAGAGCAGCTAGCATGGTAGCATTACTCAGGAAAAGTCGGAAATCAACACAGATGTGTTTTTACATCACTTTTAAATTTTTCATAAAAATCGAATTGTGTTTTTACATCACTTTTAAATTTTTCATAGAAATCCAATTTTTGCTCGTATCGGGCGCATAGAGCAGCTAGCAAGGTAGCATTACTCAGAAAAAGTCGGAAATCAACACAGATGTGTTTTTCCATCATTTTTAAATTTTTCATAACAATCGAATTGTGTTTTTACATCACTTTTAAATTTTTCAAAGAAATCCAATTTTTGCTCGTATCGTGCGCATAGAGCAGCTAGCAAGGTAGCATTACTCAGGAAAAGTCGGAAATCAACACAGATGTGTTTTTACATCACTTTTAAATTTTTCATAAAAATCGAATTGTGTTTTTACATCACTTTTAAATTTTTCATAGAAATCCAATTTTTGCTCGTATCGTGCGCATAGAGCAGCTAGCAAGGTAGCATTACTCAGAAAAAGTCGGAAATCAACACAGATGTGTTTTTACATCACTTTTAAATTTTTCATAAAAATCGAATTGTGTTTTTACATCACTTTTAAATTTTCAAAAGAAATCCAATTTTTGCTCGTATCGTGCACATAGAGCAGCTAGCATGGTAGCATTACTCAGGAAAAGTCGGAAATCAACACAGATGTGTTTTTACATCACTTTTAATTTTTTCATAAAAATCGAATTGCGTTTTTACATCACTTTTAAATTTTTCATAGAAATCCAATTTTTGTTCGTATCGGGCGCATAGAGCAGCTAGCAAGGTAGCATTACTCAGGAAAAGTCGGAAATCAACACAGATGTGTTTTTACATCACTTTTAAATTTTTCATAAAAATCGAATTGTGTTTTTACATCACTTTTAAATTTTCAAAAGAAATCCAATTTTTGCTCGTATCGTGCACATAGAGCAGCTAGCATGGTAGCATTACTCAGGAAAAGTCGGAAATCAACACAGATGTGTTTTTACATCACTTTTAAATTTTTCATAAAAATCGAATTGTGTTTTTACATCACTTTTAAATTTTTCATAGAAATCCAATTTTTGCTCGTATCGGGCGCATAGAGCAGCTAGCAAGGTAGCATTACTCAGAAAAAGTCGGAAATCAACACAGATGTGTTTTTCCATCATTTTTAAATTTTTCATAACAATCGAATTGTGTTTTTACATCACTTTTAAATTTTTCAAAGAAATCCAATTTTTGCTCGTATCGTGCGCATAGAGCAGCTAGCAAGGTAGCATTACTCAGGAAAAGTCGGAAATCAACACAGATGTGTTTTTACATCACTTTTAAATTTTTCATAAAAATCGAATTGTGTTTTTACATCACTTTTAAATTTTTCATAGAAATCCAATTTTTGCTCGTATCGTGCGCATAGAGCAGCTAGCAAGGTAGCATTACTCAGAAAAAGTCGGAAATCAACACAGATGTGTTTTTACATCACTTTTAAATTTTTCATAAAAATCGAATTGTGTTTTTACATCACTTTTAAATTTTCAAAAGAAATCCAATTTTTGCTCGTATCGTGCACATAGAGCAGCTAGCATGGTAGCATTACTCAGGAAAAGTCGGAAATCAACACAGATGTGTTTTTACATCACTTTTAAATTTTTCATAAAAATCGAATTGTGTTTTTACATCACTTTTAAATTTTTCATAGAAATCCAATTTTTGCTCGTATCGGGCGCATAGAGCAGCTAGCAAGGTAGCATTACTCAGAAAAAGTCGGAAATCAACACAGATGTGTTTTTCCATCATTTTTAAATTTTTCATAACAATCGAATTGTGTTTTTACATCACTTTTAAATTTTTCAAAGAAATCCAATTTTTGCTCGTATCGTGCGCATAGAGCAGCTAGCAAGGTAGCATTACTCAGGAAAAGTCGGAAATCAACACAGATGTGTTTTTACATCACTTTTAAATTTTTCATAAAAATCGAATTGTGTTTTTACATCACTTTTAAATTTTTCATAGAAATCCAATTTTTGCTCGTATCGTGCGCATAGAGCAGCTAGCAAGGTAGCATTACTCAGAAAAAGTCGGAAATCAACACAGATGTGTTTTTACATCACTTTTAAATTTTTCATAAAAATCGAATTGTGTTTTTACATCACTTTTAAATTTTCAAAAGAAATCCAATTTTTGCTCGTATCGTGCACATAGAGCAGCTAGCATGGTAGCATTACTCAGGAAAAGTCGGAAATCAACACAGATGTGTTTTTACATCACTTTTAAATTTTTCATAAAAATCGAATTGTGTTTTTACATCACTTTTAAATTTTTCATAGAAATCCAATTTTTGCTCGTATCGTGCGCATAGAGCAGCTAGCAAGGTAGCATTACTCAGAAAAAGTCGGAAATCAACACAGATGTGTTTTTACATCACTTTTAAATTTTTCATAAAAATCGAATTGTGTTTTTACATCACTTTTAAATTTTTCAAAGAATTGCTCGTATTGTGCGCATAAAGTAGCTAGCAAGGTAGCATTACTCAGAAAAAGTCGGAAATCAACATAGATGTGTTTTTACATCACTTTTAAATTTTTCATAGAAATCCAATTTTTGCTCGTATTGTGCGCATAAAGTAGCTAGAAAGGTAGCATTACTCAGAAAAAGTCGGAAATCAACATAGATGTGTTTTTACATCACTTTTAAATTTTTCATAGAAATCCAATTTTTGCTCGTATCGGGCGCATAGAGCAGCTAGCAAGGTAGCATTACTCAGGAAAAGTCGGAAATCAACACAGATGTGTTTTTACATCACTTTTAATTTTTTCATAAAAATCGAATTGCGTTTTTACATCACTTTTAAATTTTTCATAGAAATCCAATTTTTGTTCGTATCGGGCGCATAGAGCAGCTAGCAAGGTAGCATTACTCAGGAAAAGTCGGAAATCAACACAGATGTGTTTTTACATCACTTTTAAATTTTTCATAAAAATCGAATTGTGTTTTTACATCACTTTTAAATTTTTCATAGAAATCCAATTTTTGCTCGTATCGTGCGCATAGAGCAGCTAGCAAGGTAGCATTACTCAGAAAAAGTCGGAAATCAACATAGATGTGTTTTTACATCACTTTTAAATTTTTCATAGAAATCCAATTTTTGCTCGTATTGTGCGCATAAAGTAGCTAGAAAGGTAGCATTACTCAGAAAAAGTCGGAAATCAACATAGATGTGTTTTTACATCACTTTTAAATTTTTCATAGAAATCCAATTTTTGCTCGTATCGGGCGCATAGAGCAGCTAGCAAGGTAGCATTACTCAGGAAAAGTCGGAAATCAACATAGATGTGTTTTTACATCGCTTTTAAATTTTTCATAGAAATCCAATTTTTGCTCGTATCGGGCGCATAGAGCAGCTAGCAAGGTAGCATTACTCAGGAAAAGTCGGAAATCAACATAGATGTGTTTTTACATATCTTTTAAATTTTTCATAGAAATCCAATTTTTGCTCGTATCGGGCGCATAGAGCAGCTAGCAAGGTAGCATTACTCAGGAAAAGTCGGAAATCAACACAGATGTGTTTTTACATCACTTTTAATTTTTTCATAAAAATCGAATTGCGTTTTTACATCACTTTTAAATTTTTCATAGAAATCCAATTTTTGTTCGTATCGGGCGCATAGAGCAGCTAGCAAGGTAGCATTACTCAGGAAAAGTCGGAAATCAACACAGATGTGTTTTTACATCACTTTTAAATTTTTCATAAAAATCGAATTGTGTTTTTACATCACTTTTAAATTTTCAAAAGAAATCCAATTTTTGCTCGTATCGTGCACATAGAGCAGCTAGCATGGTAGCATTACTCAGGAAAAGTCGGAAATCAACACAGATGTGTTTTTACATCACTTTTAAATTTTTCATAAAAATCGAATTGTGTTTTTACATCACTTTTAAATTTTTCATAGAAATCCAATTTTTGCTCGTATCGGGCGCATAGAGCAGCTAGCAAGGTAGCATTACTCAGAAAAAGTCGGAAATCAACACAGATGTGTTTTTCCATCATTTTTAAATTTTTCATAACAATCGAATTGTGTTTTTACATCACTTTTAAATTTTTCAAAGAAATCCAATTTTTGCTCGTATCGTGCGCATAGAGCAGCTAGCAAGGTAGCATTACTCAGGAAAAGTCGGAAATCAACACAGATGTGTTTTTACATCACTTTTAAATTTTTCATAAAAATCGAATTGTGTTTTTACATCACTTTTAAATTTTTCATAGAAATCCAATTTTTGCTCGTATCGTGCGCATAGAGCAGCTAGCAAGGTAGCATTACTCAGAAAAAGTCGGAAATCAACACAGATGTGTTTTTACATCACTTTTAAATTTTTCATAAAAATCGAATTGTGTTTTTACATCACTTTTAAATTTTCAAAAGAAATCCAATTTTTGCTCGTATCGTGCACATAGAGCAGCTAGCATGGTAGCATTACTCAGGAAAAGTCGGAAATCAACACAGATGTGTTTTTACATCACTTTTAATTTTTTCATAAAAATCGAATTGCGTTTTTACATCACTTTTAAATTTTTCATAGAAATCCAATTTTTGTTCGTATCGGGCGCATAGAGCAGCTAGCAAGGT
Organism: Ophiura sarsii; assembly: GCA_035610835.1. Taxonomy (NCBI): domain Eukaryota; kingdom Metazoa; phylum Echinodermata; class Ophiuroidea; order Amphilepidida; family Ophiuridae; genus Ophiura; species Ophiura sarsii. The sequence goes on from CM069454.1 coordinate 69,928,986, forward strand.
AGCATTACTCAGGAAAAGTCGGAAATCAACACAGATGTGTTTTTACATCACTTTTAAATTTTTCATAAAAATCGAATTGTGTTTTTACATCACTTTTAAATTTTCAAAAGAAATCCAATTTTTGCTCGTATCGTGCACATAGAGCAGCTAGCATGGTAGCATTACTCAGGAAAAGTCGGAAATCAACACAGATGTGTTTTTACATCACTTTTAAATTTTTCATAAAAATCGAATTGTGTTTTTACATCACTTTTAAATTTTTCATAGAAATCCAATTTTTGCTCGTATCGGGCGCATAGAGCAGCTAGCAAGGTAGCATTACTCAGAAAAAGTCGGAAATCAACACAGATGTGTTTTTCCATCATTTTTAAATTTTTCATAACAATCGAATTGTGTTTTTACATCACTTTTAAATTTTTCAAAGAAATCCAATTTTTGCTCGTATCGTGCGCATAGAGCAGCTAGCAAGGTAGCATTACTCAGGAAAAGTCGGAAATCAACACAGATGTGTTTTTACATCACTTTTAAATTTTTCATAAAAATCGAATTGTGTTTTTACATCACTTTTAAATTTTTCATAGAAATCCAATTTTTGCTCGTATCGTGCGCATAGAGCAGCTAGCAAGGTAGCATTACTCAGAAAAAGTCGGAAATCAACACAGATGTGTTTTTACATCACTTTTAAATTTTTCATAAAAATCGAATTGTGTTTTTACATCACTTTTAAATTTTCAAAAGAAATCCAATTTTTGCTCGTATCGTGCACATAGAGCAGCTAGCATGGTAGCATTACTCAGGAAAAGTCGGAAATCAACACAGATGTGTTTTTACATCACTTTTAAATTTTTCATAAAAATCGAATTGTGTTTTTACATCACTTTTAAATTTTTCATAGAAATCCAATTTTTGCTCGTATCGGGCGCATAGAGCAGCTAGCAAGGTAGCATTACTCAGAAAAAGTCGGAAATCAACACAGATGTGTTTTTCCATCATTTTTAAATTTTTCATAACAATCGAATTGTGTTTTTACATCACTTTTAAATTTTTCAAAGAAATCCAATTTTTGCTCGTATCGTGCGCATAGAGCAGCTAGCAAGGTAGCATTACTCAGGAAAAGTCGGAAATCAACACAGATGTGTTTTTACATCACTTTTAAATTTTTCATAAAAATCGAATTGTGTTTTTACATCACTTTTAAATTTTTCATAGAAATCCAATTTTTGCTCGTATCGTGCGCATAGAGCAGCTAGCAAGGTAGCATTACTCAGAAAAAGTCGGAAATCAACACAGATGTGTTTTTCCATCATTTTTAAATTTTTCATAACAATCGAATTGTGTTTTTACATCACTTTTAAATTTTTCAAAGAAATCCAATTTTTGCTCGTATCGTGCGCATAGAGCAGCTAGCAAGGTAGCATTACTCAGGAAAAGTCGGAAATCAACACAGATGTGTTTTTACATCACTTTTAATTTTTTCATAAAAATCGAATTGCGTTTTTACATCACTTTTAAATTTTTCATAGAAATCCAATTTTTGTTCGTATCGGGCGCATAGAGCAGCTAGCAAGGTAGCATTACTCAGGAAAAGTCGGAAATCAACACAGATGTGTTTTTACATCACTTTTAAATTTTTCATAAAAATCGAATTGTGTTTTTACATCACTTTAAATTTTTCAAAGAAATCCAATTTTTGCTCGTATCGTGCGCATAGAGCAGCTAGCAAGGTAGCATTACTCAGAAAAAGTCGGAAATCAACACAGATGTGTTTTTACATCACTTTTACATTTTTCATAAAAATCGAATTGTGTTTTTACATCACTTTTAAATTTTTCAAAGAAATCCAATTTTTGCTCGTATTGTGCGCATAGAGCAGCTAGCAAGGTAGCATTACTCAGAAAAAGTCGGAAATCAACATAAATGTGTTTTTACATCACTTTTAAATTTTCATAAAAATCGAATTGTGTTTTTACATCACTTTTAAATTTTTCAAAGAAATCCAATTTTTGCTCGTATCGTGCGCATAGAGCAGCTAGCAAGGTAGCATTACTCAGGAAAAGTCGGAAATCAACACAGATGTGTTTTTACATCACTTTTAAATTTTTCATAAAAATCGAATTGTGTTTTTACATCACTTTTAAATTTTCAAAAGAAATCCAATTTTTGCTCGTATCGTGCACATAGAGCAGCTAGCATGGTAGCATTACTCAGGAAAAGTCGGAAATCAACACAGATGTGTTTTTACATCACTTTTAAATTTTTCATAAAAATCGAATTGTGTTTTTACATCACTTTTAAATTTTTCATAGAAATCCAATTTTTGCTCGTATCGGGCGCATAGAGCAGCTAGCAAGGTAGCATTACTCAGAAAAAGTCGGAAATCAACACAGATGTGTTTTTCCATCATTTTTAAATTTTTCATAACAATCGAATTGTGTTTTTACATCACTTTTAAATTTTTCAAAGAAATCCAATTTTTGCTCGTATCGTGCGCATAGAGCAGCTAGCAAGGTAGCATTACTCAGGAAAAGTCGGAAATCAACACAGATGTGTTTTTACATCACTTTTAAATTTTTCATAAAAATCGAATTGTGTTTTTACATCACTTTTAAATTTTTCATAGAAATCCAATTTTTGCTCGTATCGTGCGCATAGAGCAGCTAGCAAGGTAGCATTACTCAGAAAAAGTCGGAAATCAACACAGATGTGTTTTTACATCACTTTTAAATTTTTCATAAAAATCGAATTGTGTTTTTACATCACTTTTAAATTTTCAAAAGAAATCCAATTTTTGCTCGTATCGTGCACATAGAGCAGCTAGCATGGTAGCATTACTCAGGAAAAGTCGGAAATCAACACAGATGTGTTTTTACATCACTTTTAAATTTTTCATAAAAATCGAATTGTGTTTTTACATCACTTTTAAATTTTTCATAAAAATCGAATTGTGTTTTTACATCACTTTTAAATTTTTCAAAGAATTGCTCGTATTGTGCGCATAAAGTAGCTAGCAAGGTAGCATTACTCAGAAAAAGTCGGAAATCAACATAGATGTGTTTTTACATCACTTTTAAATTTTTCATAGAAATCCAATTTTTGCTCGTATTGTGCGCATAAAGTAGCTAGAAAGGTAGCATTACTCAGAAAAAGTCGGAAATCAACATAGATGTGTTTTTACATCACTTTTAAATTTTTCATAGAAATCCAATTTTTGCTCGTATCGGGCGCATAGAGCAGCTAGCAAGGTAGCATTACTCAGGAAAAGTCGGAAATCAACACAGATGTGTTTTTACATCACTTTTAATTTTTTCATAAAAATCGAATTGCGTTTTTACATCACTTTTAAATTTTTCATAGAAATCCAATTTTTGTTCGTATCGGGCGCATAGAGCAGCTAGCAAGGTAGCATTACTCAGGAAAAGTCGGAAATCAACACAGATGTGTTTTTACATCACTTTTAAATTTTTCATAAAAATCGAATTGTGTTTTTACATCACTTTTAAATTTTTCATAGAAATCCAATTTTTGCTCGTATCGTGCGCATAGAGCAGCTAGCAAGGTAGCATTACTCAGAAAAAGTCGGAAATCAACATAGATGTGTTTTTACATCACTTTTAAATTTTTCATAGAAATCCAATTTTTGCTCGTATTGTGCGCATAAAGTAGCTAGAAAGGTAGCATTACTCAGAAAAAGTCGGAAATCAACATAGATGTGTTTTTACATCACTTTTAAATTTTTCATAGAAATCCAATTTTTGCTCGTATCGGGCGCATAGAGCAGCTAGCAAGGTAGCATTACTCAGGAAAAGTCGGAAATCAACATAGATGTGTTTTTACATCGCTTTTAAATTTTTCATAGAAATCCAATTTTTGCTCGTATCGGGCGCATAGAGCAGCTAGCAAGGTAGCATTACTCAGGAAAAGTCGGAAATCAACATAGATGTGTTTTTACATATCTTTTAAATTTTTCATAGAAATCCAATTTTTGCTCGTATCGGGCGCATAGAGCAGCTAGCAAGGTAGCATTACTCAGGAAAAGTCGGAAATCAACACAGATGTGTTTTTACATCACTTTTAATTTTTTCATAAAAATCGAATTGCGTTTTTACATCACTTTTAAATTTTTCATAGAAATCCAATTTTTGTTCGTATCGGGCGCATAGAGCAGCTAGCAAGGTAGCATTACTCAGGAAAAGTCGGAAATCAACACAGATGTGTTTTTACATCACTTTTAAATTTTTCATAAAAATCGAATTGTGTTTTTACATCACTTTTAAATTTTCAAAAGAAATCCAATTTTTGCTCGTATCGTGCACATAGAGCAGCTAGCATGGTAGCATTACTCAGGAAAAGTCGGAAATCAACACAGATGTGTTTTTACATCACTTTTAAATTTTTCATAAAAATCGAATTGTGTTTTTACATCACTTTTAAATTTTTCATAGAAATCCAATTTTTGCTCGTATCGGGCGCATAGAGCAGCTAGCAAGGTAGCATTACTCAGAAAAAGTCGGAAATCAACACAGATGTGTTTTTCCATCATTTTTAAATTTTTCATAACAATCGAATTGTGTTTTTACATCACTTTTAAATTTTTCAAAGAAATCCAATTTTTGCTCGTATCGTGCGCATAGAGCAGCTAGCAAGGTAGCATTACTCAGGAAAAGTCGGAAATCAACACAGATGTGTTTTTACATCACTTTTAAATTTTTCATAAAAATCGAATTGTGTTTTTACATCACTTTTAAATTTTTCATAGAAATCCAATTTTTGCTCGTATCGTGCGCATAGAGCAGCTAGCAAGGTAGCATTACTCAGAAAAAGTCGGAAATCAACATAGATGTGTTTTTACATCGCTTTTAAATTTTTCATAGAAATCCAATTTTTGCTCGTATCGGGCGCATAGAGCAGCTAGCAAGGTAGCATTACTCAGGAAAAGTCGGAAATCAACATAGATGTGTTTTTACATATCTTTTAAATTTTTCATAGAAATCCAATTTTTGCTCGTATCGGGCGCATAGAGCAGCTAGCAAGGTAGCATTACTCAGGAAAAGTCGGAAATCAACACAGATGTGTTTTTACATCACTTTTAATTTTTTCATAAAAATCGAATTGCGTTTTTACATCACTTTTAAATTTTTCATAGAAATCCAATTTTTGTTCGTATCGGGCGCATAGAGCAGCTAGCAAGGTAGCATTACTCAGGAAAAGTCGGAAATCAACACAGATGTGTTTTTACATCACTTTTAAATTTTTCATAAAAATCGAATTGTGTTTTTACATCACTTTTAAATTTTCAAAAGAAATCCAATTTTTGCTCGTATCGTGCACATAGAGCAGCTAGCATGGTAGCATTACTCAGGAAAAGTCGGAAATCAACACAGATGTGTTTTTACATCACTTTTAAATTTTTCATAAAAATCGAATTGTGTTTTTACATCACTTTTAAATTTTTCATAGAAATCCAATTTTTGCTCGTATCGGGCGCATAGAGCAGCTAGCAAGGTAGCATTACTCAGAAAAAGTCGGAAATCAACACAGATGTGTTTTTCCATCATTTTTAAATTTTTCATAACAATCGAATTGTGTTTTTACATCACTTTTAAATTTTTCAAAGAAATCCAATTTTTGCTCGTATCGTGCGCATAGAGCAGCTAGCAAGGTAGCATTACTCAGGAAAAGTCGGAAATCAACACAGATGTGTTTTTACATCACTTTTAAATTTTTCATAAAAATCGAATTGTGTTTTTACATCACTTTTAAATTTTTCATAGAAATCCAATTTTTGCTCGTATCGTGCGCATAGAGCAGCTAGCAAGGTAGCATTACTCAGAAAAAGTCGGAAATCAACACAGATGTGTTTTTACATCACTTTTAAATTTTTCATAAAAATCGAATTGTGTTTTTACATCACTTTTAAATTTTCAAAAGAAATCCAATTTTTGCTCGTATCGTGCACATAGAGCAGCTAGCATGGTAGCATTACTCAGGAAAAGTCGGAAATCAACACAGATGTGTTTTTACATCACTTTTAAATTTTTCATAAAAATCGAATTGTGTTTTTACATCACTTTTAAATTTTTCATAGAAATCCAATTTTTGCTCGTATCGGGCGCATAGAGCAGCTAGCAAGGTAGCATTACTCAGAAAAAGTCGGAAATCAACACAGATGTGTTTTTCCATCATTTTTAAATTTTTCATAACAATCGAATTGTGTTTTTACATCACTTTTAAATTTTTCAAAGAAATCCAATTTTTGCTCGTATCGTGCGCATAGAGCAGCTAGCAAGGTAGCATTACTCAGGAAAAGTCGGAAATCAACACAGATGTGTTTTTACATCACTTTTAAATTTTTCATAAAAATCGAATTGTGTTTTTACATCACTTTTAAATTTTTCATAGAAATCCAATTTTTGCTCGTATCGTGCGCATAGAGCAGCTAGCAAGGTAGCATTACTCAGAAAAAGTCGGAAATCAACACAGATGTGTTTTTACATCACTTTTAAATTTTTCATAAAAATCGAATTGTGTTTTTACATCACTTTTAAATTTTCAAAAGAAATCCAATTTTTGCTCGTATCGTGCACATAGAGCAGCTAGCATGGTAGCATTACTCAGGAAAAGTCGGAAATCAACACAGATGTGTTTTTACATCACTTTTAAATTTTTCATAAAAATCGAATTGTGTTTTTACATCACTTTTAAATTTTTCATAGAAATCCAATTTTTGCTCGTATCGTGCGCATAGAGCAGCTAGCAAGGTAGCATTACTCAGAAAAAGTCGGAAATCAACACAGATGTGTTTTTACATCACTTTTAAATTTTTCATAAAAATCGAATTGTGTTTTTACATCACTTTTAAATTTTTCAAAGAATTGCTCGTATTGTGCGCATAAAGTAGCTAGCAAGGTAGCATTACTCAGAAAAAGTCGGAAATCAACATAGATGTGTTTTTACATCACTTTTAAATTTTTCATAGAAATCCAATTTTTGCTCGTATTGTGCGCATAAAGTAGCTAGAAAGGTAGCATTACTCAGAAAAAGTCGGAAATCAACATAGATGTGTTTTTACATCACTTTTAAATTTTTCATAGAAATCCAATTTTTGCTCGTATCGGGCGCATAGAGCAGCTAGCAAGGTAGCATTACTCAGGAAAAGTCGGAAATCAACACAGATGTGTTTTTACATCACTTTTAATTTTTTCATAAAAATCGAATTGCGTTTTTACATCACTTTTAAATTTTTCATAGAAATCCAATTTTTGTTCGTATCGGGCGCATAGAGCAGCTAGCAAGGTAGCATTACTCAGGAAAAGTCGGAAATCAACACAGATGTGTTTTTACATCACTTTTAAATTTTTCATAAAAATCGAATTGTGTTTTTACATCACTTTTAAATTTTTCATAGAAATCCAATTTTTGCTCGTATCGTGCGCATAGAGCAGCTAGCAAGGTAGCATTACTCAGAAAAAGTCGGAAATCAACATAGATGTGTTTTTACATCACTTTTAAATTTTTCATAGAAATCCAATTTTTGCTCGTATTGTGCGCATAAAGTAGCTAGAAAGGTAGCATTACTCAGAAAAAGTCGGAAATCAACATAGATGTGTTTTTACATCACTTTTAAATTTTTCATAGAAATCCAATTTTTGCTCGTATCGGGCGCATAGAGCAGCTAGCAAGGTAGCATTACTCAGGAAAAGTCGGAAATCAACATAGATGTGTTTTTACATCGCTTTTAAATTTTTCATAGAAATCCAATTTTTGCTCGTATCGGGCGCATAGAGCAGCTAGCAAGGTAGCATTACTCAGGAAAAGTCGGAAATCAACATAGATGTGTTTTTACATATCTTTTAAATTTTTCATAGAAATCCAATTTTTGCTCGTATCGGGCGCATAGAGCAGCTAGCAAGGTAGCATTACTCAGGAAAAGTCGGAAATCAACACAGATGTGTTTTTACATCACTTTTAATTTTTTCATAAAAATCGAATTGCGTTTTTACATCACTTTTAAATTTTTCATAGAAATCCAATTTTTGTTCGTATCGGGCGCATAGAGCAGCTAGCAAGGTAGCATTACTCAGGAAAAGTCGGAAATCAACACAGATGTGTTTTTACATCACTTTTAAATTTTTCATAAAAATCGAATTGTGTTTTTACATCACTTTTAAATTTTCAAAAGAAATCCAATTTTTGCTCGTATCGTGCACATAGAGCAGCTAGCATGGTAGCATTACTCAGGAAAAGTCGGAAATCAACACAGATGTGTTTTTACATCACTTTTAAATTTTTCATAAAAATCGAATTGTGTTTTTACATCACTTTTAAATTTTTCATAGAAATCCAATTTTTGCTCGTATCGGGCGCATAGAGCAGCTAGCAAGGTAGCATTACTCAGAAAAAGTCGGAAATCAACACAGATGTGTTTTTCCATCATTTTTAAATTTTTCATAACAATCGAATTGTGTTTTTACATCACTTTTAAATTTTTCAAAGAAATCCAATTTTTGCTCGTATCGTGCGCATAGAGCAGCTAGCAAGGTAGCATTACTCAGGAAAAGTCGGAAATCAACACAGATGTGTTTTTACATCACTTTTAAATTTTTCATAAAAATCGAATTGTGTTTTTACATCACTTTTAAATTTTTCATAGAAATCCAATTTTTGCTCGTATCGTGCGCATAGAGCAGCTAGCAAGGTAGCATTACTCAGAAAAAGTCGGAAATCAACACAGATGTGTTTTTACATCACTTTTAAATTTTTCATAAAAATCGAATTGTGTTTTTACATCACTTTTAAATTTTCAAAAGAAATCCAATTTTTGCTCGTATCGTGCACATAGAGCAGCTAGCATGGTAGCATTACTCAGGAAAAGTCGGAAATCAACACAGATGTGTTTTTACATCACTTTTAATTTTTTCATAAAAATCGAATTGCGTTTTTACATCACTTTTAAATTTTTCATAGAAATCCAATTTTTGTTCGTATCGGGCGCATAGAGCAGCTAGCAAGGTAGCATTACTCAGGAAAAGTCGGAAATCAACACAGATGTGTTTTTACATCACTTTTAAATTTTTCATAAAAATCGAATTGTGTTTTTACATCACTTTTAAATTTTCAAAAGAAATCCAATTTTTGCTCGTATCGTGCACATAGAGCAGCTAGCATGGTAGCATTACTCAGGAAAAGTCGGAAATCAACACAGATGTGTTTTTACATCACTTTTAAATTTTTCATAAAAATCGAATTGTGTTTTTACATCACTTTTAAATTTTTCATAGAAATCCAATTTTTGCTCGTATCGGGCGCATAGAGCAGCTAGCAAGGTAGCATTACTCAGAAAAAGTCGGAAATCAACACAGATGTGTTTTTCCATCATTTTTAAATTTTTCATAACAATCGAATTGTGTTTTTACATCACTTTTAAATTTTTCAAAGAAATCCAATTTTTGCTCGTATCGTGCGCATAGAGCAGCTAGCAAGGTAGCATTACTCAGGAAAAGTCGGAAATCAACACAGATGTGTTTTTACATCACTTTTAAATTTTTCATAAAAATCGAATTGTGTTTTTACATCACTTTTAAATTTTTCATAGAAATCCAATTTTTGCTCGTATCGTGCGCATAGAGCAGCTAGCAAGGTAGCATTACTCAGAAAAAGTCGGAAATCAACACAGATGTGTTTTTACATCACTTTTAAATTTTTCATAAAAATCGAATTGTGTTTTTACATCACTTTTAAATTTTCAAAAGAAATCCAATTTTTGCTCGTATCGTGCACATAGAGCAGCTAGCATGGTAGCATTACTCAGGAAAAGTCGGAAATCAACACAGATGTGTTTTTACATCACTTTTAAATTTTTCATAAAAATCGAATTGTGTTTTTACATCACTTTTAAATTTTTCATAGAAATCCAATTTTTGCTCGTATCGGGCGCATAGAGCAGCTAGCAAGGTAGCATTACTCAGAAAAAGTCGGAAATCAACACAGATGTGTTTTTCCATCATTTTTAAATTTTTCATAACAATCGAATTGTGTTTTTACATCACTTTTAAATTTTTCAAAGAAATCCAATTTTTGCTCGTATCGTGCGCATAGAGCAGCTAGCAAGGTAGCATTACTCAGGAAAAGTCGGAAATCAACACAGATGTGTTTTTACATCACTTTTAAATTTTTCATAAAAATCGAATTGTGTTTTTACATCACTTTTAAATTTTTCATAGAAATCCAATTTTTGCTCGTATCGTGCGCATAGAGCAGCTAGCAAGGTAGCATTACTCAGAAAAAGTCGGAAATCAACACAGATGTGTTTTTCCATCATTTTTAAATTTTTCATAACAATCGAATTGTGTTTTTACATCACTTTTAAATTTTTCAAAGAAATCCAATTTTTGCTCGTATCGTGCGCATAGAGCAGCTAGCAAGGTAGCATTACTCAGGAAAAGTCGGAAATCAACACAGATGTGTTTTTACATCACTTTTAATTTTTTCATAAAAATCGAATTGCGTTTTTACATCACTTTTAAATTTTTCATAGAAATCCAATTTTTGTTCGTATCGGGCGCATAGAGCAGCTAGCAAGGTAGCATTACTCAGGAAAAGTCGGAAATCAACACAGATGTGTTTTTACATCACTTTTAAATTTTTCATAAAAATCGAATTGTGTTTTTACATCACTTTAAATTTTTCAAAGAAATCCAATTTTTGCTCGTATCGTGCGCATAGAGCAGCTAGCAAGGTAGCATTACTCAGAAAAAGTCGGAAATCAACACAGATGTGTTTTTACATCACTTTTACATTTTTCATAAAAATCGAATTGTGTTTTTACATCACTTTTAAATTTTTCAAAGAAATCCAATTTTTGCTCGTATTGTGCGCATAGAGCAGCTAGCAAGGTAGCATTACTCAGAAAAAGTCGGAAATCAACATAAATGTGTTTTTACATCACTTTTAAATTTTCATAAAAATCGAATTGTGTTTTTACATCACTTTTAAATTTTTCAAAGAAATCCAATTTTTGCTCGTATCGTGCGCATAGAGCAGCTAGCAAGGTAGCATTACTCAGGAAAAGTCGGAAATCAACACAGATGTGTTTTTACATCACTTTTAAATTTTTCATAAAAATCGAATTGTGTTTTTACATCACTTTTAAATTTTCAAAAGAAATCCAATTTTCCTCGTATCGTGCACATAGAGCAGCTAGCATGGTAGCATTACTCAGGAAAAGTCGGAAATCAACACAGATGTGTTTTTACATCACTTTTAAATTTTTCATAAAAATCGAATTGTGTTTTTACATCACTTTTAAATTTTTCATAGAAATCCAATTTTTGCTCGTATCGGGCGCATAGAGCAGCTAGCAAGGTAGCATTACTCAGAAAAAGTCGGAAATCAACACAGATGTGTTTTTCCATCATTTTTAAATTTTTCATAACAATCGAATTGTGTTTTTACATCACTTTTAAATTTTTCAAAGAAATCCAATTTTTGCTCGTATCGTGCGCATAGAGCAGCTAGCAAGGTAGCATTACTCAGGAAAAGTCGGAAATCAACACAGATGTGTTTTTACATCACTTTTAAATTTTTCATAAAAATCGAATTGTGTTTTTACATCACTTTTAAATTTTTCATAGAAATCCAATTTTTGCTCGTATCGTGCGCATAGAGCAGCTAGCAAGGTAGCATTACTCAGAAAAAGTCGGAAATCAACACAGATGTGTTTTTCCATCATTTTTAAATTTTTCATAACAATCGAATTGTGTTTTTACATCACTTTTAAATTTTTCAAATAAATCCAATTTTTGCTCGTATCGTGCGCATAGAGCAGCTAGCAAGGTAGCATTACTCAGGAAAAGTCGGAAATCAACACAGATGTGTTTTTACATCACTTTTAATTTTTTCATAAAAATCGAATTGCGTTTTTACATCACTTTTAAATTTTTCATAGAAATCCAATTTTTGTTCGTATCGGGCGCATAGAGCAGCTAGCAAGGTAGCATTACTCAGGAAAAGTCGGAAATCAACACAGATGTGTTTTTACATCACTTTTAAATTTTTCAAAGAAATCCAATTTTTGCTCGTATCGTGCGCATAGAGCAGCTAGCAAGGTAGCATTACTCAGGAAAAGTCGGAAATCAACACAGATGTGTTTTTACATCACTTTTAATTTTTTCATAAAAATCGAATTGCGTTTTTACATCACTTTTAAATTTTTCATAGAAATCCAATTTTTGTTCGTATCGGGCGCATAGAGCAGCTAGCAAGGTAGCATTACTCAGGAAAAGTCGGAAATCAACACAGATGTGTTTTTACATCACTTTTAAATTTTTCATAAAAATCGAATTGTGTTTTTACATCACTTTAAATTTTTCAAAGAAATCCAATTTTTGCTCGTATCGTGCGCATAGAGCAGCTAGCAAGGTAGCATTACTCAGAAAAAGTCGGAAATCAACACAGATGTGTTTTTACATCACTTTTACATTTTTCATAAAAATCGAATTGTGTTTTTACATCACTTTTAAATTTTTCAACGAAATCCAATTTTTGCTCGTATTGTGCGCATAGAGCAGCTAGCAAGGTAGCATTACTCAGAAAAAGTCGGAAATCAACATAAATGTGTTTTTACATCACTTTTAAATTTTTCAAAGAAATCCAATTTTTGCTCGTATCGTGCGCATAGAGCAGCTAGCAAGGTAGCATTACTCAGAAAAAGTCGGAAATCAACACAGATGTGTTTTTACATCACTTTTAAATTTTCATAAAAATCGAATTGTGTTTTTACATCACTTTTAAATTTTTCAAAGAAATCCAATTTTTGCTCGTATCGTGCGCATAGAGCAGCTAGCAAGGTAGCATTACTCAGGAAAAGTCGAAAATCAACACAGATGTGTTTTTACATCACTTTTAAATTTTTCATAAAAATCGAATTGTGTTTTTACATCACTTTTAAATTTTTCAAAGAAATCCAATTTTTGCTCGTATCGTGCGCATAGAGCAGCTAGCAAGGTAGCATTACTCAGAAAAAGTCGGAAATCAACACAGATGTGTTTTTACATCACTTTTAAATTTTTCATAAAAATCGAATTGTGTTTTTACATCACTTTTAAATTTTTCAAAGAATTGCTCGTATTGTGCGCATAAAGTAGCTAGCAAGGTAGCATTACTCAGAAAAAGTCGGAAATCAACATAGATGTGTTTTTACATCACTTTTAAATTTTTCATAGAAATCCAATTTTTGCTCGTATTGTGCGCATAAAGTAGCTAGAAAGGTAGCATTACTCAGAAAAAGTCGGAAATCAACATAGATGTGTTTTTACATCACTTTTAAATTTTTCATAGAAATCCAATTTTTGCTCGTATCGGGCGCATAGAGCAGCTAGCAAGGTAGCATTACTCAGGAAAAGTCGGAAATCAACACAGATGTGTTTTTACATCACTTTTAATTTTTTCATAAAAATCGAATTGCGTTTTTACATCACTTTTAAATTTTTCATAGAAATCCAATTTTTGTTCGTATCGGGCGCATAGAGCAGCTAGCATGGTAGCATTACTCAGGAAAAGTCGGAAATCAACACAGATGTGTTTTTACATCACTTTTAAATTTTTCATAAAAATCGAATTGTGTTTTTACATCACTTTTAAATTTTTCATAGAAATCCAATTTTTGCTCGTATCGTGCGCATAGAGCAGCTAGCAAGGTAGCATTACTCAGAAAAAGTCGGAAATCAACATAGATGTGTTTTTACATCACTTTTAAATTTTTCATAGAAATCCAATTTTTGCTCGTATTGTGCGCATAAAGTAGCTAGAAAGGTAGCATTACTCAGAAAAAGTCGGAAATCAACATAGATGTGTTTTTACATCACTTTTAAATTTTTCATAGAAATCCAATTTTTGCTCGTATCGGGCGCATAGAGCAGCTAGCAAGGTAGCATTACTCAGGAAAAGTCGGAAATCAACATAGATGTGTTTTTACATATCTTTTAAATTTTTCATAGAAATCCAATTTTTGCTCGTATCGGGCGCATAGAGCAGCTAGCAAGGTAGCATTACTCAGGAAAAGTCGGAAATCAACACAGATGTGTTTTTACATCACTTTTAATTTTTTCATAAAAATCGAATTGCGTTTTTACATCACTTTTAAATTTTTCATAGAAATCCAATTTTTGTTCGTATCGGGCGCATAGAGCAGCTAGCAAGGTAGCATTACTCAGGAAAAGTCGGAAATCAACACAGATGTGTTTTTACATCACTTTTAAATTTTTCATAAAAATCGAATTGTGTTTTTACATCACTTTTAAATTTTCAAAAGAAATCCAATTTTTGCTCGTATCGTGCACATAGAGCAGCTAGCATGGTAGCATTACTCAGGAAAAGTCGGAAATCAACACAGATGTGTTTTTACATCACTTTTAAATTTTTCATAAAAATCGAATTGTGTTTTTACATCACTTTTAAATTTTTCATAGAAATCCAATTTTTGCTCGTATCGGGCGCATAGAGCAGCTAGCAAGGTAGCATTACTCAGAAAAAGTCGGAAATCAACACAGATGTGTTTTTCCATCATTTTTAAATTTTTCATAACAATCGAATTGTGTTTTTACATCACTTTTAAATTTTTCAAAGAAATCCAATTTTTGCTCGTATCGTGCGCATAGAGCAGCTAGCAAGGTAGCATTACTCAGGAAAAGTCGGAAATCAACACAGATGTGTTTTTACATCACTTTTAAATTTTTCATAAAAATCGAATTGTGTTTTTACATCACTTTTAAATTTTTCATAGAAATCCAATTTTTGCTCGTATCGTGCGCATAGAGCAGCTAGCAAGGTAGCATTACTCAGAAAAAGTCGGAAATCAACACAGATGTGTTTTTACATCACTTTTAAATTTTTCATAAAAATCGAATTGTGTTTTTACATCACTTTTAAATTTTCAAAAGAAATCCAATTTTTGCTCGTATCGTGCACATAGAGCAGCTAGCATGGTAGCATTACTCAGGAAAAGTCGGAAATCAACACAGATGTGTTTTTACATCACTTTTAATTTTTTCATAAAAATCGAATTGCGTTTTTACATCACTTTTAAATTTTTCATAGAAATCCAATTTTTGTTCGTATCGGGCGCATAGAGCAGCTAGCAAGGTAGCATTACTCAGGAAAAGTCGGAAATCAACACAGATGTGTTTTTACATCACTTTTAAATTTTTCATAAAAATCGAATTGTGTTTTTACATCACTTTTAAATTTTCAAAAGAAATCCAATTTTTGCTCGTATCGTGCACATAGAGCAGCTAGCATGGTAGCATTACTCAGGAAAAGTCGGAAATCAACACAGATGTGTTTTTACATCACTTTTAAATTTTTCATAAAAATCGAATTGTGTTTTTACATCACTTTTAAATTTTTCATAGAAATCCAATTTTTGCTCGTATCGGGCGCATAGAGCAGCTAGCAAGGTAGCATTACTCAGAAAAAGTCGGAAATCAACACAGATGTGTTTTTCCATCATTTTTAAATTTTTCATAACAATCGAATTGTGTTTTTACATCACTTTTAAATTTTTCAAAGAAATCCAATTTTTGCTCGTATCGTGCGCATAGAGCAGCTAGCAAGGTAGCATTACTCAGGAAAAGTCGGAAATCAACACAGATGTGTTTTTACATCACTTTTAAATTTTTCATAAAAATCGAATTGTGTTTTTACATCACTTTTAAATTTTTCATAGAAATCCAATTTTTGCTCGTATCGTGCGCATAGAGCAGCTAGCAAGGTAGCATTACTCAGAAAAAGTCGGAAATCAACACAGATGTGTTTTTACATCACTTTTAAATTTTTCATAAAAATCGAATTGTGTTTTTACATCACTTTTAAATTTTCAAAAGAAATCCAATTTTTGCTCGTATCGTGCACATAGAGCAGCTAGCATGGTAGCATTACTCAGGAAAAGTCGGAAATCAACACAGATGTGTTTTTACATCACTTTTAAATTTTTCATAAAAATCGAATTGTGTTTTTACATCACTTTTAAATTTTTCATAGAAATCCAATTTTTGCTCGTATCGGGCGCATAGAGCAGCTAGCAAGGTAGCATTACTCAGAAAAAGTCGGAAATCAACACAGATGTGTTTTTCCATCATTTTTAAATTTTTCATAACAATCGAATTGTG
This sequence comes from Ophiura sarsii, assembly GCA_035610835.1. Classification (NCBI taxonomy): domain Eukaryota; kingdom Metazoa; phylum Echinodermata; class Ophiuroidea; order Amphilepidida; family Ophiuridae; genus Ophiura; species Ophiura sarsii. Next base: position 69,945,149 of record CM069454.1, read on the forward strand.
TTTTTACATCACTTTTAAATTTTTCAAAGAAATCCAATTTTTGCTCGTATCGTGCGCATAGAGCAGCTAGCAAGGTAGCATTACTCAGGAAAAGTCGGAAATCAACACAGATGTGTTTTTACATGACTTTTAAATTTTTCATAAAAATCGAATTGTGTTTTTACATCACTTTTAAATTTTTCATAGAAATCCAATTTTTGCTCGTATCGTGCGCATAGAGCAGCTAGCAAGGTAGCATTACTCAGAAAAAGTCGGAAATCAACACAGATGTGTTTTTCCATCATTTTTAAATTTTTCATAACAATCGAATTGTGTTTTTACATCACTTTTAAATTTTTCAAAGAAATCCAATTTTTGCTCGTATCGTGCGCATAGAGCAGCTAGCAAGGTAGCATTACTCAGAAAAAGTCGGAAATCAACATAAATGTGTTTTTACATCACTTTTAAATTTTTCAAAGAAATCCAATTTTTGCTCGTATCGTGCGCATAGAGCAGCTAGCAAGGTAGCATTACTCAGGAAAAGTCGAAAATCAACACAGATGTGTTTTTACATCACTTTTAAATTTTTCATAAAAATCGAATTGTGTTTTTACATCACTTTTAAATTTTTCAAAGAAATCCAATTTTTGCTCGTATCGTGCGCATAGAGCAGCTAGCAAGGTAGCATTACTCAGAAAAAGTCGGAAATCAACACAGATGTGTTTTTACATCACTTTTACATTTTTCATAAAAATCGAATTGTGTTTTTACATCACTTTTAAATTTTTCAAAGAAATCCAATTTTTGCTCGTATCGTGCGCATAGAGCAACTAGCAAGGTAGCATTACTCAGGAAAAGTCGAAAATCAACACAGATGTGTTTTTACATCACTTTTAAATTTTTCAAAGAAATCCAATTTTTGCTCGTATTGTGCGCATAGAGCAGCTAGCAAGGTAGCATTACTCAGAAAAAGTCGGAAATCAACATAAATGTGTTTTTACATCACTTTTAAATTTTTCAAAGAAATCCAATTTTTGCTCGTATTGTGCGCATAGAGCAGCTAGCAAGGTAGCATTACTCAGAAAAAGTCGGAAATCAACATCACTTTTAAATTTTTCAAAGAAATCCAATTTTTGCTCGTATTGTGCGCATAGAGCAGCTAGCAAGGTAGCATTACTCAGAAAAAGTCGGAAATCAACATAGATGTGTTTTTACATCACTTTTAAATTTTTCAAAGAAATCCAATTTTTGCTCGTATCGTGCGCATAGAGCAGCTAGCAAGGTAGCATTACTCAGGAAAAGTCGAAAATCAACACAGATGTGTTTTTACATCACTTTTAAATTTTTCAAAGAAATCCAATTTTTGCTCGTATCGTGCGCATAGAGCAGCTAGCAAGGTAGCATTACTCAGAAAAAGTCGGAAATCAACATAAATGTGTTTTTACATCACTTTTAAATTTTTCAAAGAAATCCAATTTTTGCTCGTATCGTGCGCATAGAGCAGCTAGCAAGGTAGCATTACTCAGGAAAAGTCGAAAATCAACACAGATGTGTTTTTACATCACTTTTAAATTTTTCAAAGAAATCCAATTTTTGCTCGTATTGTGCGCATAGAGCAGCTAGCAAGGTAGCATTACTCAGAAAAAGTCGGAAATCAACATAAATGTGTTTTTACATCACTTTTAAATTTTTCAAAGAAATCCAATTTTTGCTCGTATCGTGCGCATAGAGCAGCTAGCAAGGTAGCATTACTCAGGAAAAGTCGAAAATCAACACAGATGTGTTTTTACATCACTTTTAAATTTTTCAAAGAAATCCAATTTTTGCTCGTATTGTGCGCATAGAGCAGCTAGCAAGGTAGCATTACTCAGAAAAAGTCGAAAATCAACACAGATGTGTTTTTACATCACTTTTAAATTTTTCAAAGAAATCCAATTTTTGCTCGTATCGTGCGCATAGAGCAGCTAGCAAGGTAGCATTACTCAGAAAAAGTCGGAAATCAACATAAATGTGTTTTTACATCACTTTTAAATTTTTCAAAGAAATCCAATTTTTGCTCGTATCGTGCGCATAGAGCAGCTAGCAAGGTAGCATTACTCAGAAAAAGTCGGAAATCAACATAAATGTGTTTTTACATCACTTTTAAATTTTTCAAAGAAATCCAATTTTTGCTCGTATCGTGCGCATAGAGCAGCTAGCAAGGTAGCATTACTCAGAAAAAGTCGGAAATCAACATAAATGTGTTTTTACATCACTTTTAAATTTTTCAAAGAAATCCAATTTTTGCTCGTATCGTGCGCATAGAGCAGCTAGCAAGGTAGCATTACTCAGAAAAAGTCGGAAATCAACACAGATGTGTTTTTACATCACTTTTAAATTTTTCATAAAAATCGAATTGTGTTTTTACATCACTTTTAAATTTTTCAAAGAAATCCAATTTTTGCTCGTATCGTGCGCATAGAGCAGCTAGCAAGGTAGCATTACTCAGGAAAAGTCGAAAATCAACACAGATGTGTTTTTACATCACTTTTAAATTTTTCAAAGAAATCCAATTTTTGCTCGTATTGTGCGCATAGAGCAGCTAGCAAGGTAGCATTACTCAGAAAAAGTCGGAAATCAACATAAATGTGTTTTTACATCACTTTTAAATTTTTCAAAGAAATCCAATTTTTGCTCGTATCGTGCGCATAGAGCAGCTAGCAAGGTAACATTACTCAGAAAAAGTCGGAAATCAACACAGATGTGTTTTTACATCACTTTTAAATTTTTCATAAAAATCGAATTGTGTTTTTACATCACTTTTAAATTTTTCAAAGAAATCCAATTTTTGCTCGTATCGTGCGCATAGAGCAGCTAGCAAGGTAGCATTACTCAGGAAAAGTCGAAAATCAACACAGATGTGTTTTTACATCACTTTTAAATTTTTCAAAGAAATCCAATTTTTGCTCGTATTGTGCGCATAGAGCAGCTAGCAAGGTAGCATTACTCAGAAAAAGTCGGAAATCAACATAAATGTGTTTTTACATCACTTTTAAATTTTTCAAAGAAATCCAATTTTTGCTCGTATCGTGCGCATAGAGCAGCTAGCAAGGTAGCATTACTCAGGAAAAGTCGAAAATCAACACAGATGTGTTTTTACATCACTTTTAAATTTTTCAAAGAAATCCAATTTTTGCTCGTATCGTGCGCATAGAGCAGCTAGCAAGGTAGCATTACTCAGAAAAAGTCGGAAATCAACATAAATGTGTTTTTACATCACTTTTAAATTTTTCAAAGAAATCCAATTTTTGCTCGTATCGTGCGCATAGAGCAGCTAGCAAGGTAGCATTACTCAGGAAAAGTCGAAAATCAACACAGATGTGTTTTTACATCACTTTTAAATTTTTCAAAGAAATCCAATTTTTGCTCGTATTGTGCGCATAGAGCAGCTAGCAAGGTAGCATTACTCAGAAAAAGTCGGAAATCAACATAAATGTGTTTTTACATCACTTTTAAATTTTTCAAAGAAATCCAATTTTTGCTCGTATCGTGCGCATAGAGCAGCTAGCAAGGTAGCATTACTCAGGAAAAGTCGAAAATCAACACAGATGTGTTTTTACATCACTTTTAAATTTTTCAAAGAAATCCAATTTTTGCTCGTATCGTGCGCATAGAGCAGCTAGCAAGGTAGCATTACTCAGAAAAAGTCGGAAATCAACATAAATGTGTTTTTACATCACTTTTAAATTTTTCAAAGAAATCCAATTTTTGCTCGTATCGTGCGCATAGAGCAGCTAGCAAGGTAGCATTACTCAGGAAAAGTCGAAAATCAACACAGATGTGTTTTTACATCACTTTTAAATTTTTCAAAGAAATCCAATTTTTGCTCGTATTGTGCGCATAGAGCAGCTAGCAAGGTAGCATTACTCAGAAAAAGTCGGAAATCAACATAAATGTGTTTTTACATCACTTTTAAATTTTTCAAAGAAATCCAATTTTTGCTCGTATCGTGCGCATAGAGCAGCTAGCAAGGTAGCATTACTCAGGAAAAGTCGAAAATCAACACAGATGTGTTTTTACATCACTTTTAAATTTTTCAAAGAAATCCAATTTTTGCTCGTATTGTGCGCATAGAGCAGCTAGCAAGGTAGCATTACTCAGAAAAAGTCGAAAATCAACACAGATGTGTTTTTACATCACTTTTAAATTTTTCAAAGAAATCCAATTTTTGCTCGTATCGTGCGCATAGAGCAGCTAGCAAGGTAGCATTACTCAGAAAAAGTCGGAAATCAACATAAATGTGTTTTTACATCACTTTTAAATTTTTCAAAGAAATCCAATTTTTGCTCGTATCGTGCGCATAGAGCAGCTAGCAAGGTAGCATTACTCAGAAAAAGTCGGAAATCAACATAAATGTGTTTTTACATCACTTTTAAATTTTTCAAAGAAATCCAATTTTTGCTCGTATCGTGCGCATAGAGCAGCTAGCAAGGTAGCATTACTCAGAAAAAGTCGGAAATCAACATAAATGTGTTTTTACATCACTTTTAAATTTTTCAAAGAAATCCAATTTTTGCTCGTATCGTGCGCATAGAGCAGCTAGCAAGGTAGCATTACTCAGAAAAAGTCGGAAATCAACACAGATGTGTTTTTACATCACTTTTAAATTTTTCATAAAAATCGAATTGTGTTTTTACATCACTTTTAAATTTTTCAAAGAAATCCAATTTTTGCTCGTATCGTGCGCATAGAGCAGCTAGCAAGGTAGCATTACTCAGGAAAAGTCGAAAATCAACACAGATGTGTTTTTACATCACTTTTAAATTTTTCAAAGAAATCCAATTTTTGCTCGTATTGTGCGCATAGAGCAGCTAGCAAGGTAGCATTACTCAGAAAAAGTCGGAAATCAACATAAATGTGTTTTTACATCACTTTTAAATTTTTCAAAGAAATCCAATTTTTGCTCGTATCGTGCGCATAGAGCAGCTAGCAAGGTAACATTACTCAGAAAAAGTCGGAAATCAACACAGATGTGTTTTTACATCACTTTTAAATTTTTCATAAAAATCGAATTGTGTTTTTACATCACTTTTAAATTTTTCAAAGAAATCCAATTTTTGCTCGTATCGTGCGCATAGAGCAGCTAGCAAGGTAGCATTACTCAGGAAAAGTCGAAAATCAACACAGATGTGTTTTTACATCACTTTTAAATTTTTCAAAGAAATCCAATTTTTGCTCGTATTGTGCGCATAGAGCAGCTAGCAAGGTAGCATTACTCAGAAAAAGTCGGAAATCAACATAAATGTGTTTTTACATCACTTTTAAATTTTTCAAAGAAATCCAATTTTTGCTCGTATCGTGCGCATAGAGCAGCTAGCAAGGTAGCATTACTCAGGAAAAGTCGAAAATCAACACAGATGTGTTTTTACATCACTTTTAAATTTTTCAAAGAAATCCAATTTTTGCTCGTATCGTGCGCATAGAGCAGCTAGCAAGGTAGCATTACTCAGAAAAAGTCGGAAATCAACATAAATGTGTTTTTACATCACTTTTAAATTTTTCAAAGAAATCCAATTTTTGCTCGTATCGTGCGCATAGAGCAGCTAGCAAGGTAGCATTACTCAGGAAAAGTCGAAAATCAACACAGATGTGTTTTTACATCACTTTTAAATTTTTCAAAGAAATCCAATTTTTGCTCGTATTGTGCGCATAGAGCAGCTAGCAAGGTAGCATTACTCAGAAAAAGTCGGAAATCAACATAAATGTGTTTTTACATCACTTTTAAATTTTTCAAAGAAATCCAATTTTTGCTCGTATCGTGCGCATAGAGCAGCTAGCAAGGTAGCATTACTCAGGAAAAGTCGAAAATCAACACAGATGTGTTTTTACATCACTTTTAAATTTTTCAAAGAAATCCAATTTTTGCTCGTATCGTGCGCATAGAGCAGCTAGCAAGGTAGCATTACTCAGAAAAAGTCGGAAATCAACATAAATGTGTTTTTACATCACTTTTAAATTTTTCAAAGAAATCCAATTTTTGCTCGTATCGTGCGCATAGAGCAGCTAGCAAGGTAGCATTACTCAGGAAAAGTCGAAAATCAACACAGATGTGTTTTTACATCACTTTTAAATTTTTCAAAGAAATCCAATTTTTGCTCGTATTGTGCGCATAGAGCAGCTAGCAAGGTAGCATTACTCAGAAAAAGTCGGAAATCAACATAAATGTGTTTTTACATCACTTTTAAATTTTTCAAAGAAATCCAATTTTTGCTCGTATCGTGCGCATAGAGCAGCTAGCAAGGTAGCATTACTCAGGAAAAGTCGAAAATCAAAACAGATGTGTTTTTACATCACTTTTAAATTTTTCAAAGAAATCCAATTTTTGCTCGTATCGTGCGCATAGAGCAGCTAGCAAGGTAGCATTACTCAGGAAAAGTCGAAAATCAACACAGATGTGTTTTTACATCACTTTTAAATTTTTCAAAGAAATCCAATTTTTGCTCGTATTGTGCGCATAGAGCAGCTAGCAAGGTAGCATTACTCAGAAAAAGTCGGAAATCAACATAAATGTGTTTTTACATCACTTTTAAATTTTTCAAAGAAATCCAATTTTTGCTCGTATCGTGCGCATAGAGCAGCTAGCAAGGTAGCATTACTCAGGAAAAGTCGAAAATCAACACAGATGTGTTTTTACATCACTTTTAAATTTTTCAAAGAAATCCAATTTTTGCTCGTATCGTGCGCATAGAGCAGCTAGCAAGGTAGCATTACTCAGAAAAAGTCGGAAATCAACATAAATGTGTTTTTACATCACTTTTAAATTTTTCAAAGAAATCCAATTTTTGCTCGTATCGTGCGCATAGAGCAGCTAGCAAGGTAGCATTACTCAGGAAAAGTCGAAAATCAACACAGATGTGTTTTTACATCACTTTTAAATTTTTCAAAGAAATCCAATTTTTGCTCGTATTGTGCGCATAGAGCAGCTAGCAAGGTAGCATTACTCAGAAAAAGTCGGAAATCAACATAAATGTGTTTTTACATCACTTTTAAATTTTTCAAAGAAATCCAATTTTTGCTCGTATCGTGCGCATAGAGCAGCTAGCAAGGTAGCATTACTCAGGAAAAGTCGAAAATCAACACAGATGTGTTTTTACATCACTTTTAAATTTTTCAAAGAAATCCAATTTTTGCTCGTATTGTGCGCATAGAGCAGCTAGCAAGGTAGCATTACTCAGAAAAAGTCGAAAATCAACACAGATGTGTTTTTACATCACTTTTAAATTTTTCAAAGAAATCCAATTTTTGCTCGTATCGTGCGCATAGAGCAGCTAGCAAGGTAGCATTACTCAGAAAAAGTCGGAAATCAACATAAATGTGTTTTTACATCACTTTTAAATTTTTCAAAGAAATCCAATTTTTGCTCGTATTGTGCGCATAGAGCAGCTAGCAAGGTAGCATTACTCAGAAAAAGTCGGAAATCAACATAAATGTGTTTTTACATCACTTTTAAATTTTTCAAAGAAATCCAATTTTTGCTCGTATCGTGCGCATAGAGCAGCTAGCAAGGTAGCATTACTCAGAAAAAGTCGAAAATCAACACAGATGTGTTTTTACATCACTTTTAAATTTTTCAAAGAAATCCAATTTTTGCTCGTATCGTGCGCATAGAGCAGCTAGCAAGGTAGCATTACTCAGAAAAAGTCGGAAATCAACATAAATGTGTTTTTACATCACTTTTAAATTTTTCAAAGAAATCCAATTTTTGCTCGTATCGTGCGCATAGAGCAGCTAGCAAGGTAGCATTACTCAGAAAAAGTCGGAAATCAACATAAATGTGTTTTTACATCACTTTTAAATTTTTCAAAGAAATCCAATTTTTGCTCGTATCGTGCGCATAGAGCAGCTAGCAAGGTAGCATTACTCAGAAAAAATCGGAAATCAACATAAATGTGTTTTTACATCACTTTTAAATTTTTCAAAGAAATCCAATTTTTGCTCGTATCGTGCGCATAGAGCAGCTAGCAAGGTAGCATTACTCAGAAAAAGTCGGAAATCAACACAGATGTGTTTTTACATCACTTTTAAATTTTTCATAAAAATCGAATTGTGTTTTTACATCACTTTTAAATTTTTCAAAGAAATCCAATTTTTGCTCGTATCGTGCGCATAGAGCAGCTAGCAAGGTAGCATTACTCAGGAAAAGTCGAAAATCAACACAGATGTGTTTTTACATCACTTTTAAATTTTTCAAAGAAATCCAATTTTTGCTCGTATTGTGCGCATAGAGCAGCTAGCAAGGTAGCATTACTCAGAAAAAGTCGGAAATCAACATAAATGTGTTTTTACATCACTTTTAAATTTTTCAAAGAAATCCAATTTTTGCTCGTATCGTGCGCATAGAGCAGCTAGCAAGGTAGCATTACTCAGAAAAAGTCGGAAATCAACACAGATGTGTTTTTACATCACTTTTAAATTTTTCATAAAAATCGAATTGTGTTTTTACATCACTTTTAAATTTTTCAAAGAAATCCAATTTTTGCTCGTATCGTGCGCATAGAGCAGCTAGCAAGGTAGCATTACTCAGGAAAAGTCGAAAATCAACACAGATGTGTTTTTACATCACTTTTAAATTTTTCATAAAAATCGAATTGTGTTTTTACATCACTTTTAAATTTTTCAAAGAAATCCAATTTTTGCTCGTATCGTGCGCATAGAGCAGCTAGCAAGGTAGCATTACTCAGAAAAAGTCGAAAATCAACACAGATGTGTTTTTACATCACTTTTAAATTTTTCAAAGAAATCCAATTTTTGCTCGTATCGTGCGCATAGAGCAGCTAGCAAGGTAGCATTACTCAGAAAAAGTCGGAAATCAACATAAATGTGTTTTTACATCACTTTTAAATTTTTCAAAGAAATCCAATTTTTGCTCGTATCGTGCGCATAGAGCAGCTAGCAAGGTAGCATTACTCAGAAAAAGTCGAAAATCAACACAGATGTGTTTTTACATCACTTTTAAATTTTTCAAAGAAATCCAATTTTTGCTCGTATCGTGCGCATAGAGCAGCTAGCAAGGTAGCATTACTCAGAAAAAGTCGGAAATCAACATAAATGTGTTTTTACATCACTTTTAAATTTTTCAAAGAAATCCAATTTTTGCTCGTATCGTGCGCATAGAGCAGCTAGCAAGGTAGCATTACTCAGAAAAAGTCGGAAATCAACATAAATGTGTTTTTACATCACTTTTAAATTTTTCAAAGAAATCCAATTTTTGCTCGTATCGTGCGCATAGAGCAGCTAGCAAGGTAGCATTACTCAGAAAAAATCGGAAATCAACATAAATGTGTTTTTACATCACTTTTAAATTTTTCAAAGAAATCCAATTTTTGCTCGTATCGTGCGCATAGAGCAGCTAGCAAGGTAGCATTACTCAGAAAAAGTCGGAAATCAACACAGATGTGTTTTTACATCACTTTTAAATTTTTCATAAAAATCGAATTGTGTTTTTACATCACTTTTAAATTTTTCAAAGAAATCCAATTTTTGCTCGTATCGTGCGCATAGAGCAGCTAGCAAGGTAGCATTACTCAGGAAAAGTCGAAAATCAACACAGATGTGTTTTTACATCACTTTTAAATTTTTCAAAGAAATCCAATTTTTGCTCGTATTGTGCGCATAGAGCAGCTAGCAAGGTAGCATTACTCAGAAAAAGTCGGAAATCAACATAAATGTGTTTTTACATCACTTTTAAATTTTTCAAAGAAATCCAATTTTTGCTCGTATCGTGCGCATAGAGCAGCTAGCAAGGTAGCATTACTCAGAAAAAGTCGGAAATCAACACAGATGTGTTTTTACATCACTTTTAAATTTTTCATAAAAATCGAATTGTGTTTTTACATCACTTTTAAATTTTTCAAAGAAATCCAATTTTTGCTCGTATCGTGCGCATAGAGCAGCTAGCAAGGTAGCATTACTCAGGAAAAGTCGAAAATCAACACAGATGTGTTTTTACATCACTTTTAAATTTTTCATAAAAATCGAATTGTGTTTTTACATCACTTTTAAATTTTTCAAAGAAATCCAATTTTTGCTCGTATTGTGCGCATAGAGCAGCTAGCAAGGTAGCATTACTCAGAAAAAGTCGGAAATCAACATAAATGTGTTTTTACATCACTTTTAAATTTTTCAAAGAAATCCAATTTTTGCTCGTATCGTGCGCATAGAGCAGCTAGCAAGGTAGCATTACTCAGAAAAAGTCGAAAATCAACACAGATGTGTTTTTACATCACTTTTAAATTTTTCAAAGAAATCCAATTTTTGCTCGTATCGTGCGCATAGAGCAGCTAGCAAGGTAGCATTACTCAGAAAAAGTCGGAAATCAACATAAATGTGTTTTTACATCACTTTTAAATTTTTCAAAGAAATCCAATTTTTGCTCGTATCGTGCGCATAGAGCAGCTAGCAAGGTAGCATTACTCAGGAAAAGTCGAAAATCAACACAGATGTGTTTTTACATCACTTTTAAATTTTTCATAAAAATCGAATTGTGTTTTTACATCACTTTTAAATTTTTCAAAGAAATCCAATTTTTGCTCGTATTGTGCGCATAGAGCAGCTAGCAAGGTAGCATTACTCAGAAAAAGTCGGAAATCAACATAAATGTGTTTTTACATCACTTTTAAATTTTTCAAAGAAATCCAATTTTTGCTCGTATCGTGCGCATAGAGCAGCTAGCAAGGTAGCATTACTCAGAAAAAGTCGGAAATCAACACAGATGTGTTTTTACATCACTTTTAAATTTTTCATAAAAATCGAATTGTGTTTTTACATCACTTTTAAATTTTTCAAAGAAATCCAATTTTTGCTCGTATCGTGCGCATAGAGCAGCTAGCAAGGTAGCATTACTCAGGAAAAGTCGAAAATCAACACAGATGTGTTTTTACATCACTTTTAAATTTTTCATAAAAATCGAATTGTGTTTTTACATCACTTTTAAATTTTTCAAAGAAATCCAATTTTTGCTCGTATCGTGCGCATAGAGCAGCTAGCAAGGTAGCATTACTCAGAAAAAGTCGGAAATCAACACAGATGTGTTTTTACATCACTTTTACATTTTTCATAAAAATCGAATTGTGTTTTTACATCACTTTTAAATTTTTCAAAGAAATCCAATTTTTGCTCGTATCGTGCGCATAGAGCAGCTAGCAAGGTAGCATTACTCAGGAAAAGTCGAAAATCAACACAGATGTGTTTTTACATCACTTTTAAATTTTTCATAAAAATCGAATTGTGTTTTTACATCACTTTTAAATTTTTCAAAGAAATCCAATTTTTGCTCGTATCGTGCGCATAGAGCAGCTAGCAAGGTAGCATTACTTAGAAAAAGTCGGAAATCAACACAGATGTGTTTTTACATCACTTTTACATTTTTCATAAAAATCGAATTGTGTTTTTACATCACTTTTAAATTTTTCAAAGAAATCCAATTTTTGCTCGTATTGTGCGCATAGAGCAGCTAGCAAGGTAGCATTACTCAGAAAAAGTCGGAAATCAACATAAATGTGTTTTTACATCACTTTTAAATTTTTCAAAGAAATCCAATTTTTGCTCGTATCGTGCGCATAGAGCAGCTAGCAAGGTAGCATTACTCAGGAAAAGTCGAAAATCAACACAGATGTGTTTTTACATCACTTTTAAATTTTTCATAAAAATCGAATTGTGTTTTTACATCACTTTTAAATTTTTCAAAGAAATCCAATTTTTGCTCGTATTGTGCGCATAGAGCAGCTAGCAAGGTAGCATTACTCAGAAAAAGTCGGAAATCAACATAAATGTGTTTTTACATCACTTTTAAATTTTTCAAAGAAATCCAATTTTTGCTCGTATCGTGCGCATAGAGCAGCTAGCAAGGTAGCATTACTCAGGAAAAGTCGAAAATCAACACAGATGTGTTTTTACATCACTTTTAAATTTTTCATAAAAATCGAATTGTGTTTTTACATCACTTTTAAATTTTTCAAAGAAATCCAATTTTTGCTCGTATCGTGCGCATAGCGCAGCTAGCAAGGTAGCATTACTCAGAAAAAGTCGGAAATCAACACAGATGTGTTTTTACATCACTTTTACATTTTTCATAAAAATCGAATTGTGTTTTTACATCACTTTTAAATTTTTCAAAGAAATCCAATTTTTGCTCGTATCGTGCGCATAGAGCAGCTAGCAAGGTAGCATTACTCAGGAAAAGTCGAAAATCAACACAGATGTGTTTTTACATCACTTTTAAATTTTTCAAAGAAATCCAATTTTTGCTCGTATCGTGCGCATAGAGCAGCTAGCAAGGTAGCATTACTCAGGAAAAGTCGAAAATCAACACAGATGTGTTTTTACATCACTTTTAAATTTTTCAAAGAAATCCAATTTTTGCTCGTATTGTGCGCATAGAGCAGCTAGCAAGGTAGCATTACTCAGAAAAAGTCGGAAATCAACATAAATGTGTTTTTACATCACTTTTAAATTTTTCAAAGAAATCCAATTTTTGCTCGTATCGTGCGCTTAGAGCAGCTAGCAAGGTAGCATTACTCAGGAAAAGTCGAAAATCAACACAGATGTGTTTTTACATCACTTTTAAATTTTTCAAAGAAATCCAATTTTTGCTCGTATCGTGCGCATAGAGCAGCTAGCAAGGTAGCATTACTCAGAAAAAGTCGGAAATCAACATAAATGTGTTTTTACATCACTTTTAAATTTTTCAAAGAAATCCAATTTTTGCTCGTATCGTGCGCATAGAGCAGCTAGCAAGGTAGCATTACTCAGGAAAAGTCGAAAATCAACACAGATGTGTTTTTACATCACTTTTAAATTTTTCAAAGAAATCCAATTTTTGCTCGTATTGTGCGCATAGAGCAGCTAGCAAGGTAGCATTACTCAGAAAAAGTCGGAAATCAACATAAATGTGTTTTTACATCACTTTTAAATTTTTCAAAGAAATCCAATTTTTGCTCGTATCGTGCGCATAGAGCAGCTAGCAAGGTAGCATTACTCAGGAAAAGTCGAAAATCAACACAGATGTGTTTTTACATCACTTTTAAATTTTTCAAAGAAATCCAATTTTTGCTCGTATTGTGCGCATAGAGCAGCTAGCAAGGTAGCATTACTCAGAAAAAGTCGAAAATCAACATAAATGTGTTTTTACATCACTTTTAAATTTTTCAAAGAAATCCAATTTTTGCTCGTATCGTGCGCATAGAGCAGCTAGCAAGGTAGCATTACTCAGGAAAAGTCGAAAATCAACACAGATGTGTTTTTACATCACTTTTAAATTTTTCAAAGAAATCCAATTTTTGCTCGTATTGTGCGCATAGAGCAGCTAGCAAGGTAGCATTACTCAGAAAAAGTCGGAAATCAACATAAATGTGTTTTTACATCACTTTTAAATTTTTCAAAGAAATCCAATTTTTGCTCGTATCGTGCGCATAGAGCAGCTAGCAAGGTAGCATTACTCAGGAAAAGTCGAAAATCAACACAGATGTGTTTTTACATCACTTTTAAATTTTTCAAAGAAATCCAATTTTTGCTCGTATTGTGCGCATAGAGCAGCTAGCAAGGTAGCATTACTCAGAAAAAGTCGAAAATCAACACAGATATGTTTTTACATCACTTTTAAATTTTTCAAAGAAATCCAATTTTTGCTCGTATTGTGCGCATAGAGCAGCTAGCAAGGTAGCATTACTCAGAAAAAGTCGGAAATCAACATAAATGTGTTTTTACATCAATTTTAAATTTTTCAAAGAAATCCAATTTTTGCTCGTATCGTGCGCATAGAGCAGCTAGCAAGGTAGCATTACTCAGAAAAAGTCGGAAATCAACATAAATGTGTTTTTACATCACTTTTAAATTTTTCAAAGAAATCCAATTTTTGCTCGTATCGTGCGCATAGAGCAGCTAGCAAGGTAGCATTACTCAGAAAAAGTCGGAAATCAACATAAATGTGTTTTTACATCACTTTTAAATTTTTCAAAGAAATCCAATTTTTGCTCGTATCGTGCGCATAGAGCAGCTAGCAAGGTAGCATTACTCAGAAAAAATCGGAAATCAACATAAATGTGTTTTTACATCACTTTTAAATTTTTCAAAGAAATCCAATTTTTGCTCGTATCGTGCGCATAGAGCAGCTAGCAAGGTAGCATTACTCAGAAAAAGTCGGAAATCAACACAGATGTGTTTTTACATCACTTTTAAATTTTTCATAAAAATCGAATTGTGTTTTTACATCACTTTTAAATTTTTCAAAGAAATCCAATTTTTGCTCGTATCGTGCGCATAGAGCAGCTAGCAAGGTAGCATTACTCAGGAAAAGTCGAAAATCAACACAGATGTGTTTTTACATCACTTTTAAATTTTTCAAAGAAATCCAATTTTTGCTCGTATTGTGCGCATAGAGCAGCTAGCAAGGTAGCATTACTCAGAAAAAGTCGGAAATCAACACAGATGTGTTTTTACATCACTTTTAAATTTTTCATAAAAATCGAATTGTGTTTTTACATCACTTTTAAATTTTTCAAAGAAATCCAATTTTTGCTCGTATCGTGCGCATAGAGCAGCTAGCAAGGTAGCATTACTCAGGAAAAGTCGAAAATCAACACAGATGTGTTTTTACATCACTTTTAAATTTTTCATAAAAATCGAATTGTGTTTTTACATCACTTTTAAATTTTTCAAAGAAATCCAATTTTTGCTCGTATTGTGCGCATAGAGCAGCTAGCAAGGTAGCATTACTCAGAAAAAGTCGGAAATCAACATAAATGTGTTTTTACATCACTTTTAAATTTTTCAAAGAAATCCAATTTTTGCTCGTATCGTGCGCATAGAGCAGCTAGCAAGGTAGCATTACTCAGAAAAAGTCGAAAATCAACACAGATGTGTTTTTACATCACTTTTAAATTTTTCAAAGAAATCCAATTTTTGCTCGTATCGTGCGCATAGAGCAGCTAGCAAGGTAGCATTACTCAGAAAAAGTCGGAAATCAACATAAATGTGTTTTTACATCACTTTTAAATTTTTCAAAGAAATCCAATTTTTGCTCGTATCGTGCGCATAGAGCAGCTAGCAAGGTAGCATTACTCAGGAAAAGTCGAAAATCAACACAGATGTGTTTTTACATCACTTTTAAATTTTTCATAAAAATCGAATTGTGTTTTTACATCACTTTTAAATTTTTCAAAGAAATCCAATTTTTGCTCGTATTGTGCGCATAGAGCAGCTAGCAAGGTAGCATTACTCAGAAAAAGTCGGAAATCAACATAAATGTGTTTTTACATCACTTTTAAATTTTTCAAAGAAATCCAATTTTTGCTCGTATCGTGCGCATAGAGCAGCTAGCAAGGTAGCATTACTCAGAAAAAGTCGGAAATCAACACAGATGTGTTTTTACATCACTTTTAAATTTTTCATAAAAATCGAATTGTGTTTTTACATCACTTTTAAATTTTTCAAAGAAATCCAATTTTTGCTCGTATCGTGCGCATAGAGCAGCTAGCAAGGTAGCATTACTCAGGAAAAGTCGAAAATCAACACAGATGTGTTTTTACATCACTTTTAAATTTTTCATAAAAATCGAATTGTGTTTTTACATCACTTTTAAATTTTTCAAAGAAATCCAATTTTTGCTCGTATCGTGCGCATAGAGCAGCTAGCAAGGTAGCATTACTCAGAAAAAGTCGGAAATCAACACAGATGTGTTTTTACATCACTTTTACATTTTTCATAAAAATCGAATTGTGTTTTTACATCACTTTTAAATTTTTCAAAGAAATCCAATTTTTGCTCGTATCGTGCGCATAGAGCAGCTAGCAAGGTAGCATTACTCAGGAAAAGTCGAAAATCAACACAGATGTGTTTTTACATCACTTTTAAATTTTTCATAAAAATCGAATTGTGTTTTTACATCACTTTTAAATTTTTCAAAGAAATCCAATTTTTGCTCGTATCGTGCGCATAGAGCAGCTAGCAAGGTAGCATTACTCAGAAAAAGTCGGAAATCAACACAGATGTGTTTTTACATCACTTTTACATTTTTCATAAAAATCGAATTGTGTTTTTACATCACTTTTAAATTTTTCAAAGAAATCCAATTTTTGCTCGTATTGTGCGCATAGAGCAGCTAGCAAGGTAGCATTACTCAGAAAAAGTCGGAAATCAACATAAATGTGTTTTTACATCACTTTTAAATTTTTCAAAGAAATCCAATTTTTGCTCGTATCGTGCGCATAGAGCAGCTAGCAAGGTAGCATTACTCAGGAAAAGTCGAAAATCAACACAGATGTGTTTTTACATCACTTTTAAATTTTTCATAAAAATCGAATTGTGTTTTTACATCACTTTTAAATTTTTCAAAGAAATCCAATTTTTGCTCGTATTGTGCGCATAGAGCAGCTAGCAAGGTAGCATTACTCAGAAAAAGTCGGAAATCAACATAAATGTGTTTTTACATCACTTTTAAATTTTTCAAAGAAATCCAATTTTTGCTCGTATCGTGCGCATAGAGCAGCTAGCAAGGTAGCATTACTCAGGAAAAGTCGAAAATCAACACAGATGTGTTTTTACATCACTTTTAAATTTTTCATAAAAATCGAATTGTGTTTTTACATCACTTTTAAATTTTTCAAAGAAATCCAATTTTTGCTCGTATCGTGCGCATAGCGCAGCTAGCAAGGTAGCATTACTCAGAAAAAGTCGGAAATCAACACAGATGTGTTTTTACATCACTTTTACATTTTTCATAAAAATCGAATTGTGTTTTTACATCACTTTTAAATTTTTCAAAGAAATCCAATTTTTGCTCGTATCGTGCGCATAGAGCAGCTAGCAAGGTAGCATTACTCAGGAAAAGTCGAAAATCAACACAGATGTGTTTTTACATCACTTTTAAATTTTTCAAAGAAATCCAATTTTTGCTCGTATCGTGCGCATAGAGCAGCTAGCAAGGTAGCATTACTCAGGAAAAGTCGAAAATCAACACAGATGTGTTTTTACATCACTTTTAAATTTTTCAAAGAAATCCAATTTTTGCTCGTATTGTGCGCATAGAGCAGCTAGCAAGGTAGCATTACTCAGAAAAAGTCGGAAATCAACATAAATGTGTTTTTACATCACTTTTAAATTTTTCAAAGAAATCAAATTTTTGCTCGTATCGTGCGCTTAGAGCAGCTAGCAAGGTAGCATTACTCAGGAAAAGTCGAAAATCAACACAGATGTGTTTTTACATCACTTTTAAATTTTTCAAAGAAATCCAATTTTTGCTCGTATCGTGCGCATAGAGCAGCTAGCAAGGTAGCATTACTCAGAAAAAGTCGGAAATCAACATAAATGTGTTTTTACATCACTTTTAAATTTTTCAAAGAAATCCAATTTTTGCTCGTATCGTGCGCATAGAGCAGCTAGCAAGGTAGCATTACTCAGGAAAAGTCGAAAATCAACACAGATGTGTTTTTACATCACTTTTAAATTTTTCAAAGAAATCCAATTTTTGCTCGTATTGTGCGCATAGAACAGCTAGCAAGGTAGCATTACTCAGAAAAAGTCGGAAATCAACATAAATGTGTTTTTACATCACTTTTAAATTTTTCAAAGAAATCCAATTTTTGCTCGTATCGTGCGCATAGAGCAGCTAGCAAGGTAGCATTACTCAGGAAAAGTCGAAAATCAACACAGATGTGTTTTTACATCACTTTTAAATTTTTCAAAGAAATCCAATTTTTGCTCGTATTGTGCGCATAGAGCAGCTAGCAAGGTAGCATTACTCAGAAAAAGTCGAAAATCAACATAAATGTGTTTTTACATCACTTTTAAATTTTTCAAAGAAATCCAATTTTTGCTCGTATCGTGCGCATAGAGCAGCTAGCAAGGTAGCATTACTCAGGAAAAGTCGAAAATCAACACAGATGTGTTTTTACATCACTTTTAAATTTTTCAAAGAAATCCAATTTTTGCTCGTATTGTGCGCATAGAGCAGCTAGCAAGGTAGCATTACTCAGAAAAAGTCGGAAATCAACATAAATGTGTTTTTACATCACTTTTAAATTTTTCAAAGAAATCCAATTTTTGCTCGTATCGTGCGCATAGAGCAGCTAGCAAGGTAGCATTACTCAGGAAAAGTCGAAAATCAACACAGATGTGTTTTTACATCACTTTTAAATTTTTCAAAGAAATCCAATTTTTGCTCGTATTGTGCGCATAGAGCAGCTAGCAAGGTAGCATTACTCAGAAAAAGTCGAAAATCAACACAGATATGTTTTTACATCACTTTTAAATTTTTCAAAGAAATCCAATTTTTGCTCGTATTGTGCGCATAGAGCAGCTAGCAAGGTAGCATTACTCAGAAAAAGTCGGAAATCAACATAAATGTGTTTTTACATCAATTTTAAATTTTTCAAAGAAATCCAATTTTTGCTCGTATCGTGCGCATAGAGCAGCTAGCAAGGTAGCATTACTCAGAAAAAGTCGGAAATCAACATAAATGTGTTTTTACATCACTTTTAAATTTTTCAAAGAAATCCAATTTTTGCTCGTATCGTACGCATAGAGCAGCTAGCAAGGTAGCATTACTCAGGAAAAGTCGAAAATCAACACAGATGTGTTTTTACATCACTTTTAAATTTTTCAAAGAAATCCAATTTTTGCTCGTATTGTGCGCATAGAGCAGCTAGCAAGGTAGCATTACTCAGAAAAAGTCGGAAATCAACATAAATGTGTTTTTACATCACTTTTAAATTTTTCAAAGAAATCCAATTTTTGCTCGTATCGTGCGCATAGAGCAGCTAGCAAGGTAGCATTACTCAGAAAAAGTCGGAAATCAACACAGATGTGTTTTTACATCACTTTTAAATTTTTCAAAGAAATCCAATTTTTGCTCGTATCGTGCGCATAGAGCAGCTAGCAAGGTAGCATTACTCAGGAAAAGTCGAAAATCAACACAGATGTGTTTTTACATCACTTTTAAATTTTTCAAAGAAATCCAATTTTTGCTCGTATTGTGCGCATAGAGCAGCTAGCAAGGTAGCATTACTCAGAAAAAGTCGGAAATCAACATAAATGTGTTTTTACATCACTTTTAAATTTTTCAAAGAAATCCAATTTTTGCTCGTATCGTGCGCATAGAGCAGCTAGCAAGGTAGCATTACTCAGAAAAAGTCGGAAATCAACACAGATGTGTTTTTACATTACTTTTAAATTTTTCATAAAAATCGAATTGTGTTTTTACATCACTTTTAAATTTTTCAAAGAAATCCAATTTTTGCTCGTATCGTGCGCATAGAGCAGCTAGCAAGGTAGCATTACTCAGGAAAAGTCGAAAATCAACACAGATGTGTTTTTACATCACTTTTAAATTTTTCATAAAAATCGAATTGTGTTTTTACATCACTTTTAAATTTTTCAAAGAAATCCAATTTTTGCTCGTATTGTGCGCATAGAGCAGCTAGCAAGGTAGCATTACTCAGAAAAAGTCGGAAATCAACATAAATGTGTTTTTACATCACTTTTAAATTTTTCAAAGAAATCCAATTTTTGCTCGTATCGTGCGCATAGAGCAGCTAGCAAGGTAGCATTACTCAGAAAAAGTCGGAAATCAACACAGATGTGTTTTTACATCACTTTTAAATTTTTCATAAAAATCGAATTGTGTTTTTACATCACTTTTAAATTTTTCAAAGAAATCCAATTTTTGCTCGTATCGTGCGCATAGAGCAGCTAGCAAGGTAGCATTACTCAGGAAAAGTCGAAAATCAACACAGATGTGTTTTTACATCACTTTTAAATTTTTCATAAAAATCGAATTGTGTTTTTACATCACTTTTAAATTTTTCAAAGAAATCCAATTTTTGCTCGTATCGTGCGCATAGAGCAGCTAGCAAGGTAGCATTACTCAGAAAAAGTCGGAAATCAACACAGATGTGTTTTTACATCACTTTTACATTTTTCATAAAAATCGAATTGTGTTTTTACATCACTTTTAAATTTTTCAAAGAAATCCAATTTTTGCTCGTATCGTGCGCATAGAGCAGCTAGCAAGGTAGCATTACTCAGGAAAAGTCGAAAATCAACACAGATGTGTTTTTACATCACTTTTAAATTTTTCAAAGAAATCCAATTTTTGCTCGTATTGTGCGCATAGAGCAGCTAGCAAGGTAGCATTACTCAGAAAAAGTCGGAAATCAACATAAATGTGTTTTTACATCACTTTTAAATTTTTCAAAGAAATCCAATTTTTGCTCGTATCGTGCGCATAGAGCAGCTAGCAAGGTAGCATTACTCAGAAAAAGTCGGAAATCAACACAGATGTGTTTTTACATCACTTTTAAATTTTTCATAAAAATCGAATTGTGTTTTTACATCACTTTTAAATTTTTCAAAGAAATCCAATTTTTGCTCGTATCGTGCGCATAGAGCAGCTAGCAAGGTAGCATTACTCAGGAAAAGTCGAAAATCAACACAGATGTGTTTTTACATCACTTTTAAATTTTTCATAAAAATCGAATTGTGTTTTTACATCACTTTTAAATTTTTCAAAGAAATCCAATTTTTGCTCGTATCGTGCGCATAGAGCAGCTAGCAAGGTAGCATTACTCAGAAAAAGTCGGAAATCAACACAGATGTGTTTTTACATCACTTTTACATTTTTCATAAAAATCGAATTGTGTTTTTACATCACTTTTAAATTTTTCAAAGAAATCCAATTTTTGCTCGTATCGTGCGCATAGAGCAGCTAGCAAGGTAGCATTACTCAGGAAAAGTCGAAAATCAACACAGATGTGTTTTTACATCACTTTTAAATTTTTCAAAGAAATCCAATTTTTGCTCGTATTGTGCGCATAGAGCAGCTAGCAAGGTAGCATTACTCAGAAAAAGTCGGAAATCAACATAAATGTGTTTTTACATCAATTTTAAATTTTTCAAAGAAATCCAATTTTTGCTCGTATCGTGCGCATAGAGCAGCTAGCAAGGTAGCATTACTCAGAAAAAGTCGGAAATCAACATAAATGTGTTTTTACATCACTTTTAAATTTTTCAAAGAAATCCAATTTTTGCTCGTATCGTGCGCATAGAGCAGCTAGCAAGGTAGCATTACTCAGAAAAAGTCGGAAATCAACATAAATGTGTTTTTACATCACTTTTAAATTTTTCAAAGAAATCCAATTTTTGCTCGTATCGTGCGCATAGAGCAGCTAGCAAGGTAGCATTACTCAGAAAAAGTCGGAAATCAACACAGATGTGTTTTTACATCACTTTTAAATTTTTCATAAAAATCGAATTGTGTTTTTACATCACTTTTAAATTTTTCAAAGAAATCCAATTTTTGCTCGTATCGTGCGCATAGAGCAGCTAGCAAGGTAGCATTACTCAGGAAAAGTCGAAAATCAACACAGATGTGTTTTTACATCACTTTTAAATTTTTCAAAGAAATCCAATTTTTGCTCGTATTGTGCGCATAGAGCAGCTAGCAAGGTAGCATTACTCAGAAAAAGTCGGAAATCAACATAAATGTGTTTTTACATCACTTTTAAATTTTTCAAAGAAATCCAATTTTTGCTCGTATCGTGCGCATAGAGCTGCTAGCAAGGTAGCATTACTCAGAAAAAGTCGGAAATCAACACAGATGTGTTTTTACATCACTTTTAAATTTTTCAAAGAAATCCAATTTTTGCTCGTATCGTGCGCATAGAGCAGCTAGCAAGGTAGCATTACTCAGGAAAAGTCGAAAATCAACACAGATGTGTTTTTACATCACTTTTAAATTTTTCAAAGAAATCCAATTTTTGCTCGTATTGTGCGCATAGAGCAGCTAGCAAGGTAGCATTACTCAGAAAAAGTCGGAAATCAACATAAATGTGTTTTTACATCACTTTTAAATTTTTCAAAGAAATCCAATTTTTGCTCGTATCGTGCGCATAGAGCAGCTAGCAAGGTAGCATTACTCAGAAAAAGTCGAAAATCAACACAGATGTGTTTTTACATCA
Organism: Ophiura sarsii; assembly: GCA_035610835.1. Lineage (NCBI taxonomy): Eukaryota > Metazoa > Echinodermata > Ophiuroidea > Amphilepidida > Ophiuridae > Ophiura > Ophiura sarsii. The sequence continues at coordinate 69,967,117 of CM069454.1, forward strand.
CTTTTAAATTTTTCAAAGAAATCCAATTTTTGCTCGTATCGTGCGCATAGAGCAGCTAGCAAGGTAGCATTACTCAGAAAAAGTCGGAAATCAACATAAATGTGTTTTTACATCACTTTTAAATTTTTCAAAGAAATCCAATTTTTGCTCGTATCGTGCGCATAGAGCAGCTAGCAAGGTAGCATTACTCAGGAAAAGTCGAAAATCAACACAGATGTGTTTTTACATCACTTTTAAATTTTTCATAAAAATCGAATTGTGTTTTTACATCACTTTTAAATTTTTCAAAGAAATCCAATTTTTGCTCGTATTGTGCGCATAGAGCAGCTAGCAAGGTAGCATTACTCAGAAAAAGTCGGAAATCAACATAAATGTGTTTTTACATCACTTTTAAATTTTTCAAAGAAATCCAATTTTTGCTCGTATCGTGCGCATAGAGCAGCTAGCAAGGTAGCATTACTCAGAAAAAGTCGGAAATCAACACAGATGTGTTTTTACATCACTTTTAAATTTTTCATAAAAATCGAATTGTGTTTTTACATCACTTTTAAATTTTTCAAAGAAATCCAATTTTTGCTCGTATCGTGCGCATAGAGCAGCTAGCAAGGTAGCATTACTCAGGAAAAGTCGAAAATCAACACAGATGTGTTTTTACATCACTTTTAAATTTTTCATAAAAATCGAATTGTGTTTTTACATCACTTTTAAATTTTTCAAAGAAATCCAATTTTTGCTCGTATCGTGCGCATAGAGCAGCTAGCAAGGTAGCATTACTCAGAAAAAGTCGGAAATCAACACAGATGTGTTTTTACATCACTTTTACATTTTTCATAAAAATCGAATTGTGTTTTTACATCACTTTTAAATTTTTCAAAGAAATCCAATTTTTGCTCGTATCGTGCGCATAGAGCAGCTAGCAAGGTAGCATTACTCAGGAAAAGTCGAAAATCAACACAGATGTGTTTTTACATCACTTTTAAATTTTTCAAAGAAATCCAATTTTTGCTCGTATTGTGCGCATAGAGCAGCTAGCAAGGTAGCATTACTCAGAAAAAGTCGGAAATCAACATAAATGTGTTTTTACATCAATTTTAAATTTTTCAAAGAAATCCAATTTTTGCTCGTATCGTGCGCATAGAGCAGCTAGCAAGGTAGCATTACTCAGAAAAAGTCGGAAATCAACATAAATGTGTTTTTACATCACTTTTAAATTTTTCAAAGAAATCCAATTTTTGCTCGTATCGTGCGCATAGAGCAGCTAGCAAGGTAGCATTACTCAGAAAAAGTCGGAAATCAACATAAATGTGTTTTTACATCACTTTTAAATTTTTCAAAGAAATCCAATTTTTGCTCGTATCGTGCGCATAGAGCAGCTAGCAAGGTAGCATTACTCAGAAAAAGTCGGAAATCAACACAGATGTGTTTTTACATCACTTTTAAATTTTTCATAAAAATCGAATTGTGTTTTTACATCACTTTTAAATTTTTCAAAGAAATCCAATTTTTGATCGTATCGTGCGCATAGAGCAGCTAGCAAGGTAGCATTACTCAGAAAAAGTCGAAAATCAACACAGATGTGTTTTTACATCACTTTTAAATTTTTCAAAGAAATCCAATTTTTGCTCGTATCGTGCGCATAGAGCAGCTAGCAAGGTAGCATTACTCAGAAAAAGTCGGAAATCAACATAAATGTGTTTTTACATCACTTTTAAATTTTTCAAAGAAATCCAATTTTTGCTCGTATCGTGCGCATAGAGCAGCTAGCAAGGTAGCATTACTCAGGAAAAGTCGAAAATCAACACAGATGTGTTTTTACATCACTTTTAAATTTTTCATAAAAATCGAATTGTGTTTTTACATCACTTTTAAATTTTTCAAAGAAATCCAATTTTTGCTCGTATTGTGCGCATAGAGCAGCTAGCAAGGTAGCATTACTCAGAAAAAGTCGGAAATCAACATAAATGTGTTTTTACATCACTTTTAAATTTTTCAAAGAAATCCAATTTTTGCTCGTATCGTGCGCATAGAGCAGCTAGCAAGGTAGCATTACTCAGAAAAAGTCGGAAATCAACACAGATGTGTTTTTACATCACTTTTAAATTTTTCATAAAAATCGAATTGTGTTTTTACATCACTTTTAAATTTTTCAAAGAAATCCAATTTTTGCTCGTATCGTGCGCATAGAGCAGCTAGCAAGGTAGCATTACTCAGGAAAAGTCGAAAATCAACACAGATGTGTTTTTACATCACTTTTAAATTTTTCATAAAAATCGAATTGTGTTTTTACATCACTTTTAAATTTTTCAAAGAAATCCAATTTTTGCTCGTATCGTGCGCATAGAGCAGCTAGCAAGGTAGCATTACTCAGAAAAAGTCGGAAATCAACACAGATGTGTTTTTACATCACTTTTACATTTTTCATAAAAATCGAATTGTGTTTTTACATCACTTTTAAATTTTTCAAAGAAATCCAATTTTTGCTCGTATCGTGCGCATAGAGCAGCTAGCAAGGTAGCATTACTCAGGAAAAGTCGAAAATCAACACAGATGTGTTTTTACATCACTTTTAAATTTTTCATAAAAATCGAATTGTGTTTTTACATCACTTTTAAATTTTTCAAAGAAATCCAATTTTTGCTCGTATCGTGCGCATAGAGCAGCTAGCAAGGTAGCATTATTCAGAAAAAGTCGGAAATCAACACAGATGTGTTTTTACATCACTTTTACATTTTTCATAAAAATCGAATTGTGTTTTTACATCACTTTTAAATTTTTCAAAGAAATCCAATTTTTGCTCGTATTGTGCGCATAGAGCAGCTAGCAAGGTAGCATTACTCAGAAAAAGTCGGAAATCAACATAAATGTGTTTTTACATCACTTTAAAATTTTTCAAAGAAATCCAATTTTTGCTCGTATCGTGCGCATAGAGCAGCTAGCAAGGTAGCATTACTCAGGAAAAGTCGAAAATCAACACAGATGTGTTTTTACATCACTTTTAAATTTTTCATAAAAATCGAATTGTGTTTTTACATCACTTTTAAATTTTTCAAAGAAATCCAATTTTTGCTCGTATTGTGCGCATAGAGCAGCTAGCAAGGTAGCATTACTCAGAAAAAGTCGGAAATCAACATAAATGTGTTTTTACATCACTTTTAAATTTTTCAAAGAAATCCAATTTTTGCTCGTATCGTGCGCATAGAGCAGCTAGCAAGGTAGCATTACTCAGGAAAAGTCGAAAATCAACACAGATGTGTTTTTACATCACTTTTAAATTTTTCATAAAAATCGAATTGTGTTTTTACATCACTTTTAAATTTTTCAAAGAAATCCAATTTTTGCTCGTATCGTGCGCATAGCGCAGCTAGCAAGGTAGCATTACTCAGAAAAAGTCGGAAATCAACACAGATGTGTTTTTACATCACTTTTACATTTTTCATAAAAATCGAATTGTGTTTTTACATCACTTTTAAATTTTTCAAAGAAATCCAATTTTTGCTCGTATCGTGCGCATAGAGCAGCTAGCAAGGTAGCATTACTCAGGAAAAGTCGAAAATCAACACAGATGTGTTTTTACATCACTTTTAAATTTTTCAAAGAAATCCAATTTTTGCTCGTATCGTGCGCATAGAGCAGCTAGCAAGGTAGCATTACTCAGGAAAAGTCGAAAATCAACACAGATGTGTTTTTACATCACTTTTAAATTTTTCAAAGAAATCCAATTTTTGCTCGTATTGTGCGCATAGAGCAGCTAGCAAGGTAGCATTACTCAGAAAAAGTCGGAAATCAACATAAATGTGTTTTTACATCACTTTTAAATTTTTCAAAGAAATCCAATTTTTGCTCGTATCGTGCGCTTAGAGCAGCTAGCAAGGTAGCATTACTCAGGAAAAGTCGAAAATCAACACAGATGTGTTTTTACATCACTTTTAAATTTTTCAAAGAAATCCAATTTTTGCTCGTATCGTGCGCATAGAGCAGCTAGCAAGGTAGCATTACTCAGAAAAAGTCGGAAATCAACATAAATGTGTTTTTACATCACTTTTAAATTTTTCAAAGAAATCCAATTTTTGCTCGTATCGTGCGCATAGAGCAGCTAGCAAGGTAGCATTACTCAGGAAAAGTCGAAAATCAACACAGATGTGTTTTTACATCACTTTTAAATTTTTCAAAGAAATCCAATTTTTGCTCGTATTGTGCGCATAGAGCAGCTAGCAAGGTAGCATTACTCAGAAAAAGTCGGAAATCAACATAAATGTGTTTTTACATCACTTTTAAATTTTTCAAAGAAATCCAATTTTTGCTCGTATCGTGCGCATAGAGCAGCTAGCAAGGTAGCATTACTCAGGAAAAGTCGAAAATCAACACAGATGTGTTTTTACATCACTTTTAAATTTTTCAAAGAAATCCAATTTTTGCTCGTATTGTGCGCATAGAGCAGCTAGCAAGGTAGCATTACTCAGAAAAAGTCGAAAATCAACATAAATGTGTTTTTACATCACTTTTAAATTTTTCAAAGAAATCCAATTTTTGCTCGTATCGTGCGCATAGAGCAGCTAGCAAGGTAGCATTACTCAGGAAAAGTCGAAAATCAACACAGATGTGTTTTTACATCACTTTTAAATTTTTCAAAGAAATCCAATTTTTGCTCGTATTGTGCGCATAGAGCAGCTAGCAAGGTAGCATTACTCAGAAAAAGTCGGAAATCAACATAAATGTGTTTTTACATCACTTTTAAATTTTTCAAAGAAATCCAATTTTTGCTCGTATCGTGCGCATAGAGCAGCTAGCAAGGTAGCATTACTCAGGAAAAGTCGAAAATCAACACAGATGTGTTTTTACATCACTTTTAAATTTTTCAAAGAAATCCAATTTTTGCTCGTATTGTGCGCATAGAGCAGCTAGCAAGGTAGCATTACTCAGAAAAAGTCGAAAATCAACACAGATATGTTTTTACATCACTTTTAAATTTTTCAAAGAAATCCAATTTTTGCTCGTATTGTGCGCATAGAGCAGCTAGCAAGGTAGCATTACTCAGAAAAAGTCGGAAATCAACATAAATGTGTTTTTACATCAATTTTAAATTTTTCAAAGAAATCCAATTTTTGCTCGTATCGTGCGCATAGAGCAGCTAGCAAGGTAGCATTACTCAGAAAAAGTCGGAAATCAACATAAATGTGTTTTTACATCACTTTTAAATTTTTCAAAGAAATCCAATTTTTGCTCGTATCGTACGCATAGAGCAGCTAGCAAGGTAGCATTACTCAGGAAAAGTCGAAAATCAACACAGATGTGTTTTTACATCACTTTTAAATTTTTCAAAGAAATCCAATTTTTGCTCGTATTGTGCGCATAGAGCAGCTAGCAAGGTAGCATTACTCAGAAAAAGTCGGAAATCAACATAAATGTGTTTTTACATCACTTTTAAATTTTTCAAAGAAATCCAATTTTTGCTCGTATCGTGCGCATAGAGCAGCTAGCAAGGTAGCATTACTCAGAAAAAGTCGGAAATCAACACAGATGTGTTTTTACATCACTTTTAAATTTTTCAAAGAAATCCAATTTTTGCTCGTATCGTGCGCATAGAGCAGCTAGCAAGGTAGCATTACTCAGGAAAAGTCGAAAATCAACACAGATGTGTTTTTACATCACTTTTAAATTTTTCAAAGAAATCCAATTTTTGCTCGTATTGTGCGCATAGAGCAGCTAGCAAGGTAGCATTACTCAGAAAAAGTCGGAAATCAACATAAATGTGTTTTTACATCACTTTTAAATTTTTCAAAGAAATCCAATTTTTGCTCGTATCGTGCGCATAGAGCAGCTAGCAAGGTAGCATTACTCAGGAAAAGTCGAAAATCAACACAGATGTGTTTTTACATCACTTTTAAATTTTTCATAAAAATCGAATTGTGTTTTTACATCACTTTTAAATTTTTCAAAGAAATCCAATTTTTGCTCGTATTGTGCGCATAGAGCAGCTAGCAAGGTAGCATTACTCAGAAAAAGTCGGAAATCAACATAAATGTGTTTTTACATCACTTTTAAATTTTTCAAAGAAATCCAATTTTTGCTCGTATCGTGCGCATAGAGCAGCTAGCAAGGTAGCATTACTCAGAAAAAGTCGGAAATCAACACAGATGTGTTTTTACATCACTTTTAAATTTTTCATAAAAATCGAATTGTGTTTTTACATCACTTTTAAATTTTTCAAAGAAATCCAATTTTTGCTCGTATCGTGCGCATAGAGCAGCTAGCAAGGTAGCATTACTCAGGAAAAGTCGAAAATCAACACAGATGTGTTTTTACATCACTTTTAAATTTTTCATAAAAATCGAATTGTGTTTTTACATCACTTTTAAATTTTTCAAAGAAATCCAATTTTTGCTCGTATCGTGCGCATAGAGCAGCTAGCAAGGTAGCATTACTCAGAAAAAGTCGGAAATCAACACAGATGTGTTTTTACATCACTTTTACATTTTTCATAAAAATCGAATTGTGTTTTTACATCACTTTTAAATTTTTCAAAGAAATCCAATTTTTGCTCGTATCGTGCGCATAGAGCAGCTAGCAAGGTAGCATTACTCAGGAAAAGTCGAAAATCAACACAGATGTGTTTTTACATCACTTTTAAATTTTTCAAAGAAATCCAATTTTTGCTCGTATTGTGCGCATAGAGCAGCTAGCAAGGTAGCATTACTCAGAAAAAGTCGGAAATCAACATAAATGTGTTTTTACATCAATTTTAAATTTTTCAAAGAAATCCAATTTTTGCTCGTATCGTGCGCATAGAGCAGCTAGCAAGGTAGCATTACTCAGAAAAAGTCGGAAATCAACATAAATGTGTTTTTACATCACTTTTAAATTTTTCAAAGAAATCCAATTTTTGCTCGTATCGTGCGCATAGAGCAGCTAGCAAGGTAGCATTACTCAGAAAAAGTCGGAAATCAACATAAATGTGTTTTTACATCACTTTTAAATTTTTCAAAGAAATCCAATTTTTGCTCGTATCGTGCGCATAGAGCAGCTAGCAAGGTAGCATTACTCAGAAAAAGTCGGAAATCAACACAGATGTGTTTTTACATCACTTTTAAATTTTTCATAAAAATCGAATTGTGTTTTTACATCACTTTTAAATTTTTCAAAGAAATCCAATTTTTGCTCGTATCGTGCGCATAGAGCAGCTAGCAAGGTAGCATTACTCAGGAAAAGTCGAAAATCAACACAGATGTGTTTTTACATCACTTTTAAATTTTTCAAAGAAATCCAATTTTTGCTCGTATTGTGCGCATAGAGCAGCTAGCAAGGTAGCATTACTCAGAAAAAGTCGGAAATCAACATAAATGTGTTTTTACATCACTTTTAAATTTTTCAAAGAAATCCAATTTTTGCTCGTATCGTGCGCATAGAGCAGCTAGCAAGGTAGCATTACTCAGAAAAAGTCGGAAATCAACACAGATGTGTTTTTACATCACTTTTAAATTTTTCAAAGAAATCCAATTTTTGCTCGTATCGTGCGCATAGAGCAGCTAGCAAGGTAGCATTACTCAGGAAAAGTCGAAAATCAACACAGATGTGTTTTTACATCACTTTTAAATTTTTCAAAGAAATCCAATTTTTGCTCGTATTGTGCGCATAGAGCAGCTAGCAAGGTAGCATTACTCAGAAAAAGTCGGAAATCAACATAAATGTGTTTTTACATCACTTTTAAATTTTTCAAAGAAATCCAATTTTTGCTCGTATCGTGCGCATAGAGCAGCTAGCAAGGTAGCATTACTCAGGAAAAGTCGAAAATCAACACAGATGTGTTTTTACATCACTTTTAAATTTTTCAAAGAAATCCAATTTTTGCTCGTATTGTGCGCATAGAGCAGCTAGCAAGGTAGCATTACTCAGAAAAAGTCGGAAATCAACATAAATGTGTTTTTACATCACTTTTAAATTTTTCAAAGAAATCCAATTTTTGCTCGTATCGTGCGCATAGAGCAGCTAGCAAGGTAGCATTACTCAGAAAAAGTCGGAAATCAACACAGATGTGTTTTTACATCACTTTTAAATTTTTCAAAGAAATCCAATTTTTGCTCGTATCGTGCGCATAGAGCAGCTAGCAAGGTAGCATTACTCAGGAAAAGTCGAAAATCAACACAGATGTGTTTTTACATCACTTTTAAATTTTTCAAAGAAATCCAATTTTTGCTCGTATTGTGCGCATAGAGCAGCTAGCAAGGTAGCATTACTCAGAAAAAGTCGGAAATCAACATATATGTGTTTTTACATCACTTTTAAATTTTTCAAAGAAATCCAATTTTTGCTCGTATCGTGCGCATAGAGCAGCTAGCAAGGTAGCATTACTCAGAAAAAGTCGGAAATCAACACAGATGTGTTTTTACATCACTTTTAAATTTTTCATAAAAATCGAATTGTGTTTTTACATCACTTTTAAATTTTTCAAAGAAATCCAATTTTTGCTCGTATCGTGCGCATAGAGCAGCTAGCAAGGTAGCATTACTCAGGAAAAGTCGAAAATCAACACAGATGTGTTTTTACATCACTTTTAAATTTTTCATAAAAATCGAATTGTGTTTTTACATCACTTTTAAATTTTTCAAAGAAATCCAATTTTTGCTCGTATTGTGCGCATAGAGCAGCTAGCAAGGTAGCATTACTCAGAAAAAGTCGGAAATCAACATAAATGTGTTTTTACATCACTTTTAAATTTTTCAAAGAAATCCAATTTTTGCTCGTATCGTGCGCATAGAGCAGCTAGCAAGGTAGCATTACTCAGAAAAAGTCGGAAATCAACACAGATGTGTTTTTACATCACTTTTACATTTTTCATAAAAATCGAATTGTGTTTTTACATCACTTTTAAATTTTTCAAAGAAATCCAATTTTTGCTCGTATCGTGCGCATAGAGCAGCTAGCAAGGTAGCATTACTCAGGAAAAGTCGAAAATCAACACAGATGTGTTTTTACATCACTTTTAAATTTTTCAAAGAAATCCAATTTTTGCTCGTATCGTGCGCATAGAGCAGCTAGCAAGGTAGCATTACTCAGGAAAAGTCGAAAATCAACACAGATGTGTTTTTACATCACTTTTAAATTTTTCAAAGAAATCCAATTTTTGCTCGTATCGTGCGCATAGAGCAGCTAGCAAGGTAGCATTACTCAGAAAAAGTCGGAAATCAACACAGATGTGTTTTTACATCACTTTTAAATTTTTCAAAGAAATCCAATTTTTGCTCGTATCGTGCGCATAGAGCAGCTAGCAAGGTAGCATTACTCAGGAAAAGTCGAAAATCAACACAGATGTGTTTTTACATCACTTTTAAATTTTTCAAAGAAATCCAATTTTTGCTCGTATTGTGCGCATAGAGCAGCTAGCAAGGTAGCATTACTCAGAAAAAGTCGGAAATCAACATAAATGTGTTTTTACATCACTTTTAAATTTTTCAAAGAAATCCAATTTTTGCTCGTATCGTGCGCATAGAGCAGCTAGCAAGGTAGCATTACTCAGAAAAAGTCGGAAATCAACACAGATGTGTTTTTACATTACTTTTAAATTTTTCATAAAAATCGAATTGTGTTTTTACATCACTTTTAAATTTTCAAAGAAATCCAATTTTTGCTCGTATCGTGCGCATAGAGCAGCTAGCAAGGTAGCATTACTCAGGAAAAGTCGAAAATCAACACAGATGTGTTTTTACATCACTTTTAAATTTTTCATAAAAATCGAATTGTGTTTTTACATCACTTTTAAATTTTTCAAAGAAATCCAATTTTTGCTCGTATCGTGCGCATAGAGCAGCTAGCAAGGTAGCATTACTCAGAAAAAGTCGGAAATCAACACAGATGTGTTTTTACATCACTTTTACATTTTTCATAAAAATCGAATTGTGTTTTTACATCACTTTTAAATTTTTCAAAGAAATCCAATTTTTGCTCGTATCGTGCGCATAGAGCAGCTAGCAAGGTAGCATTACTCAGGAAAAGTCGAAAATCAACACAGATGTGTTTTTACATCACTTTTAAATTTTTCAAAGAAATCCAATTTTTGCTCGTATTGTGCGCATAGAGCAGCTAGCAAGGTAGCATTACTCAGAAAAAGTCGGAAATCAACATAAATGTGTTTTTACATCACTTTTAAATTTTTCAAAGAAATCCAATTTTTGCTCGTATCGTGCGCATAGAGCAGCTAGCAAGGTAGCATTACTCAGAAAAAGTCGGAAATCAACACAGATGTGTTTTTACATCACTTTTAAATTTTTCAAAGAAATCCAATTTTTGCTCGTATCGTGCGCATAGAGCAGCTAGCAAGGTAGCATTACTCAGGAAAAGTCGAAAATCAACACAGATGTGTTTTTACATCACTTTTAAATTTTTCAAAGAAATCCAATTTTTGCTCGTATTGTGCGCATAGAGCAGCTAGCAAGGTAGCATTACTCAGAAAAAGTCGGAAATCAACATATATGTGTTTTTACATCACTTTTAAATTTGTCAAAGAAATCCAATTTTTGCTCGTATCGTGCGCATAGAGCAGCTAGCAAGGTAGCATTACTCAGAAAAAGTCGGAAATCAACACAGATGTGTTTTTACATCACTTTTAAATTTTTCATAAAAATCGAATTGTGTTTTTACATCACTTTTAAATTTTTCAAAGAAATCCAATTTTTGCTCGTATCGTGCGCATAGAGCAGCTAGCAAGGTAGCATTACTCAGGAAAAGTCGAAAATCAACACAGATGTGTTTTTACATCACTTTTAAATTTTTCATAAAAATCGAATTGTGTTTTTACATCACTTTTAAATTTTTCAAAGAAATCCAATTTTTGCTCGTATTGTGCGCATAGAGCAGCTAGCAAGGTAGCATTACTCAGAAAAAGTCGGAAATCAACATAAATGTGTTTTTACATCACTTTTAAATTTTTCAAAGAAATCCAATTTTTGCTCGTATCGTGCGCATAGAGCAGCTAGCAAGGTAGCATTACTCAGAAAAAGTCGGAAATCAACACAGATGTGTTTTTACATCACTTTTACATTTTTCATAAAAATCGAATTGTGTTTTTACATCACTTTTAAATTTTTCAAAGAAATCCAATTTTTGCTCGTATCGTGCGCATAGAGCAGCTAGCAAGGTAGCATTACTCAGAAAAAGTCGGAAATCAACACAGATGTGTTTTTACATCACTTTTAAATTTTTCAAAGAAATCCAATTTTTGCTCGTATCGTGCGCATAGAGCAGCTAGCAAGGTAGCATTACTCAGGAAAAGTCGAAAATCAACACAGATGTGTTTTTACATCACTTTTAAATTTTTCAAAGAAATCCAATTTTTGCTCGTATTGTGCGCATAGAGCAGCTAGCAAGGTAGCATTACTCAGAAAAAGTCGGAAATCAACATATATGTGTTTTTACATCACTTTTAAATTTGTCAAAGAAATCCAATTTTTGCTCGTATCGTGCGCATAGAGCAGCTAGCAAGGTAGCATTACTCAGAAAAAGTCGGAAATCAACACAGATGTGTTTTTACATCACTTTTAAATTTTTCATAAAAATCGAATTGTGTTTTTACATCACTTTTAAATTTTTCAAAGAAATCCAATTTTTGCTCGTATCGTGCGCATAGAGCAGCTAGCAAGGTAGCATTACTCAGGAAAAGTCGAAAATCAACACAGATGTGTTTTTACATCACTTTTAAATTTTTCATAAAAATCGAATTGTGTTTTTACATCACTTTTAAATTTTTCAAAGAAATCCAATTTTTGCTCGTATTGTGCGCATAGAGCAGCTAGCAAGGTAGCATTACTCAGAAAAAGTCGGAAATCAACATAAATGTGTTTTTACATCACTTTTAAATTTTTCAAAGAAATCCAATTTTTGCTCGTATCGTGCGCATAGAGCAGCTAGCAAGGTAGCATTACTCAGAAAAAGTCGGAAATCAACACAGATGTGTTTTTACATCACTTTTACATTTTTCATAAAAATCGAATTGTGTTTTTACATCACTTTTAAATTTTTCAAAGAAATCCAATTTTTGCTCGTATCGTGCGCATAGAGCAGCTAGCAAGGTAGCATTACTCAGGAAAAGTCGAAAATCAACACAGATGTGTTTTTACATCACTTTTAAATTTTTCAAAGAAATCCAATTTTTGCTCGTATCGTGCGCATAGAGCAGCTAGCAAGGTAGCATTACTCAGGAAAAGTCGAAAATCAACACAGATGTGTTTTTACATCACTTTTAAATTTTTCAAAGAAATCCAATTTTTGCTCGTGTTGTGCGCATAGAGCAGCTAGCAAGGTAGCATTACTCAGAAAAAGTCGGAAATCAACATAAATGTGTTTTTACATCACTTTTAAATTTTTCAAAGAAATCCAATTTTTGCTCGTATCGTGCGCATAGAGCAGCTAGCAAGGTAGCATTACTCAGAAAAAGTCGGAAATCAACACAGATGTGTTTTTACATCACTTTTAAATTTTTCAAAGAAATCCAATTTTTGCTCGTATCGTGCGCATAGAGCAGCTAGCAAGGTAGCATTACTCAGGAAAAGTCGAAAATCAACACAGATGTGTTTTTACATCACTTTTAAATTTTTCAAAGAAATCCAATTTTTGCTCGTATTGTGCGCATAGAGCAGCTAGCAAGGTAGCATTACTCAGAAAAAGTCGGAAATCAACATAAATGTGTTTTTACATCACTTTTAAATTTTTCAAAGAAATCCAATTTTTGCTCGTATCGTGCGCATAGAGCAGCTAGCAAGGTAGCATTACTCAGAAAAAGTCGGAAATCAACACAGATGTGTTTTTACATCACTTTTAAATTTTTCATAAAAATCGAATTGTGTTTTTACATCACTTTTAAATTTTTCAAAGAAATCCAATTTTTGCTCGTATCGTGCGCATAGAGCAGCTAGCAAGGTAGCATTACTCAGGAAAAGTCGAAAATCAACACAGATGTGTTTTTACATCACTTTTAAATTTTTCATAAAAATCGAATTGTGTTTTTACATCACTTTTAAATTTTTCAAAGAAATCCAATTTTTGCTCGTATTGTGCGCATAGAGCAGCTAGCAAGGTAGCATTACTCAGAAAAAGTCGGAAATCAACATAAATGTGTTTTTACATCACTTTTAAATTTTTCAAAGAAATCCAATTTTTGCTCGTATCGTGCGCATAGAGCAGCTAGCAAGGTAGCATTACTCAGAAAAAGTCGGAAATCAACACAGATGTGTTTTTACATCACTTTTACATTTTTCATAAAAATCGAATTGTGTTTTTACATCACTTTTAAATTTTTCAAAGAAATCCAATTTTTGCTCGTATCGTGCGCATAGAGCAGCTAGCAAGGTAGCATTACTCAGAAAAAGTCGGAAATCAACACAGATGTGTTTTTACATCACTTTTAAATTTTTCAAAGAAATCCAATTTTTGCTCGTATCGTGCGCATAGAGCAGCTAGCAAGGTAGCATTACTCAGGAAAAGTCGAAAATCAACACAGATGTGTTTTTACATCACTTTTAAATTTTTCAAAGAAATCCAATTTTTGCTCGTATTGTGCGCATAGAGCAGCTAGCAAGGTAGCATTACTCAGAAAAAGTCGGAAATCAACATATATGTGTTTTTACATCACTTTTAAATTTGTCAAAGAAATCCAATTTTTGCTCGTATCGTGCGCATAGAGCAGCTAGCAAGGTAGCATTACTCAGAAAAAGTCGGAAATCAACACAGATGTGTTTTTACATCACTTTTAAATTTTTCATAAAAATCGAATTGTGTTTTTACATCACTTTTAAATTTTTCAAAGAAATCCAATTTTTGCTCGTATCGTGCGCATAGAGCAGCTAGCAAGGTAGCATTACTCAGGAAAAGTCGAAAATCAACACAGATGTGTTTTTACATCACTTTTAAATTTTTCATAAAAATCGAATTGTGTTTTTACATCACTTTTAAATTTTTCAAAGAAATCCAATTTTTGCTCGTATTGTGCGCATAGAGCAGCTAGCAAGGTAGCATTACTCAGAAAAAGTCGGAAATCAACATAAATGTGTTTTTACATCACTTTTAAATTTTTCAAAGAAATCCAATTTTTGCTCGTATCGTGCGCATAGAGCAGCTAGCAAGGTAGCATTACTCAGAAAAAGTCGGAAATCAACACAGATGTGTTTTTACATCACTTTTACATTTTTCATAAAAATCGAATTGTGTTTTTACATCACTTTTAAATTTTTCAAAGAAATCCAATTTTTGCTCGTATCGTGCGCATAGAGCAGCTAGCAAGGTAGCATTACTCAGGAAAAGTCGAAAATCAACACAGATGTGTTTTTACATCACTTTTAAATTTTTCAAAGAAATCCAATTTTTGCTCGTATCGTGCGCATAGAGCAGCTAGCAAGGTAGCATTACTCAGGAAAAGTCGAAAATCAACACAGATGTGTTTTTACATCACTTTTAAATTTTTCAAAGAAATCCAATTTTTGCTCGTGTTGTGCGCATAGAGCAGCTAGCAAGGTAGCATTACTCAGAAAAAGTCGGAAATCAACATAAATGTGTTTTTACATCACTTTTAAATTTTTCAAAGAAATCCAATTTTTGCTCGTATCGTGCGCATAGAGCAGCTAGCAAGGTAGCATTACTCAGAAAAAGTCGGAAATCAACACAGATGTGTTTTTACATCACTTTTAAATTTTTCAAAGAAATCCAATTTTTGCTCGTATCGTGCGCATAGAGCAGCTAGCAAGGTAGCATTACTCAGGAAAAGTCGAAAATCAACACAGATGTGTTTTTACATCACTTTTAAATTTTTCAAAGAAATCCAATTTTTGCTCGTATTGTGCGCATAGAGCAGCTAGCAAGGTAGCATTACTCAGAAAAAGTCGGAAATCAACATAAATGTGTTTTTACATCACTTTTAAATTTTTCAAAGAAATCCAATTTTTGCTCGTATCGTGCGCATAGAGCAGCTAGCAAGGTAGCATTACTCAGAAAAAGTCGGAAATCAACACAGATGTGTTTTTACATCACTTTTAAATTTTTCATAAAAATCGAATTGTGTTTTTACATCACTTTTAAATT